>BOPP01000036.1:7023459-7104726 GCA_017312745.1 Gryllus bimaculatus
CCCCGCTGAGCACCCGCCTCTTCCCATTCCCTTCCCCTCCTCCGCCCCGCCCCGAGCTCCGACCGGCAGGTGTCTCGGGCGGCGCAAGACGAGTAATTAGCCGCGCGGGCGACGACAGCTTAATCACGGCCCCTCGCCCGCCCGCGCCGCACAGGCGCGAACGGCGGAGCCGGAGGTGATAAAGAAGAAGGCAGTAACGGAAGCGAAAGGCAGCTTTGGTGGCGACGGATGTCAAATTGCTGGATGCACTAATGGAATGAGTCATTAGGCGAGGTAGGCCATAGTGAAAGTGGTAATGGAACTGGTGAGTTTGTTCGTTGTGCAATGGATGATTAGGGTAGTTATTAGGGCAGGAACAACAGTGGCAGTTCTACAAATGGTAATCATAGGTGGTTGACCTTTCAGTTCCAGGTAAATGTAGATTTTCAATCTTTGCAATGATAACGATATTCAAGTTTTATTACAATGATAAGAGTTTGATAAATAAAAATTGAAATTTTCGAGTGCAGTGTTTTGTACTCGTAGAAGAAGAAAAAACTAATGCTTTATTAGTATAACAAAACCGTCGAAAACAGTTTCACAGACAGAGCTAAATTCAACATCGATATAATTTCATTATAAATTTTGATAGAACTGGATGAAACTTAATTTTGAAAGATCTTCATAATTTCGCATAAATTGTTAAGCTGGTTAAGTTTTGACAAGTGACTCGTACGGTAAACAAACCGATGTATGAGTTTTTCAGACACCAGACATTTAATTTTTTAAATTTAAATTATCAAATTTTTGTCCTCGGCGGGAAAGGAATCGTCAAAAAACTTCGATATATTGAAGTACGTAGCATTACCACTAATATCGAAATAATTTAATGGAAATATAGAAAATCCGTTTGCAGCTATTTGAAAATAGAAACCTAAATGTTTTGTTACAGAAAACGAAACCTAAACCTGTTCTTCAGCAGGCAAAAGGACATGAACCTTAAAATAACGTTTTATTTATAAAATTCCTCAGCATCATAAGAAATAAAGAACAGCTGAAAACATTTCGTAACGTCGTAACGTTCGTAAAATCACCAGACACCCCTCCCTACAACGAAAGACTTTTCGCCTTCTGATCAAAGTCGTCGGCAGGCACAACGACGCGGCGGCGACGGCGGCTGCTGCTTCGCTGAGAGGCGTCGAGAGGGCGAAGGGCACGCCATTACCCTTCCCGGCCCTCGCCTCAAGGCGCCGTTAATTAACGCGAGGTGGCAATCAGCGAAGGGGGGAGGCCGCCCCCCCAACCCCACACAATCTCCCCACAAGGGGAGGCGACCTGCACTGCCGCCCCGCCGCGGCCGACAAAGACATGCGATTACCATACGCGATGGGTATCGTGGATGCCGTACCAGGTTATCAGCCTCCTCTTCATAGAACGCGGAGCGTCTTTGTAGGGCGAACTGAAACGTTTCATCTATCACTAGTTCAGTGGGTCAGAACGTGCACTAATAGCAATGAAAGAAATTACTCCGAATTATATGGGAACAAAGGGCGCACTTGTACACTTTCCAGTACTAGAACTTTTGATTTCGTATGTTAGGCTTACCTCACACTTTGAAAAAGCAATTCAACGCACGTCCAAATGGAATATCGGACAAGGACCTTTCCGGTACAAGTACACCCCTATTTAGGAACATTTTTTTCTGTTATAATGCATTCCACACACACGCAGTTTGTAATATGAAAGGAATATCTTTTTTTTTCAAATATTTTAATATGCCAGGCTTTGTCGAAAGGAAAAGGCACAAGGGTCGCCAACCATTCCGCATTCATTCCAGTGCCATCATTCCAGCATTCTGAATGATGCTGCCCTGCCGCGATTAACAGAGACACGTGATTACTACACGCGATCGTCGCTGCAGCAAGATCAACTAGCGATTATACTAGAAATGCGGACCTCCTTTGCAAAGGCAATGAAACTTATCTTCTAATAAACACGATTGTAAGTAATACCGTTGAAAGTAAATATCTCACATTCTATAGGAACAATTATTTATCTCATTATTAGATTTCATTAGCAAGCGAATCGTAATATCGGCTGCCATGGTTTCAAGTTCACATATATACGTTATTTTTGCAAGTGTTTAGATTTCCAAAAGAGACACAAATACAGAACAATGTTACATTGATTCTTCATTGTAACTACAAAATTCGGTACTTGGGAACTTTCAAAGCACATTGGGCTCTCGAAAGGGTCAGTAGTCATTCTGTGAATTATAATACCTAGCTTTAGTGGTTTTACGATTTAATTCATTTTTACAGCTTAAACACAAATTATGTAACTAAAACAAATAGTTCGTCAGTAAAATCTGCAAAATGTACATAGTGCTCTCACAAGAAAGACGTTTCTTAAAAACCAAAACCTTTCATTTCGCAACTACCCCTTCTGACCTATTAGCTCAACAACAGTTTCAGGAGAGACAGAGCAGCCATTGCTCCACAGTCGTATAAATATCCCTTTGTTTCCGAGGTGCACCACTTGGGCGGAGTTGAAGTGTTTTAAAGAGTAGCCGGCGACCTTCAGGCGCCCACGACCGGCCCACATTCGGGAGCTTCGGTCCATTGCCATTTGCGCAAGACCCCCCGCCCCGCACGCGCACGCGCTCGCTGGGCAGTAGAAGGAATACGAAGCACAACGGGCTAACACGGTTCAACCCTGATTACACGGGAAGGGAATGGATGAAGGACCTACAGAGCGAGTTTTCGCAAGCCGTCTTTTCATGGAAGAATAATAAAGAACAAATATTTGCGTTTTTTAATACCATACTCTACACTACAGCTTCATGTCAACAAAACCTTTCTCATAAAATCGGTGAGAATTGAGAAGGAAGAGGAGTGGAAAATGGCCTGGTGTAGGAAAAGGGTTATCTTCAGTTTGTTCAAGTACTTCAGTTCCTTACCCAATGGAAAATGAGGTAACGTCATTTTCAGCTTGTTTTAATTATTGAATTCCACGTTGTTTGAACATCGTTATAATGAACGTAGAGCGAATAACCACTGCAGTGGTTTGTTGCGTGTGAATTCTTATTATCTTATTTTTCTTAAAATTCCAGCTCCTGTTAAGAAAGAGACAAAAATGAAGCTGTTATAAAAAAAATTATAAACAGATAGCATTTATTAAATATACACAAAATAAAATCATGCAGATGATACAGATTTTGTTTTATTTACTACTGTCTGGGGAAGAATTCTAGCGACCAGCTGCTCTGATTGGTAATTTTCTGGGGTTTCTCCGATCAATACCAGATGAATGCCGGAGCAGTACCTTAACAAATGAGCCACGGACCGCGAGGGATCTTACCTTCCCAGTCCTTGTTCTATCCTATCACTTACTTTACACACACTTACTTGCACTACACATGGCGGTAGACCGGTCGGGAGCTCAGAGCATGTACCGGCTGGGGCGGTACCCCGCTGGTGGGAGATACCTGCTTGGGAAAACCTCGCTAGCCGACGGTAGGACGGCACCGGATCTCACCACCCAGCGGAGGAAGATCAACGCCACCACGCGATAAAACGTGCACTTCACATACGGGACTAATGACCTTAACAGTTCACGCACCCGAATTCACTTATAAACCAATCAAAAATAATTTATTTAATCAACTTTTAGACGCAACTCAAATACTGTTTTCAAATGCACGCAAATGCAACAGTCGCCGGAGGCGAGCACGGGCGGGAAGGAGGGCGACGTCTCTGTTAGCGCCGGCGATTGTTTCGCCCCGCCCCTCCGCCACGCTCTCTCTCCCCGCCACGCACCCTTTGCACAGCGTCGCGACGCGCAGTGATCAGTGCCTCCAACACACGTGACGTTTCCCCTCAACAATTCCAAACGGGATGTCGAAGCAGTTTCTTAAAAAGCTCGCCTCCGCCCGCAATCCTTCCCTGAACCTATCCGTACAACCGGCCGTTTTCTTATATTTCTTATTCGAATACCCTTAGCATCTGCGGATTCCCCAGAATCTTCAAATACTGCAACGCCGCTGCCAGGATGGATCTGGGGTGTAGCGCTGTACTAAGAAATACAAGAAGAATCACAAGAAAGTTCCTCTCAGCTGAAACAGCAGAACACGAATATCCTCTTATGGCTTTACGCCGGTAACAACACAAATTTCGTGTTCATGGGATTGCTCAATATGTATCAAAGGAGAATGTGGTAGGCGGGGCCACGTCGGAAATAACGTCGTCGTATCCCTAAAAGTAAAAGTAGTTAATTGTGGTGATCTAAAGGAAATAAAAAAATAATCTTTTAATGAATTATAAAAAACAAAACAAAGTTATTTCCCATTTTCAAGTTTTTCACTGGCGTTTCGGATGACATTCAACTTTTATATTCATAGAGAGAGAGAATCATATTTGCTACTTCCTGTTACAAGCAGTGTACAGATAACAATAAGTTTTATCCATAAATGCAGTGCCCCCTTTTATACGGTTTCATAAACAACATAATATTGCTTAAATGGATATTATAATTCTGTTTAGCCACCTTCCATGAACTATCAACTTTTCAACTAAAAGTTTCAGTTTTGAGTCACTTATTTTTGTTTTAATTTTCATTTAATCCATGCCAAGCGGTCGAGGGCTTCCAAAACTTTGAACAATTAGATTAAGTACTAAAATATAACTCTTTGAAATCATTTTTAAGTTACAATTAAAACCAATGATAATGATGATTTAGTTAATAGTTCATTTTTTCCAATGATTGCAATGATCAAACAATGATAATGCTATATCGATATGGCCGATGTCGTGATTCCTTGAATTGTAAAAAGGATATTTTAACTTGGGTGTACTTTGCAAGAAGTCCCAAAAACATTTTCAAAAATTTCTCAAAATTGGCTCACATTTTTTTCAATTTTTGAGGGCACGCAGATAAAAATGGCACCTATAAAAACGGCTAAGTAAGTTAGTAAGATATTGAAAAAATTTTATTTCAATAAAATTTGTTCTTTAAAATTACATCGTTTAAGTCATTTCCAGTTCTTTTTTTTTTAACATTAAAAATAAGGTTGTCCCTTCTCACATTCTTTTTACAGCGTCGGGAAGATTGTATAGAAGATGGTATTTGGAATAGTGAATGTTTTCATATCTTGCTGAAGCAAAGTACGTGAGTTTTAATTCCAATGTGAACAAAAACGTTGCAAGTCCGAAACACTATTGCGGGCTCAAGTAGCTAAACAACGAGGGCTGGGGCAAAAGTCATGGACACTATTTCTTATTTCCAAAAGAAATATTATCTGATATCATTCTTTTATTTGTCGTCTGAAAGTAACGCAGAACTAGTGGGTATTCACAACAGATGGTTCTTTGAGTGGCTCCATTAGAAAAGGAGTATTGTGAAATCAGTTGTAAGTCTGTCTACCGCCGTGCGAGATGAATGTTTAACACCAGTAGCCCGTATTTACTCTCCGCGTGCTAGGCCCACTGTACGTCGCAACGCTCGGTGCGTCAGCGATTCTGTGTCTGTCGGTGCGGTACGGCGCCTCGTCGACCTTGCTCCGTTGCTGCAGAGTATGGACAGCTGTTCATTACTCGACCAGATGGCGAGTACGCGAGCACCTTTCCTCTGGGGTTCCTAAGGTTCAAGACGGGAGATGTGCTAAAGAAGGGAGCCGAATGTCACTAATCTGAAAAAATATCAATATTTGAAATTGTATTAAATCAACAGCGATGAACGCATCTGGTATTGTAATGCGCAATTGTCTTGTAAATGAAGCGATGTATCTAATTAGAAAATTGAAGAGACAATTTATCCTGTGCATCGTACAAATTTATCACGAAATCGTTTTCCAGAAAAAAGAACTAATTAAATTAGAATTATCCGCTACTTATTACTTTTATCCCAAAACAGGAAACTAATATGTTTCTTTAATGTTAGAAGCATTTTTGTCACATTAGAATTTAACCATATGTCTACAGAAATTCTGTATGTATACCAACGGGCAGTTTCATATATTAACTTGGCCCTGACTAACACAATGGCAATATTTCTGAAATATGAAGTTAAACATGCATTCCAATAGTGTTAAGAGATTATGAACATGTCGACTGCACTCCTTCACAGACCGGAAAAATTCAACTCATTGGAAGAACAACCTAATTATCGCTTCTTGAAATTGGTGAGAGGAACGTAGTTTACAATTTGACTTTCATGAACACCCCGAAGTTGAATCTTAAGATGCTTTTAAAGCGAGAGATTGGAATTTCCTATAAATATGTCACGGGGCACATCACCACCATTCTAAAGAAGTGGGCCTCTGGCTTCACCACCTCTTGCAATGTAAACTAGAGGATTACTCAAACCACATTTTTCTAAGTTTCCGAATCCTAATAAAAATGTTGCTTACTGTTAGATAAATTGTATCTTTATCTTAACATTAATCTTTCATGACGGGAGAATTAAATATTTGTCCACAAAAAGTATAATAATTTTATTAATTATTACCTAGAGTTAAGTTTTGGGAAAACACTTTACCACCACGGAATTTATTAGCCTTTTAATATTTGAGTTTCTTAAGTAAACTTAAAACGTTGCATTTTACTCTATTACTTTTAAGAAATACTTCAGACACAAAAAAACATTTCAACAGTCTCATCAGAAATGATCAACTTCATTCTTTTTAGAAATGATTCACAATTTTGAAATCTTCACATTGAATAGTTGAATTTACTAACAACATTAAAAATACCAGGCAGACTATTTGTGAAATAATTAATTCATACTGAATAGATCCATGCAAATCAATACATTCTATACATCAACACAGGTACCTCCAGAAATCCCTGCTGTTGCTTTGGAAACCATTTCACTTCCAAGCACGATTATTTCGATCCAAACTCTTTTCTAACTACGCCACGCTCAATCTCTGCTGTAACACATGTCGGTAACACCCCTTCGCCAATTCACTGTCCCTTTTCTTCTCAACCTCCAACACTATTTGCTTTCCTGTGCTTTCTCTCATCACATCCCCATCTCCACATTTCGGATTCCTACCCCGAATCCAGCTGCCCGGGCGTCTGGTCACCCTCGCCCGGTGCCTTTGTGAACGCCGCGCGCCCCTGCCCGGTTTGTGCTAATTGCGGTCTTCGGCAGGCGTCGCCAGGCGCGAAACTGCGGGGCGGAGGTGAGAAGGCGGCGGCGCGCACGGGCTGGGCGCGGCGGGGGCGCTTAATGGACGCCAGGGCCCGGGGCGGCGGGCGAGACCAGAAGCGGTTAATGCCACCGGGAGGGCTGGAGAAAGCGCTGAGGAATTTGACGTCGACGGCCCAAAGCAGGAAAGGGCATTTAGTGGTTTTGAGGGAGATGAGATTGGTGAGGACGGAGAATGATGAGACGGCGAGGCGGAGAGGGTTGAGAGTGTTTCAAAGAGACGAGAACTAAAGCAAACAGGTAAATGGGTCACGAATAGAATGCGCCGTTTAATGGATGATGATTCACAAAGTTGTACGTGATCAGGTAGTTGAGTGAAGTTTCTGTTCTGTCCTTTGGCTCGACAGCCCGATACGGGCCTTGGCCTACCAGCGGTGGCCCAGCCTCTCGGTGATGGGATAAAGGGGGCGTGTGGTTAGCACGAAGACCACTTCACCGTATATACTAGTGTTCATGACCTTAGGGTGGGGCTTTCACGTAGCAATAGATAATTGGCCATTTGTAAGAAAAGAGCATGGTTATAATTTTCCCGGGCCGGGAATACAACCCGCGTTTGCGCCTTGGAAAGCGATCACGCTAACCAACGAGCCACCGGGGATTTCGAGTTATGTTCACTGAGCTTAATAATTACCACTTCCATACGGCCAATTTTACTCACTTCTCTCGTGCTTTTCCTAGTCAACGGCGGCTCTCCAAGCTTCGCGATTAACACAAAACACCGCAGATTGCAGCCAACGCAAAAGTTCCAACGCATTTATTTCCAAAATAAATAAAGCTAAACTTTACTCATTCCTCTCGCGTAACTATTACAACATTTCTACTTGACGAAACGCGCGTTCTCTACGTGTGTTCCATTTATCTAAATGCGTTAGCTATTCGTCAACAAAAAAATGGGCGCAGGCAGGGATGGAACTGAAAGTTGGGAGTCTGGGTAGTAAGAAAGGAAGCAATGACGAGGAGTAAGAGTAGTACGGAGAGACAGACTAATTAAAACAGAATACGAAGAGGGGAAACAGCAATATGGGACTGGAGAAGTTTTCGACGGAGGCAACTGGAAGTTAACATTAGAAGAGGGGAGCAAGAGTGTTTCGGAATGTGTTTGATAAGCCTGTCATGGGCTTAAAAGCTGAAATGTAACAGACGCTTCACTGCTGGATGTATAAATTGTCCACCGACAGGATAAAATATGGCAAGGTATTAACAGCCATCGTGTGACCGTTTACATCGATGATGAATAAGATGATGAATAATAGGGTGGGAAAAGACAGCAGCAGATAAGATCTAGAGAACAGAACCGTTGGGCGGGGCAGAGCGATGCGTGAACAGGACAGAGAATGATGGGATAGGAGTAACAGGAGCAGCGGCAGCAAGAATAGGAGGGGTGGCGAAGGCTGAAGTTGAGATTGACGAACTGACACATTGGGCAAATGATGCGGCAAAACGGACATTAACAGCGAGGGTGACTTGCGGTATAGGCGGTAGTAGTAACATGAGCTGCCAGTGCTACAGGAGGCACAACAATACTGACTGTAAAGAACTATTAATGAAGTACGTTCCCAAAATTTAGTATTCTTTACTCCTCTGCCTCTTTGAAACAAGTTGCGACGATTACTAACACTCTCCTATTAGAGTAATATTCCATTTGGACCCTCCCACTCATATACACACCCTTCGTAAGTGAAACAAAGGACACTTCGTTGAAAATTGGGCGAAATTTCTTAGAGATTTTGAAACAAGTTTTGAAATTCAAAAAACATTTTCGATTAATTTTACTATTTTTATCTAATTTAAAATTATAAAAATTATCTTTACAAAAAATGTTGCGAGAAACTTTATATCTCCCATACCTTCGCCACCCCTCGACCATTTGGCACAATTGTGGGACACTCCTCTACCCCCAAACGTAAACGTATTTTTTGAATGGGCCCTGAAATTCGAGGAAAGGCCCAACTGCGACGATGCAGCAAAAGGAAAGGGACAAACGGAGAGGATTGCACTGGAAGAGGTGGAGAGGGTAGCGAAACCAAAGACGTCTCTGGGGATGGTGGTCAGAGGAGAGAGATCGAGGCAGATGGCTCCTCCGCCGGGCGCTTCTTTGCGGCCGCCGTTTGCCCCTTGTTCCCCTTCGGCCGCTCTAATTAGCGCGCTAAATAAAGGAGCCACCCGCTCTCGAAGGAGATGCACGCGATGAGCAGAGCACTGTTGAGAAAGTGGGCGAAATAGTGAGTGAGAGTGAAATAATGGGAGAGAAGGGAAAAGACAGGGATATGTGGATATGTATGTGTTCCTATGGATGGATGGATGGATAGATGGATGGATGGATGGATGGATAGATAGATAAATAGATAGGTAGAGAGAGAGAAAGAGCAAGTGACGTATAGTGGTGAGAGTCCCAGAGGTCATGAATGCAACTGAAGAGAAGAAAGTGAAGGAGTCCCAAAG
Source organism: Gryllus bimaculatus (assembly GCA_017312745.1). Taxonomy (NCBI): domain Eukaryota; kingdom Metazoa; phylum Arthropoda; class Insecta; order Orthoptera; family Gryllidae; genus Gryllus; species Gryllus bimaculatus. The sequence goes on from BOPP01000036.1 coordinate 7,033,090, forward strand.
TACTACAAAAGCAAGAGTAGTGGGAGAAGCGGATAACAAATGGCAATTTAGAAATGGAAACTAACACATTGACTGCCCATGCATCATTTCAGATTCATTCAGTTCTTTTGATATTACTGATAATATTTATTTCAAGGTAGTTAATTAACATTTATGTCACATTTTCCCTTATTAATATACTTGGAAATTTTCAGTTTTAGTGGAGGATTAATATTCGTTTCCCTTCTGATTATCCACGCATAACATTTAACACTATGACCATATAAAAACGTTAAAAACGGGGTTTTCTATAAGGATGCGGAGAATAAGAAAGTAGATATTAAAACGGACCATGAAAGAAGCATGTTTTGAACAGGGCCAGTGATAAAAGAGTCGGCTGCCGTTTAAACGGGTGAGTATTGATGGAAAGAAAAATAACCCGACAGTATAGTAAACTGGAAGCAATTACCGGGTGATGTCTAAGGTAGGGGCCGACGGGGTGGGAGAAGGCGCTATTCTAGGATGAGGAGAATGTTTGGGTGATGTTGAGGAATAGACATATTCAGGGGTGGCATTGAAATAAATGGGTGTTGTGGGGGCTAGATAGTGTGAAGAAGGTTGTTTTTTTTTCGTTCACTGAGAAGTGAAAGAGGGGGGAGGTGAGAAACGAGTCTCTAGGGAGAGGGCTCAACTGAAGGACTCTCGTCTTGAGGCATATTGTGGATCAAGTGCGAGAAACGCGAAGCTGGGGTGTAAAGGAATGAAAACAGAGGGGATAGCGTAGCTTTGTCCATTGACACAAGAATGATTTCTACAAGAACACTAGATCCACGCAACTACTGTACCAAAGGAGAATCGCCCGACTTCATCTCGGGTTCAGTTTTCCCTCACCTCAGCTTCCCAACTAATCCCCCTTTCACTTTTCGTTATTTGTGAACGCATAGCTAGTCTGCACCCTGTTTCATTCATCCGATGTTTCGGAAGGAGTAAAACAATTGTTACGTTTCCATTCATAAGTAGCGCGAATATATGATCTCTCATCAGTCCAGAGACAACCTAGAACACAGGTGAACGTGGCAGAATCTTTGGAGTTGGGTATGTTAAATCAGAGGAGTAAGAAGATACTCATGATAGGAAGTTACCAATTTTGTGACCACAAACGTTTCAGTGTGATTTCCAACGTAGGCGGCAGTGCTCTAAAAGCATATGTTTCTTAAAAATAGAAGTGCAACAACTGTAATCGATCAATATAATACTAAGGAGGCCACGGTAAACGTAGACATCAATTCTCAAACTGATTAGGAAAACGGAACGTGTTGCTGTCGGGCTCTTTTCGAGCAGATGTGAAAACGGCATAGAAAAGTTAACAACGGGATGCAGTTGGGCTATGTCTTTTTGAGGAGGTAGGTAAACGGCATAGGAACGTTAACAGCGGGATGCAGGTGGGCTATGCCTTTTGAAGAGGGAGACAAATGGCTTAGAAAAAGTTAATATCGGGATGCAATCGTGCCATGCATTTTTGGAGAGGTAGGCAAACTGTTTAGAAAAACTTGACGGTGGGATGCAGTCGATACGAACGCCTGCCGCAAAGATTCCAGGGCTGCTGTACTTGAGGGCGCGGAGAAGGGGAATGAAGGGAGCGCGGAAGCAAAGAAGAAACGCCCGAGGCTCAGCGCCTGCACCCCCACCCCACCCTCAGGGAGGACGTAATTGCTCGCTTTTTGTTCCCGAATCGCCGGCGGAGCGCAGCAGCGGAGGCGGCCGACACCTACCGCCATCAGGTCCAGAAGCCAATCGCCCACAACAGAAAGGGCACTTTGCCAGTTAACGCCCTCTGTGTCGAAACCGCAGGGCTGCTAATGGGGATGCCCGGCCCCGAAAACCAATTCCCTTTCACGCGAATTTGTCAGCCGACCTGCGACGGGGGTTTACAAATATCCTCCGCACAGGATGCGCCTTAGATATTAAAATCCTCTTTTATTGCGGTCTGGCTTCTTTCAATTTTATTGCCACGGTTTATGCTGTTTACGGGGAAAGGGAAAACGGGAAACAGGAAGAAAATAAAATAAAAGAAAGCTGTTTTCTAAAGAGTGAGGAAATGAAATGGTGGCAGAGCAGTCTCTCCGAGAAATATTTAAATGCCAGCACGTAAGCCATTCGGGACTGGTGTTTGTAACTTATGAGGAGGTGATGTTCCGTAAAGTCTGGCAAATGCTCTTCTCAAAGTAAAATACGAAGCCATTAACGGCCGTCACTAATATTCCGCAAATTTTTAACAACCGCAAATCAAATGGTTAAATGCTTCTTTCTTTTCTCACGTAAGTAAAAATTTTAAGATGAAAATGTAAATCTATTAATTCTTCACACAATTATTGATATTTTTCTTTAAAATTTCGCAAGTAATTTTCAATGCAAATTATTAATTGAGCATGTATGCAAAGGCTCTTTATTTTCCACAAAACATCCCAGCCTGAAGATTACAGTAATTGTACTCTCTATTATCATCAAAGTTTCAAAATATTATACCCGTTTTAGAATCGTGTAAAATTAAAAAAGTACAAACTATCCACAAATATGGATACTTTGCATTGAAATGAGTAATGCTCGAATATATCGTACGCATTATGGGCATCATAGAATGCAAGAGCCTATTTTACTAAAATAAAATGAAAAAATTGGTAAAATATTTTCTGATACGTTGACTGATTAAAATGTCGAGATAAATTTATCCAGAATCACCGGCGCTTTAAATTACTTTTACAGGATACACATTTCACATAATAAATCTCCCAATCGCCGAAATTAAATTTATTCTGAAAAGCGGAGGATAGCCGTATTAGAGAGCTGAGGTGACAAGCATTGTGTGCTGTACGAGTGGGTTGAAGTCCCGCACAAGTCAGTAATGTGGTCACTTCTTGATAAAAAGACAAATCGCCACATACCCCATATGATCATCTCAACGCCCATTAATTATTTTCTAAGCCCACATAAACCAAATTGACAACTATATGTGACCATCTCTTTAGGGGTTATCGCTAACATCCCGTTAGAAGTAAAAGAAGAAGAAGAAGAAGAAGAAGAAGAAGAAGAAGAAGGCGAAGAAGAAGAAGAAGAAGAAAAGAAAAAGAAAAAGAAGAAGAAGAAGAAAAGAAAAAGAAGAAGAAGAAGAGGAGGAGAACAGGGGGTGGAGGGGAGAGCAGGAAGGCAAGAAGGTAGAGGAGAAAGAAGGAGGAGGGGAAAGAAGTCGAGGAGAAGGGAGAGACACAACTCTTTTCAGTCATAAAGTGTTGTAGTAAATATATTTATTGTTGTTATTGCCCCGTTACAAACTAGCTTTAAATATTACAGTGATATTAGTATTCTTAGTTGTAGATATGTAAATTGTAGTGTTCTGCCACCAGATTCTTACCTCCTGAGAAAATAATATATCTATCTATCTATCTATTTATCTATCTATCTAGACGCCTCTGCAGTTTCTGTAGGAGACTCCGGATTGGAAGTCCAAATTCCTGCGAGCTGCCTAACCATTGTTCGGCCGTATGCGCCGAAGCACAGTTGGCGAGCGGTCCACGAGGACCGCTGCGCTAAGCCATGACGGATGGCCGCTCGATCCAAGAGAAATGGCCGGGCGGATATCGCACCGCGCCGCGCCGCCCGCTGACAAATGCCGGACGTCGGGCGCCGTTTGAAGTGGCCCGCGGCGGTCTCCCCTCCCCTCCGCCCCTCGCTCAGATCCAGACCTTTATCATCCGACGAGACCAGGCCAGAAAAGGAAGAAAAAAACACGTTGAGTATTCATTGTCGCCAACTTATGACTAGTGCTATACAAGCGCGTAGAAAAATTACAGTAGTGCGAAGAAAAAATTGTGGGTTATTGATATATTGTGTACAATGTTTTACGGCAGAAGGAAAGGGCTTGAGGGATATCTAGTTATTCCTTGAAGCATTCTAAACTCTTGATATATTTCGTATTCTGCGACCTATGTCGAAATATTCCATCTATACGGCATCCATTTCTATGTTAATTTTAATTAAATACATGAAAATGAATTCACGAAGGTAGGATCTGCACTCGTTATTTTAAAACGTTCAGAAGTACATACATGAAATTTCACGACCAGAAACTTTTATTTGGATGCGTGGAAACTTAAAACACTTACATTTCATTGTATATTTGTTCTTGACAAACGACACATGTTAACGATGTATCCTCGAAGATATTTATAATCGTTTTTAAACCCTGACTACAATGTACGTACGTATAAACACAAGAGACCAAGGAACATGTAACATAAAAATAGCACCAATTTTTGTATTTATGGCGTTCTATTTCGTCCTGACCAATTCTATTACTGTAAACATTTAACGCAGAGTGTAAAATGTGTATGGCAAAAGTAAAAAGACTTAACACTTTGCAGTTCATCAAACAAATAATATAACAAAAATCCATAATGCAGCATTGTAGATACGCATACAATTCGTTTTTAATGTGATTTGTATTAATAAATTAAATTAGGTTCATATTACATCGGCCTTGTAAGCCATTTCATAAGTCACAACCTCATTGACATGCACTTCATACTCTTTATCATTTCCGGAAGAAAACGTAGTTTGCACTTTCATAATTTACACAATTCTGCACCACTCTTTATATCGCCATCTAGAAAAAAATATTACAACTTCAAACGAGTTATCTGAACGACTCTAATAAGTACACGAAACTACACATTTCTTTAACAAGATATCAGAATGTGCGGTTGCATAATAGTAAATATTCAATTCGTGAAAAAACTGAAATGTGTGGACAAAATTAAATCAATATTGACTCCCTTGTGAACTGGCTTAAATGCCTGAGTAAGCAACGCAGTCAGTCAGCAGCATCAATGAAAGAAATCCAGGCTATCAGCAATAACGACCTCGCGTGAAAAAAACTGTTTCGGTCATTGAGAGGCATGAATAGAAACACCTTGACCTTTTACGATATTCTCCCAGTTGCTTTGAAGTCTAAGATCAACTGATAGAGATGTCAGGCGCCTTTATAACATCGGCAAAATTGAACAACAGGAAGTGTGATTAACTGCCCCAATAACGTTCGCATTACATCACACCGCTTCGTACGTTCAAATGTATCATATTCAATTATGTAGAGATCGGAACTTTATCCAACCTAAAAAGGATCAATTGTTCAATGTTTCTAAAAAAGAAAGAAACAATTTTCCAAAACTTTTATTTCTGAACACATTGGATTCACACACACCATAAGTGCAGCATCACGATGATTTAGTACTTTTCCGTTCCGATCAAAACTGTAATTTTGCTTTAAAACAAAAATTTCATATGTGTATCAATTATATAATACGCCCATCAATTGTTTCTTTCTTATTTTTTATGATTTTATTGTTAATTTTTATTCTGAAATTAACTTAAGTTACAAGTGTAAAAAGAACATCACATGCAACAGCGTTCTATCAACTGTTATTCAATACATTATTCACATCGCCATAGAAAAGAAACTTTCCTGAAATATAACAAAAATATCCGATCGTTATTAAAATCCGGCAGTTTCATAAACTACGAGGACGGGTGGAAATTCACAAAGTCCACAATTGAAAATATAACTCTGCGCAATCCGGTAGACGAAACCTCATTTGTTCAACTCCACTGAAGTTAGAAATTTATTCCTAAAATACTATATTCATGTTCAGCCCTTTTGACGTTTTCTGAACGATGTATTCCCTGAAATATGATGCTATACAATAAAATTGAGATAACCCCAAGAAAAGCCCTGGTAATTGTTACAACTGATTTAAAGATGCTTGAATTTTATAAACTACAAAATGAGTAATAATCGATGAACGAAACCGGTTTATGTGGCTCAGGGCATTAATTGAGTGGCCCTGATCAGGAGGCCCTAGGATACGAGTCTCGAGGGTGGAGGTAGGTTTTTCGACACTATCAGGATAGCTAGGTCTAATTTAGCGTCTATCTGGAGGAGAATTCTACGACCGGCTGTTCTGATCGGTAGTTTACCGTGTTTTCTCCGATAAAACACCACGCGAATGTCGGAGCAGTACCTTTAACAAACGGACCGCGCACGATCTCTCTCCTCCATTCCTCGTCTTATCATCAGCCTTTACTACCACCAGACTCGCATGCGCTACACTATTGCATATGTAGGGGGATCAGTCGGAAGCTTATAGAGCTTGTCCCGGCTGGGTGGTGACACGCAGGTGGGAGATACCAGGTTGGGAAAAAACCCGCAATCCGATGTGTTGGTCGTCGCGGTTCTTCCCATCCGTCGGGGGAAGATCACATCCTACAACACGCGATAAGAAGCATGACCTACACTTACGGTACTAATGACCTTACCAGTTGACGCACCCGGAATCACCAATGAATCCAACAACGAAATGAAGCACCCATCGTTCGTTCATTTACCTCCTAAAAAGATCAATTCGAGCAGCCCTCAGAAAACACCCAGATAAAAGCGAAAGATGCGGAACGAAATAAAAGGAAAGAAGGCAGAAGGCGGGCGCGGGCGCGGGCGAAGTTCGCATGCCGGGCGCGCGATGACATCAGCCGTCGAAGAGCGACCGCCTGGCCGCGGTCGCCTCAGTCAATTTGGAGCCGGCGCGCGGCAAAGTGCCGGGCGTGGCCCGCACCGAAGTGTTCTCCAGACGGCGGCGCCACTCGCCGCACGAACGCCCGGGCCCCACCCTCCACCGCGGCCCTGGCCTCGATTCGTCCATCAACCCGCTCCGCCCACACCCGGGTAGCGTGAGAGGTGATGAGGTAGACACTGTCTATCAATTGAACAAAGATTCAGGGATTTTTTTTTTAAATTTAGGGAGGGGTTAGGGGTCCTTCAGCTGCTAAGGTCGTTGAAGTCCGTAAGTATTGGATAGTTGAGAGTGATAATGATGTGAATGATTGAATTGAATTAATGCCTTATTTTACGTGGCGAGACTCGGGCCATCAGGCCCGCTCTTCCGTCTGACCACGCAAATCTCGCTACGCTCCTTTCACCAACTAGCAGAGAAAGGAGGTATTTCTTGGGCGAGAAACGGGCGATTTGAATTTAGCTCGGAGGCGTCATTTAGGCTTGAGGACCTTTTACATGCAAGTAAATCTACTAACAAGGGACAGCCGGCTTTACTCCCCTCCGAAGGACGGTTTCGATCGGGTTTGAACCTTGGGTATACCAGTCAAATACGCTAAGCGTTACACCATCGCCGCCGAATTGATGACGGTCCAATGAGGGAAGCATGGAAAACTCGCGAAGGTAGACAAAACCTGCAGAGTGTTCGGTTTGTAAACCAGAAAACCCACGGCGATTGGCCAGGATTGAAACAAGGCACTAGTGATGGAAGGCTTATGCGCTTACCAATTCGCCGTTCAAGGAAATATATGTTAATAAAATACAACGTATGTATTTCTATGTGTATTGAGATATGAGATATGCTGTGTACCAAAATTATCAACTACGGAGAGAAGCAAGCTTGCGCCTTTACGAACTGCCTTCCGTAAGATCACCGCAAAAGTTTGGATCATTAATGATCATTGTTGAATGGTTGTGGATGAGATGATTTTCACATACGTATGTGAAGTCAACAACGCTACAAACTCATCCAAAAAAGGGCACATACACTGGAACCCGCAGCTCTTGACTTTGCATTCTTGGACACTGCTCCAAGCATCTGCGCTAACAAACGCACGAACATCCGAAGACGGCACCTGAATTGATTGATCGCTTGACGTTTTTGGGCGCGGCAACTGATATGGTCATTATTTCCGTTAGTGTAGTGAATGATTCGTCGCGGAAGGTGGCGGTGTAGCTTCCCCGTTTAATGAGAGATCTGACGCCTCAGCTTGAGCGGGATTCCTCCTCCGGGTATTTCATTTCAGCGTAGCATCGCCCCAGTTTGAATAAGCGCTAATATTTTGGCATGTGTACTGCATGTAAGTGTGGTTGTGTGTGTGTGTGTGATTGTGTGTGTGAGAGATGAGAGAAGACGAGAAGAGAGAGAGAGAGAGAGAGAGTGATGTAAGTAAGGGAAGGAGATAGTCAAGGTAAGTGGAAGGAGTGATCGCGGCGCGGTCCGTGTTCCCGTTGTTATAGGTACGTGTCCCGGCATTTACCTTCGTTTTGATCGAAAAAAAAACACAGAAAATACGATGCAGAGGAGCCGAACCGCTTAACCAATTTTCCTCAAAACAAGTGCTGAATTCGACCTAGGTTTTACCGCAGAAGTGTCGAAAATTGCGTTAGGTCCGGAACTCAAAACATTGGGACTCCCGCATCAGCAGTCACTCAGAGACAGCTGCAGTGATTGATTGAACTAGTTGGCTGAATTGTGAAAATTACCTGACTTGTCATGGTACAGAAACACTTTTAAATAATAATAATAATAATAATAATAATAATAATAATAATAATAATAATAATAATGCCGATCCCATAACTGAGATCGCTCTGGCGTAACGGTCTCGAAAGAGAGTTTCGCGGGTTCCACCCTGTGTCGTGCATGGTTGTGTTGTGTGTGTCTCTTTATGTTTGTGTGCGTCTATTTCATCATCCAACATCACAATTTCACCCTATCCCCCAGTGCTAAAGTGGAATCAGCGTTCAATGCTGATTCCCCCAATAGAAAGTAACGTGTACCCCCCACCCCCCAATATTCAAAACTGAGGCCCGGTGGGATGCACTCATCGCGTGGCCCCATGGTGGCCGATTCGAAAAAAAAAAAAAAAAGTAATGTAAGCTTATTCGAGAGCGGGGATATTTGCATATTTGCTGTATATGAAGCCACATCCTTCAGAAGGTTGTGAGGTCGAGCCTCACTTATCGCAAACATGTTTGAGGGTTTAAATATTTGAATTCGTCTCTCAATTTTCATGACAGAAGTGATCAAAACGGATAAGGTAGAAACGTTGAGGACGATTTTCAAGTCTTCGCCTTCAACATGAAATGTTTGTGTGAGTGCATATGGATCTTTGCCTCGCCAGCGTTGATTTCACAACTACGACTCACAACCATGGTTGTAAACAAGGAGACAGCTCTACTAGCCACTATCAAATTTCATGAGTGCTATGTTCCCTGAGAAAATAGTTGATGCTGGTACTAATGCGGTAAATTGCGTCAGATGAACCAAAATCGCCCAATTCGAAGTATAATTTGTAAGAGATACAAACGAGAATTAAGTTCGTAACTACGAGGACGCTTCTAAAATAATTGTAAACAGAAAAGAGCCAAGGAATTTACAAGAAGAGATTTTCAACGTATAAAAAGTCAATGCATACTTTACCGCGAACGGCTATTTTTTATATACTTTACCGCGAATTTAATATTTAACCATTATTTTAAAAGCATGGAAACAGAGAACTGCTCAGCCAGAACAAGTAAATTACAACGTCCAGCTGCTAAGCTCGTATAGATCAAAGTGCAAGCAGAAATGTTCATGAACTTAGAGGTCACATGGCAGTTGCAGCTCTGATGCAACGAACATAAACTACTTGTACATCCAAGAGAAATACTATAAGATTAAGACAGAGTATGTATGAACAAGACACAAAAACATTAAACGCGCGCATATATACTTAAACATTTATTTTACATTGGATATACATGAATAGTTTTCAAGACTTTTTCATTGTAAGACATCAATGTTCCCTGAAACGAAGCTCTAATAAAGGTCATAATCGTTACATAATTTGTTGGAAAATATACGAAAGAGAAGAGTACTTTCTAAACTTTTGACATTTTAACTGGTAGGAGAATTCAATACCGGTTGCATCAATGTCACTTTCATTACCATCATCTTCATTCAGCACTTTCGCAACAAGTGATACACTCTTGGGGAAGTAGTCAGTGAAGAGAGAGAAAGTAGTCCCATTACTATAAGCAATTTACATTATTGCAGGGCCGCATTATCATTAAGAGAAACCCATTTACCATTAACACAAAGATGAATTATGAACAATTATTGTTCATGAGATACACTGTCGAAATCCAAATATTTTGTACTCTCAATGCTTCTTCCAAAGCATTCCAAAAACATAATCAATCTCTCATCTGTGACCATTAAAAAAGCAAAAAAATAAATCAGTTTGCCTTCGCAATTATTGGGCAAATTAGAAGAGTTTGGGAAAACATAATATATGTAATATACCACCTTTACAACCACATTTACTTTCACTACCATAAAAAATCAAGCTTATTAAAAATATATCGCGTAATCTAATGATATTGATTTCTTGAAGTGAAAAATTCCCTCGGCAAAATATCAATATTATCTTCACCGCAAACGTGTAGCAGCTAGGGCATATATAAAAGAATACCTTCCTACTAAAAATCATGAAGAAAACAAGTGCGATATTTCTTGAAAAAAAAATGAGGACTAATAAAAATAATGCAAAATCGGTTCGCCAAAAAAAAATCAGAAATTTTGATAATCTCAACTATCAGATTAGGTCTATAAGATTTTAATTCTTCTCCTCCAAAAGAAAGCCGTGACGAACTTTTTTCCAATAAAAGTGTACAAAAACGCTCTAGAGAAATTGCATTCGAGTCTGGATGTGAAAAATAAGCGAGGGAAAATGAAGTGATAGCTGCGGCAGAAGTCTCGGCAATTTAGTCAGACTCTACTATCATGTTCCATACAAAAGAATAGTAAATTAAAGAAGTGTTCGTCCATAATAAATTATTTCACTTGTTGAGGAGAAAATCATATTACCTACAATCGCATCCAACGTTTGATTTCTATATTTATTTTTGAGTACTAATATTGTTTCTTTAAAGAAATACGAACTTTCACATATTTCAATATATAAGTAAAGAACAATCGGTAAACTACTATTAATACAATAGTATTAATTTTTATATATTTAATACAATAGTATTAATATATGTAACTTTTACTGATAAATTATTGCTTATTATTGCCTTCGATACGGAGTTCCATGTATTACACAGCATACCTTTACCTGGATGGGGAAGATCGTGTTTACGAGGAAACTATGAAAAAAAATTAATGGTGTTACATGTTCTCTTATGGGAAGCATTATGAAAGGTATTACCGGAGGAAAATATGAAAAGAAAAACGGAGTCACGTTAGCAACTAGTTAATTATCGAATAAGATAATATGAATCATTAAAAAATTACATAAAAAAAATAAAATCATATATGTACCACGGGTGTTAACTAGCTCTAATGATATCGAGCAACAAAAACTTTCGGGCCAAAGGCTCCTCCAGCTTTTTGTCGCCGTTCGATAATTGAAACCCTTACAACGCCCTAAGTGTATAAATAACTATTAGATCAGCACATCTCTCGAAAGCCAGTGAATGTAGTTTTTTTTCGCGAGTGCGCTTAGAGAAACCCAAGAGATAGAGAAACACGACAAGAAAATCGCCGTGAATGTGGCGCCAACCGGCCTCCCAGCTAGCGTTTCCCGCTAACTCCACACGCGTCCCGCGGCAGCTGCGTGCTCACACGCCAGGCGGCGTCCGCCCCCGCACACACACGCGCCCACGCACGATAAACGCCCACGCGCGCGATTCGCGCCGCCGGAGGTGGAGGAGGAGGAGGAGGAGGAGGAGGAGGGGGGCAGAAAGAGCGGGACGCGCCGGAACCGGAAGCGGCGTCCGCCACCTGGCGCTCGCCGCGCGAGTTACGGCCTTCCGGCGCCTCGCGCTCCCGAATTATGGCCCACCCCCGCCCACGCAGACACCTTTCACGGCGCCGGCGCCGCGAACACTGCGAACACACGTCTCTGCCGCCGCCGCCGGCACGAGCACGCCACGAGGCTCTGCAGGCATCGCCTCTACACGCACCGCCCCTGCAGGCACCAGCTATATCCAGCGCTTTACGAAAGGGCTATGCAAACATTCCGCATCCCGTACAGAGTGCTGCCTGGGATAATTTGCCCATTGCGAGCATTGCCTCTGGAAGCTGTTACAATTCTCACGCGTCCGCACCAGCTATTCTGTATCTCACGCTCCAAGACCCATTCAACCATGTCGCAAACGTATCGTACGCATTGCCAGAAAGAATTTTACACTCACAGGCATTGCCCCTACATAACTGAAAACTATTTTCTCGCGTGTTTTACCGTAGTATTAGAACCGATCACTGCTGATCACACTCCGTTCCATTACTTACGCCTCAAAGTAAAACTGTTGAGAATAAAGTAGAGGTGAAACATCTCACACAAGCTTCGTAAGGTGAACCGCATATGAAAGAAATTATAAAATCAATATAATAACAATGAAAGAATAAATTTAAAACAACGCACGGGACCCAAAGGGTGAAGTAACAGATTAGGGGGAAGAGTGTATGGATTAGTATATTAGCAACGTATTCTCGTAAAAAATCAGGGGACCCACAGAAATTAGTGAAGATGAGAAAACACATAAACAATAGCTCAATAATAATTATACAGTACGATCAGGTAAGACTAATGTGGCAAAAATAAACTCGGAAAGAAAAGCAGAAAGCAATTCACATCCGGAAATAAGGTATTAAAGAGTAATGGAGGAGAATAAACTAGAATAGTGTCGAAAATACTGCCACCGTCGGGACTCGGACCTAGGTCAGAGAGCCTGCAGTGACATCAGTTGGTGCCCTGGGCCATCTCTGCCGGCGCAAAAGTGGTATTAAACTAATACACTTCCCACTGGTCGAAAAGCTAGAGATATCTTCTCACTCAGCGTTGTACTTCCAGACTAGTAATTAAAGTTGCGCGTACACAAAGTTTTGACCAATTTATTATTTATAGTGTTTCACTCAACATCCCTGTGTAGTAGTGTGAGGGTACTTTCGAGTAATTAAATCAACATTTGGCGCAAGAACTTATGTGCTACATGCAGAGACCTCTCAGTGTTTGTGTTGGCAACTACAAGTACTTAAATCATCCCTTTGTATCTTTAAAGTGACATATCAGCATTGTGCACGCAGAGTAGAGATTCGATCGCTAGTATTCAGATATTGCCCATTGACAGAACCACGAAGTTAAGATTTGCCCACGATCCAACACAGAAAGTTAAAGAGTACATGATTTTGATATTGAGCTAAGTCCCCTTTTGAAAGCAGCCAGCAATTTACGGTCCGTATTATAACTTTGTACTAAGCATAATGTGTACGTAGAATAATAAACGTCTTGTGATCTGAATGGAAACGTGGATTTCAAACGTCCATTTGATATCTTTCTAGCAGATAAGGATTAGATGTCTCACTAGCTCACATGCCATTAAAGTTGATTTTGGTGGATTACTCAAAGAGAGAGTGACTATGGTGCATCTTCAAATCCCGCGGTAATTGGCCGCAATTCTTACTCATCGCACGCACAAAAGGCACAAATGCGATGCGAAGTGACATGCAGCATTGCGCGAGTGACTGTCCAATGCCGCGAGTACCCAAAAATAAATGTTGACAAAATTACAAAATCACCGAGAAGGCTAAGGAGAGGCTTCTATAATTTTTGGCATTGAATCTCTTTAACAATTTGAGACCAGTGGATGAATGATTTTCGTAGTATTACGAGATTCGTAGACTTTTACATCCTAAATGTCACATCCATACAAGACAACGACCTTTTTGTCATATGTGCGATTTTAAATCATTATCTTTTGTTAAATTCAATGGCTTTGTACATGATAATCGCTGTGTAAATCATCCGTTCGTCTTTAAAATAGTACATTGTAGATTTATTATTATTATTATTATTATTATTATTATTATTACTACTACTACGTATTCCGCGCACGTCAATTGCTAAGGTTATTATACGTTATTAATCCCGTGAGTATAGTGCATGCTTTTTTATCAATAAGCGACGGCTATCTTGTTCCGTTGGATAGCACGATCCGGTGCGACCTACCGTCGGCTAGCAGCGTTTTCCTCAAACAGGTATCTCCCACCAATGGGACACCGCCCCAGCTAGGGGCAAGCTCTACGCTCTCGACCGGTCTCCCGGCATGAGTGATAGTGAAGTGCATTTAAGTGTGTGTAAGGTATGATAATACAACAAATGGGAAGGAAAGATCGCGAGTGGTCAGTTTGTTAGGATACTGCTCCGGCATTCGACTGGTATTGATAGGAGAAACCAGGGAAAACTTTAGATCAGAGCAGCCGGACGCTAGAATTCTTCTCGGTGACAGTATTCGACCTCACTATCTGGCTAGTGTCGAAAATCCTGCTACCGCGGAGGGGCTCGAACCCCACGTCCTAACCAGATGCACTGCAAGACATGAGTTGGTGCCCTAAGCCACCTCTTTATTATTATTATTATTATTATTATTATTATTATTATTATTATTATTATTACTATTATTATTATTGTCAATCTTACATTTAGTTTTTCGGGGACCTAATACGCAAACTGATATTCCCCCAAACGTATCACCTGCCGCTACTCCTTTCGACTTCGGCCCTCCCTTCCGGCCACCCGCACGAGTGATTCCCCACACACATACACACACTTCGCCAGACGGAAGGGCGGTGGAGGCAAGCGGGCGGGCGGCGTCCGGTGGGCGATCGGGCGGTGCGATGCGCGTCGCGAAACCAACATGTTTATGACGCCGTTCATCACGTTCTAGGTGTTTCCCCCCGACAGCCTTGAAGCCAAGGTCCCCCAAAATTCACTGCCCATTGTGTGACGCTCGTTTCAGGTTTCTGAAACGAGACGGTTCCTTTTTTAATTCTTGTCAGTGGGTCGGCATTCCTCAACTCGTTGACACTTCTGTTCGCAGGGGTTCGAGTAAAAATTCACATTCAATATTTCAATTTTTTAAATATAATTATTCCAGTAAACACTTAAAATCTTCAAAACGTGGCCCCTTAAAGGAATAAGCATTGGTGTAATTGATAGTATGTTTAAATTAAGACAGACTTTAGTATGAGAAATAACGGCCTTAACAGAAAACAGTTGCCCAAAAAGTTAGGGAATGGAATTCAATACAATGTAAAAGAGAAATAACGAGGAATGATATATAATCAAAATATACAAAGTGAAATACCCTAGTTTAAACATATTCCTCGACACCATGCAATCTCGAATGAGTGTTTTGAGATGTCTCATTTTTGCATACGTCCACACCCTCGGATTACACACGTGTCCACACCCTCGGCAACTTTAGGAAACAAGTGTGAGAATTGAGAATAAGTTAACTTGAATGTGAGTTCGAAAGTAATTGTGCGTCTAGCTACTCTTCCCATAACACGTATTGCCGGTTACGGACGAGATTCGTTATTTTGCCGCTGGGTTTCAAAGCAAGTGGTTCCAAGAACGAACATAAAGAGAGCAAGCGTGCAACTCGTTCTCAGCTTCTCGTCAGAGAAGTGCTACAACTGGGCCACATCATGGTTTTTTCTCCCGGTTTATGGTAGGGCGTGTCCCAACCCACGGCCGGATCCAAAACGTACTTGACTCTGAGGGAGGAGAATGAGAGAAGTGAGTGTTTGCCCTCCACTCAATATTTTTTAAACAATTTTACTGATTGCGAGCTTGAAACGTAATTTTTATTAATAGAAATCAACGTTTATTGCCAAAAGCAATCAGTATGTCGCTTTTAATAAATAATAAAACTGTCATTGTCGCGATAAAAATTCTCAATAAAATTTACAAAGCAGTTCAAATTTTAATGAGACAAAAATAAAAATGGAAGATACTAATAACTTCTAAGCAACACCAATAGAATTAGTTTGTATATAATTGCCAATGCTGTAAACCTGGTAAAAAACGTTTACAATGTATCCTATGGTTCTAAACATAATCTATACAAACTTCACGCAAGCCTTCCTGATTTCAGAAATCCATTCAACAATACACTCATATTAACCAAAAGTATACGTTAGAGAACATTCCCCTACTTAAAAAAAATAAAAATCTGGCACAATTTAATTTATCATCTCCAGCAATAAGGTATCGAAAACACAGAAACATAGAACAAATAATGTACGAGTTGGTCTACGCTGGGAACTGATTCCTCTCATTGAGTCGCCGCTGAGAAGAGATGCACATGTTACCCTACTCAAGGTCGACTACAGTCGTTCCAGTTCGAAGAATGTTCTAAGAAAGTACATAAAGAGCACACGCCTGCATCTCGTCTACGGATGCTCCTGACTCAAAGAAAAGGGCTACAGCCGCAGTTCATCATTACGCAGACTCGTTTAAACTACTGTTTGCTATATGCTCGTAAGCATGTGTTCTTTTAAATTTAAAGTAGTATGATATTATTCATTAGCGTAATTTTATCTCCAAGGAATAGAGGTTTAATAAGCACTGAATTACTTCATAACGTTTATAATTTGAGATTGGAAAATAAAAGCACTATTATTTTACCATTTTTTGGAAGTAGGAGCTTATCGTTTAGTGTTCTAATTTATTAGGGCAAGCATCCTGAAAACGTAGATCTTGAAATGAATCCTGAAAAAGGATTTTTCTTTCAATTTAAAGTCTAAACAAAACATCTCTTCGATTTTTCTGTAAAAGTGTTTTGCCTATTTGACGACACGATTTGCAACAGGTAGTAACAATGAACACGCATTATAAGATTCCTTAGTATTTTTAAGTTGATTTTATTATCTAATTTTCTCCGAAAATTACCAAATGAACATTGCAACCAAGTTTCTAATTCACCAAACAGAAAATTAACAATGTATATTGCACATTCACTTGTCGATAAATCTGTTTTATGTTCGGCAGTTATTTCCTTCCAGTGGCTCAACGCAATCCTCATTAAAAATATTTGAATGATATCCCTTTGATGATATTGATGATATTTCATGATACTCCTTCTAATAGCTCAATGAAACTTATTGCACCAGCATCACTCCGCCAATGGCGAGTTAGGAAAGAAATGTTTTATTAAGATGTTCATATCTATTGCAAATGGAAATAATTTTCTCGTACTAAAAAATTGTACTCTTTTCCCAGATTTCTAAGATCTCAGTATTTAATATTATTTGACGAATCCACTCCAGCAGCTTTGGACAAAAACCAACACCGACATGAAAACTAAACCCGCGTACTAATTACTCTGCTCGTGAGTGCAGCTGGTAATTCGTTAGCATTGCCATGGCAGCCCGAAGCATGCTACTGCAACAGAGAGCAGCCTTGTCATCACGATGCGGTGGAACGATTCCGTTGATATAGACGCGAACGCCCGATGTGCGTCACTTTCCTCACCCAAAGTAAGCAACGAGAACTCTGGCGAGTCATGGCGCCCGGATTCCTCTCGTTTACAGCTGCTCGAGTCGCCCCAACAAGGAGCACAGACGGCGCGGCGGCGTGTGGCTTCTCAGCCGAAGTGCCCCCCACCTCCCCTCCTTCCCCCGCCCACATCCACCAACCAACCCCCACCCAGTCCAGTCCCGCTCCGCCCCGCCCCCGCGCTGGCCGAATTGACTTCTCCGTTACCATAGTTGCCAGCGCGCGACCGCAGCGGCGACGCTGGCCCCAGGCAAACAAAGGAGGATGAACCCCCAAAGCGAAGACGTGCGCCCCAGGGCCCGCTGCGATCCCAAAGGCAAGAGACCTTCACCGGCTCAAGCTACGTGACCCCTAACCGAACAAAAACGGAAATCGTTTTTAAATTTTATACTAAGTGTATGTAAGTATATGTAATGTATTATGTCATGTAGTATGTATGTATGTATGTATGTATTAGCTTGTGCGCATGCGCCAAGGTGAGCTCGAAGTGGTATCGGTAGGGATGGATGGATGTAGGGATGGAATAATCCGACTTTTGCCAGCTAGCCGTGTGCTTGTTTCTGTACATCAGTCATGTCTAGGGGTAAGGGAGACACCTGGCAAGCATGGCGCATTTCCATCACAGTACCCAACTTATTTGGTCTGTCTGAGCTTCCTTTCGTCACACAACTATAGATACTGGGATGATTTGTATTAGAAAGTTCCAGGTTTATTTTCCCCGGCCAGGAATCGAATGCGGCATCGTCTTACAGAAAGCTAGCACGCTATTCGCGAGCCATCCGAGGAGTGCATTTAATGCTAAATAAGTATTCGCCGTATTCGAGAATCTTATGCTCTTACTTATACTTGTTTCAAAGTTTTTGGAGCTGCTAGTTTTAGTAGGAAAGTACTTGAACTTGTAGGAGCTTCTCCAATCTTACGTTTAGCAAACAGCAGTAGCATACATTTAAAACTTCGACAATACATTTAATTCACATCTAATTTTTCATCTTAATTCATAGAACTTTTGTTTTTTGCTGGGATGCTGATAGCTTTTGTCTGCTAAGAAACGATGCAAGTCTGCTCGTAAAGGGTTAGTCGAAAATTAAACATCATACTGTGTCCGAGTCCAAAGCTACAAAACCTCTTCAGGTTCAATTAAACGAAATGTCAAGACCGTTGCCACCAATCAAAATGAATGCTAGTCGTAAAAAGGCACATTCGATGCACCAAATTAAATGCGACAAACATTTTATGACTTCAATTCTTGAAATAGCGTTGTGATGATTTTGCGTCAGATTCTTTCCAAGATACGACTTTATACTTTCAATTAACTTATCAAAATCTCGAAAAGATGTTTGAATGAATCGTCAAAAATCAACTAAAAATAAAATGTATAAGAAGACTATCTACAACCAATGTAATAACAATACTTAATTTACACCAGAATAATTTTAATGAAAATTATATCACATTTTTTTCTTAAAAAAATGTAGGAAAGCTGAATCCGACACCAATCCAAGCAAATTAGTTTTAAAAAAGGATGAGTACACGTTACACATTTTTAAATAACAGATTTCTTCGGAAAATGAAAATTATTTATACAATTTCTAAGTAGTAGGTATCGTCTGATGGATAACAATAGCATATAGGCTACGTACTTTTAGACATTGTAAAATGACGGTAAAATCAACAACTGACATTTGTCGTTGCAGTCCTTTGCCTTTACTAACAACACCTTGCCCTATCACACAATACATCTCTCACGGCGATTTCATTCTGTATACACGTTCGAGTCCCTATTACCTTTAACCTTTGTCGCGCGCTCTTTCGCGAAAAAAAAAGAAAAAAAAAAGAAATCTGGAAGTGCAAGCCCATTCAAAATATACGAGGATAACCTCCCTCCAGCGCTCTTCCCATGCAAGAACGGGCGAAGTTTTGCTAGGGAAGTGTCTTCCAGCGAGAGAGACTCCCGAGTGCTCTGCAACAAACTTGCGTCTCTGAGGACGGGCGACGGGGGCGCTTGTGGACGCGAAGAGGGTGGTGGTGGGCGGGGAGGAAGGGGGAGGGCGAGAGTGCAAGTACTAAATGAGGAACTCCCACCTGGAGGGGGATCCGAAAACGAACAAGCGGGTATTAACTGCTCAGTGGCAGAAAGTACACTGTTATTAGCTTCCGGTCATTTTAAGTATCGGGCGATGAAGCTTTTCCCACTTTGAAGAACATCTGTTGGAAAGTCTGTTACAGCCTGTTAAAACTATTTTCTAAATTGCGTGTTTCGTGTGCGATGAAGATGCTACAATAGCAAGGATAATAATGAAAGATTATCGCACTATAAGCTATTTCTATGGTGGGAGTCAATCCATCGAAGTAGTTAGGGCGCTTTAGCAGTCCTAAGTTATCCTGTTCAAATATTTTCTTTTTTATTTCTTTCCCTTTCACTCTCTAATCTTTTGCTTTCTTTGGCTCATTATCTCATTGTCTTTCTCTTTCTCCGTTCCCCTCTCCCCCATCTCTCCTTAATAATAATAATAATAATAATAATAATAATAATAAAATAATAAAAACTTGGCGTCAGACGGTTAGCGGCATGCCTTCGTCTACGCCGAGGAGCCATTTGCGGTTCGAGTCCTTGAAGAAGGCATTGCGTCGATTCTGTGATTTTCCGCTTCACCCATCATTCTATCATATATCATCCATCATCCTATCAGCACATAATTCATACTTCAAGCGTACAACATTGTATTGCCGGGTACAGCTGGAAAAAGCGGCTGCTGGAAGAAATTACACCACGGTAATTGTGGTAGGCGTGTATCCCCAATAATGGCCTCTACCGAATAATAGATAATAATGAATAAATAAAATAATAATTAATGAATTAATAATAATTCGCAATACTATAGTAGCAATGGCTCATCCATGGCACCGCGTGCTCCAGGACGTTCTCAAATAAAGAGTACCGTTGTAGTTGCGCCCCTGCCGCCTGCCGGCGCGCCAGCGCGGTCGGCTTGGGCGGGGCTGTGCGTGGCGGCCTTCCCGTGACCGCCCGGGGCCGAGCGACGGCGCGCTGTGACGGCGGGGGCGGACGCGCGAATTCGCCAATTGAGCGGTCATGTCGGACGTTCGGGCGTCGACCCCGCCCCCGCCCTGCCCAATTCTGGCGCAGGCGCGCGGCTGATACCACGGGCGACGGGCACGCAATAGACACTAGCGCGTAGCGAGACGGTTGTTAGCGTACCCCACATTTGAACCTGTGCGCATGCGCCAACGTGAGCTCGAAGTGGTATCGGTGGCCACTTCTTCGTCGGATTTAGCGGGCGAATTATATGGATTGTCAATCGATCGCACTACATGGAATTTATTGTAACTGTGGCAGCAGTGTGTTGCTAAGCCTGTATTCCCATGATAAACAATCAAATCCGTGGCATCAATTCGTACATATAATTACCTGTTTATACGATACTACTTATATTTATTTAATGTTATCATCCCTCAAGAGGTGTCTCAGGGCTCTGTCAATTGATGTCACTACAGGGTATCTTATTGGGAGATCCTAGGTTCGAGTCGCAAAGGTGACAGAACTTTCGTCACTAGTTATATAACTACGAAGAGTTCTGTCGCTCTATGGAGGTGAACTATAGTAACCGGCTGCTCTGATCGTTTTCCGTCGTTTTTCCGATCAACACCAGGCGAATACCGGTGCAATACACTAAGAACTGAGTCATGGACCGCGCACGATATTTCCTGCCTTTTCCTTGTCCTATCCTGTCCCCTTACTTACACACACTCACATACACTACACATGTACCACACAAGTCGGGAGACCACAGCTTGTCCCCATTGGTGCGGGAGCTGGTGTGGGACACCTGGTTGGGGTAAACCTCGCTGGGGTATACCTCGCTAAACCTGGATCTTACCATCCAGAAGATCACAACCACCTCACGAGGGGGAAACATACATTTCACTTAAGGAATTCGAGGATATTTATCTGGCTTTTATATTCTTCATTTACGAAGCTCAGCCATAAGAGAGTCGATTGCCACCCAATCCAAATGCACGCATTCTGAGGTTATGCAGCAAACAGTCTTATACCTCGATTTATTACGAATTGTTCAGCTACCGACGTTTTAAACATAGACACTTCTCGGATTTTTGAGATGCGATCTCTTAAAAATCTTTTAAATAACATTATCGCCCAATTCTACCTAATGCTAATCCAGTTCATAGGGTTGAACGTACTCATTTTTACAGTGAACTCGAATTTCACGGTCTGGGGCAGGTCCACAAAGGGGTGGATTCACCACTGAATCGGAAGCGGGTAATTTCAGAGGCGTTGCGCCACCAAAGGTCCAGGTCGATAACATTTACGGGGAAATAGGCGTATTCGCCCAAGTTCAATGTCACTCCACGTATAGATTATATAACTCGCAAGTGACTAACTAAAGACGATTTGCATGGAATGTCTTCATTGAAAGATAGAAAACAAACTAAGACACATATCATTTATACACTGAAGAATTTATGTACGAGTATAACAGTTGATAAAAACCGTTGGAACGTTTCTGAAAGTTTAAATAAAATTAATTAAATGTTATAGTTCTCTAAACATGCCTTTGATTAATCGTTTATACCTTTTACACACTGATTTCATATGGAAAAATACAATACTCAATTGCCACCTCTATGTTGTCTTGTTGATTAGGCTGGGAAACGCGAGTTAACTTTCGGTCGAGGTCACAAATGCATTGAATAATTTGAAATGTAAACTTAGTATATCTATCCTTTAGAAATATACTTTTTGTTAATATTTGTATGTCTGGAAGACATTAATTGGATTTACATTAAATTTCTTATGGAAAATATTTCAACAATTTTCGAGTACACATTTTTCGTCAGACTTTTTTCAAATACGAAACTCGCTGGACCTTATGCTTCTAATTTAGCAAATGTCCATCGAACTGCAAATTCTGACGGTCACTTTTGAACAGCAATAAAGAACTTGCAACTGGTAGCGTGTGTTAATTGGAAGAGAACCGCAGTTTCCGGCAACTTCTCTCGCAGTTTCATAAACACTCTTTAAACAGCAGCCAACGCTGCGGGTGGCCCGTACAGACAAGGAATCCTGGGTCACGCACCTCCAGGCTCTTCGTCAACGGCGACATCAAAAGAATGGCCCCAGGCCCCTCGATGCGCCAATCCGTCGCTGTGATCTAGCAGAGCAACCCTATTTCGACGGCACGTCTGTGATCGCGTACCGTTGCTACACAGGAAAAGTGACACAACCTTAAAACTGTCATTTTGTTGGAGAATCGTTTTATTCTGAGTGGAGCGCGCTAAAAGACGCGACATTTCGTGACAAAAAACGAAGTGTTTTATCTAATATACCGGCTGTCTCGTGAATTATCTTTATGGAAGTTTCACTAATAAAAAAACAAACTTATCTACTTTCTCCTTAGCATTTGCATGAAATGATACAATACGAGTAATTGTATTAAGTAAATAAAAGAAAAAAATAAAGAATATTTTTAAATTGCAGAAAATAACCTGCAATTTTAATTTTTATAAATGTATGATATTGTGACTGGTAAGGCACTTTAGATCATTTAATTTTGGGTAAGATAATTCGTATCAATGAAGACAGAAAATAAAGAATACAAGTTGTTCATACAATATATGAGAAAAATAGTAAGATGCGCTCGAATTCTAACAAAATATTTTTTACTAGATAACGTTTGCAACGTATGGAAATACATTTAAAAATATAGAACCCGAGTGAGTTGTTTGTGAATACCACTCTACATCCGTATTGTGCGTGTGTAACTGGCAGAGTGGGGCTCTGAAGCTGGAAGACAACGATAGGTTCGGAAGATATTTCAAAGAGAAATGCCAATAAATTACAACTGACTGATCGCTCCCCCCCCCTTCAATTTCTGCTTTGTGACTTTATGCAAGTCCTGATAGTTTATGAATTATTTTGTGATGACTTAAAAAATAGTACAGGACCCATAACTTTATGGACATTACGGGAAACTTGCTGTTGTCTATTTTCCACGCACATTACTACGAAGACTACTTACAAAATATACATCTTACATGTATGCATGCTTGCGCATAATCATATCTCACACGCATGCGTCTTTATTTTCATTCATTCAATCCAGGTTTCATACGTCACGAATAGCCGATGTGGCCTGAATTTCAGCATCCTACACACATCTGTGAGTCACACACCCCGTTCGCGCCGCCAAAGTGGCCGGCATCTGGCGCGAGCGACTTGACGCCGCCGCCGCTGCCGGCCCAAACAACGAGCGCCGTATTCGCCGGCCGTGGCCGTATCTCTTCCACGCCGCGTGGCGGGCAGGGCGACATCCGTCAACATCGACATCAAACGAAGCGACGGCGCGGCGTGGCGCCGGTGCGTCACAACCACTACGGACTCAGCTGGGAAGAGGGGCAGGCGGGCATTTAAACACGGGACTAGAGCGCCCAATTACAAGACAGCAGCAAAGGCGTCAAAATGATTCAGTCTCCATCTGAATACATTTATTCATCGATCTAAAGAATCAATAGAAATTATATTTTGGGGCGGGGGATATCTCCACTGTAACAAAACAGAATGAACGGAGGATATATTGAAAAATATGGACAAGTGAATCTGAAAATACTAACTTATAATTCACGTCTTTTGATTTCAAGTGATAGACAACGTTCAAAATGTAACTTAGACCTCTTTTTTACTCCAGGCCAGCCAATTCAATGCCATTTTTATATTTTATTACGAAACAATTCTGCTTGAAAGGTTAAACTTTATTTAGAAAATTATTAATGTTCGTGTTAGCTTGCTTTCCGGGACTGAGAAGAAATGGACTCCCAAGAGCTGTACGCCAACGCCCCGCGATACGCTCCCCACGCGATTGTGGCGCCCAACGTGGGTCTCGTGTGGGGGTGGGGAGTCTGTGCATCCACAGCGCTTCGCCATCTCTGGCGAGGGGCGTCTGGTTCGCGCGGACGGAAGCGGCGCCGATAACGCCCCAGCCCATTCGCGCTGACTCACGCGCCTCGACCGCCCCCGCCGCCCCCGACTGCAGTCATCGGCGAGGGATCCCGCCGCATATAGCGAAAATGTAAAGGATTAACGAGACGGAAAATAAGAAGAAATAAAATGGAGAAAAATGATTCCTTTCAAATTATGAGGGCCTCTAGGTGAGTCTGGTTTATACATTAATTTGCCATTTGAGGAATATTCTTTTTGAACAAATCCTGCGTACTTGTAAAATGTTCAAAGGCGAAGCCGGAAAGCATAATGAAGGAACGTACGGACAAATGGATTGGGAGACAGAGCGGACGGACGAACAAATAGGACGGCACATAGACGAACAAATGGACGATCGGTCGGACTGACAGGTGGTCAACACTGGCGATAAACAATAGACTAATCGTAGTAGCTAAAATCTTGATAATAAATATATATTATTTATTACTGACATTTGAAGACGGATTTCGACGTAAAATTAATTTAGTCGAAATCCGAAAAATTAATTCGACGAATACCATTAATTTACTTTACTTAAGGCATGCAAGTATTTCGTAAAGCATCACTAACTAAAGCTTCAATATTAATATTTAACGATTTCGAACTGATTAGCTGTTATTTTATTGCGACAGCTTGGTGAATATATGTTCTGGTAGTTAATGTACATGAACTATTCGAGCCAACTTTCAACCTTCAATTGTGCACTGTTGTCTAAGATTTTTTCGACAGACTTTCAAAGTCGAGTTCTCACTTTGTGAAGTAGCGATGAAAAGAGTAACATGTCCTTGGGAAAGTTTAAGATAATAATTTTCTTGTTAGGAAACAAGTTTTGGAGTGCAGAGTTCTAGTAAAATAAAAGCATTACTGCGGCACTTATCTTAGCTCAGGTCTACCCACAACATGAACGAAGAAGCATAAACAACTTTTGTCGATTGATAAAATATTGGGCAATCGCAAAACTCGTTTTGGGTGTTAATTTACTACTTCTCGCATTTTTCGAATACAACCCAAAGCCACGCAACTTAAAAAGGCATCCTTACATAATGTTAATAAAAACGTTTATTTTGTAATTAACATTTGGTAACGTAAATTGTATAAAAACACAAAGTATATTATTGAGGCCTCTGCGTCCGGAGTCAGCAACTACTTAACGTCCGGCAGACTCCGCGTCCTAAGCACAGGTGCCAACGTTACAGATGATGTACTCGTTACGTAGTGACCTCCCAAATCCACAATATATATTGAAGATTTGAATAAATGACGAAATATTAGCCGTAGAAAGCGGTACAATTGTCGGATGTGGACTGTGAAGACCTGATGAATAGTTTGTGTATCATTCAAGAAAACTCGTATTGAAGCAGCCTGCTGTAGGAAATAGGTTAACTACAGATCGAGGAAATTTGTGAGTTGTTGGCTCAAAAGAATAGAAATTGAGGAAATTCGGGGTTGGTCGATGGTGTCGACTTTGGTGAGTAAAACTCTGTGCGACAGCTGATAGGACTTAATCAGTGAAATTAGTCGTCAACGGCCACCTAACACACAGTTGCTATGGTAACGGCTGTACGTGTCATCGGCCAAGACGTTATAATGATTTTTAAAAAAAACTGTTGTCGCAAATGTATTCGAATATAAAAGTTCAAGTCAGCACACAATATCTTTATTGATGTATAAATTACTTCACGCATGTGAACAACACATCCTTCATAAGATTTATTTCTGGCAGTCTGTTTATAGTCCGTTCCCCTCGCGGGAATGATACTATATCCTCGTTCCTCCTGTCAACACCACCGTCGTCCATCTTCCGCCTCGTCCACTGGTGGACATCTGCGACTCCGCTGCGGTCTGCTTGCGGGCGAGAGTCAGTCGCGAACGTTCGTTCGCATTACGTAAACATCCATCACTGGACCAAGCAGACGCAAAGGGAGCCGTAGTGGGCCTCAGGGCTTGACGACAGGTCATCGGACTGCTGTGTTTGCAGTTCGAGGCTTCTGTAAACGCCCATTTTGTTCTGGCTGGGTTTCATTCGTGCGGGAAACCAACGGATTATGACGCAATAACCACCATCTAAGACGGAACCTCTTTAAGATGGAAATTTTCCTTGGTGGACACAAATATCCGAGCGCAATTTTATTCATGATAATGACCTTTATACAGTATTTACGGTGACGATTGTTTTGGAGAACTGCAAGTTATCTTACCACAGGCAAGAATCAAATACTACATTAAATTCCTGACATTTATTAAGGAAGTTATTAGGCGGACACAAATATCCGAGCGTAACAATTTTATTTATGATAATGACCTTTATACAGTATTTACGGTGATGATTGTTTTGGAGAACTGCGAGTTATCTTACCACAGGCAAGAATCAAATAATACATTAAATTCCAGACATTTATTAAGGAAGTTATTACGCAGACGTCAGTAAACCGAAAGACGATGTGTTGCATCTCCACCTGTTCTCGGGAACCTTTTGCGATACTTTTCTGAAAAATGTTATGCAAAGTTCAGAGCGTGGCCATTGGCACGAGCATTTCTTTACTTATAACTTGTTAGGGGAGTGCGAAGTAGTTCATGTGCACAACTCGATTTCGAGAAACGACGTTTGGCGGCAACTTTTGCGAAATGCTTCTATTCCTTCTCCTTGGCTCGAAATTGAAGCCAGAGATCCACAAAACAAAAACTATCTTATCTACATGCGTCAGTGAGGACATTCTGCAGTTCATGTGCATTATTTAACTTCATAGCAAAAACATTTGGGAGAATTCTCTACATTTATTCTACACATTTCATATTCATTTTTTTCGCATCTTATCCTTTGTTTCTTTTCTTTTATTTCCCTTTCCTTTCCGTTCATTTGTCTAATTCGCTCATTGTTTCCTTGTAATTCTTGGCTATTTCCTATTTATGTCCATGTCCATCCTCTCTTTTTTAAAATTTATCTATTGAAAGACAATTTGCGACTTCCATGTGTACATAGAAACGATAAATATTGTAATCGCCCAGAAAATGTGTATCGAGTTTCAGGTATATATTTGTTGGGAGTCTCCGATATGGAGTTTCGGGGTTTTCAACAAGAATGTGCTCGCCTGCTAATTTATCTAGCTGTTTTTCCGACCTCTGTCCGACCTTGCGTCAGTTCATCTGGTTCTCCATTTGCCCATTGTCTACTTTTAGAAGTTGTTTGAATCAGTCACAGTTGACCTGCAAACTTCGCAGTAGATGGATGCGCCAATTTTTTCATTCATGGAGCAGTGCAAACTGAACCAATTCCCAATTAATCAACAAGTACCACGAATGTCTTTATTTCAACACCTTTACGTTTCCTATTATTCTTTACTGTCGTCATTTTTGCTTCGACTCCTCATCCTCTTCGCGTCTAAGCAGCCGTTGTTAAATCACTGTCTCGATCGCATCTTAACAGCACTTACCACCATTCCTTGTCCTGTTCTCTTCTGATAACAAGTTGCTACACACCTCACCTATTTCACATCTAAACAGCATTTTCTCTCACTTTTTGTTTCACAATTTTTTAACAATTTTTCACAGATAAGATTATAGAGTATTTCACACTAGGGCACATTCAAGAAAATATTAAAGCAAACCTGAAACTAACACTCTCTGTTAGCTCTCTGATTTCGCCAAGACAAAGTATCAGTTAAAACAACTCAACAAAGAGACATTGAGCAAAGAATAATCTGTATTATTTTTTTGGGAACAATATCTAGTTTTATAACCATATCAAAATGTTCCCTGACTTCAAACGATCCTTTTACAAATTCCCTGATCTTTTCCAGAGCAATGCAATTTCCACATTTTCCCCGGTATTCACGAAAATGGCCATCCTGGCCGTATTATCCGTGTACAGAGTCTTCATCGCGTGTCGCATTTACTAGGCTGTCCAGGTGACGCCGCGTCCATGACGAAGGTGCCCACGTTTCGGTCGCCATTCTGCGACCTTCCTCAGGGCATGACACCCTGAGGAAGGTCGCAGAATGGCGACCGAAACGTCGGAACCTTCGCCATGGACGCGGCGTCACCCGGACAGCCTAGTAAATGCCTGTGTCTTCCCTACCTCGGCTGAGCCTATCGCCTTGAAGGGCCATCAGCCGCTTCCTGGAGCTCCGTCCAGCAGCCGTGTGCTGCGCCGCGCGCCAGCCGCCAAGTGCGGAGCGAGCGCCAAGTTGGCACTGACGCGTCCCCGCTGCCCGCTTCCCGACGCAGGTGAGATGGAGGTCGACAGCGCCCTGCGCCCGACGTCCGGCTGCGAGTGTCCTTCACAGCCCGCTGCCCCCCCCCCGGATGGAAAACGGCAGCCGGGGATGTCGAAAGCAGCGATGGCGCTGATTTTGCGTCGTGCGGGATGGTAACCCGTTCACGAAGAAAATACAGCCTACATACTTACCAACCCTGTTTTTAGAGAATGATTTTAGCTGTATTTCAAATCAGCACGAATATGGCATATTTAAAAAAAAAAAAAAAATTATCAGATCAGTGAAATTACTACTTTACAGGCGAGCCTTAATTAAAACCAATAGTGGCTCGATGTCACTAGTGATTGTAAATAAGCGCTCTTTCTAAATCATCGCGTCCTTCAATTGTTTATTCATTTTCCCTTCGGCGGCTGTGGTTTGGCGGCCACTTCAAGCCGCTTCTTGTATTGTTTTCAGAACACGATTTGAGCTGCATCTCAAATCTGCACGACTGGCTCATTTAAAAAAAAATTACCAGATCTGTGGTTTTACCACTTTACAGGTGAGTATTAGCTATAATTAAAATCAATAATGGGTCGATGTTATTAGTAATTGTAAATTAGCGCACTATCATACCCGTATTTCTGAAAGAGTGCATCCCCACTGGGTACCTCTATGATGACTTTTGTTAATTTTGTGAAACTGAATGTAACAAGAAAGTAAGCAAGATATATAGACAGAAGTGGCACAAAGTGTGGGCTTATAAGCTTTTGTCATCGCGCCCTTCACAAGTTTATCCATTTTCCCTTCGGCGGCTGGTGGTTGGGCGGCCACTTGAATCCGCACCTTTTATTCGCGAGCTCGCCCTCCGCCGCGTGTGTGTTTGCCCGCAACGCGCTTTCGGTACTTCGCAGATTTCCCCAGCGACCCGCGAGCGTTGCGGCAGGCCGCGAGACAGCGGCCGCTCAGAGGCGCGAGCTGCGGCGCGGCGGCCCGCCCGCTGCCAGCAATAAGAGATGACCCCCGAAAGGTAAACATGTGCACTATTCAGAGCTTGCAGGCTCTTCAAGCCCCTTACCAAGAAGCTCCGTTACGTGAAGGGGTATTTAGTGTGCCCGGACGGGTCAACTGTTTTGATCATAAGGTCCGTAAATGTAGTGGATATTATATCTCAGAAAGTGACATTACAGCTGGAACGTGAGACCCAGCGCTGACCTATACGTCGGCGTGCAGAGTTTTAGTTGTAGAGAATTTACTATAAGAAGGGACCAGTTTGACAGGTCGGGAAACAAATGAGCGTCATGCAGGTTGATGACATTGCAAGAGAGTCATACACAAATGAGCTAAACTGGAAACGGTCAAGATGAGTGAATGGACATAACCTGCAGGTCGGGAAACAAATGACCGTCATGCAGGTTGATGACATGGCAAGAGATAGTGAAAAATTCATGCACAAATGAGCTATATGTAAACGAACGCGCGTTCACGATGAGTGAATGGGCATAACTTGAATTATGGTGTCAACAGTGGCCAAGCAGTACCTGTCAAAGCGGCCCCTTATTACAGTAATGTCTAAATATTTCATCCAGGTACGCCAGTGGAGCACTACTCCATCCGCGACAAGCTCTAAGCTAGGACTTCTCTCCTGACATATGTGTAGTGCATTCAAGTGAGACTGACTTGGAAAAAGGATGAAGAAGGGAAGATCGCGCATGACGCTTGATCTGTTTTTAAAGTACTGCTCCGCCATTCGCCTGGTATTCAATATTCATCGGAAAACTACCAATCACAGCAGACCACCGCTAGAATTCTACTCCAGACAATGGCTGAATTGACCTAACGGAGCCAGTAGCGACCTGGTATATAGTGCCAAATATCCCCCACCAACATTATTCGAAACCTGGGACTTCTCGGTCAGAATCGCTACTGTGGCAACGATAGTTGTCTCGAGCTATTTCAACCCATGAATGTCCATTAAGATGGAGTTATGCGACATGAGACTCGTTTAAGGTTGAAACGAGATAAATACACGCAATGTAGCGAGTCGAATCTTAACAGTTCGCTTCGAAAATGTGTCGTGTTTAAGATTTATCTCCAGTTGGAAGTTCCATAACCGCATACACAGTAAATTATAGAACTAAATCTAAATACTATTATAGTAATCTTATTTGTGGACTATACGTAATATTAAAAAAAATAAAGATTCTAGCGTAATAATATATTTATTTCTTCTGATAATATACTTTTGTAATGCTAATTAACATTGGCATTCAGAATGATTATTACGAGAAAATGCATTACTTATCAATGAAAATACTTCAGTTCTTAAACAAGCTCTACAACCTAGCGTACGAAAATAAAGTAATTTTATTTCCAAGAGAAAGTAAGAACAACATACCCTACAAAATATTATTCACAGCGCTTAAGAAAACAAAATCCTTGTAACTCAAGTTCATTAACCCAAAGTCAATTGATTATAATCAATCAATTGATATTGGTTGACGATTTCACACTGTTTTATTTAATCCTCCGAGCCGGTGAATACAATGAAAATTGTTTCTATCTCTAACATTATATCGGCTTTAATTTTGCGTGGGCCAAAAGTGAATTAAATAAATAAGCAACCATTCATTTAATATACGAAACGTTAATTGTTTACATAATTATTAATACTGCAACAAAATTTTAGATATAAATAAAGAGAACATTACGTACTTTTCCAATCGATCATTTCAACAAATAACTGAATTTTGATAATAATCGAAAAGATATTTTAAAACATTCAATACGGACCATCACGGATAATTAAATATCAATTACACAAATAATTAAACGACAAAGTCAGTGGAATCCCTCATGTAACAATTTACACCGCTCTACAATGATACATAATTCATCACGTAAATTATAGCTCGTGACTTTGAACAAGACAACCAGACACGGCTCTTTCCACGGTAACCAGAGGTATGCACACAGAATTAATCATGATTCACATCCTCTGTGCTCGACTTTGTATAATATCGCTAAATTAGTAATGCATGAAACTTTAACGTAATCATGAACGACCAAGTCCTCACCACAGCAACTTATGAGAAATTAGTGCAACCCGTCTCGCCACACCACCCACGCACGATGAACGAGATCACGCATGCTCCCCTAATCAAATTTACTAGGGAATTGATGGAAATTATGCTTGGCCATAGCTTTCCCAAGTGAGCTTACACGCGTAGTGGTTTGGATGATGCGCAATTGGACTACTAGAAGGCGAAGCAACACAGACAGACACGTAAAATATTACTTGTAGATAATACTACTGGAAGGGACAAACGACCTTGCAAATAGAAATACCTACAACTACGTACTTTAAATACTTAACAACAAAAGCAACTAATAATGCTGAAACATCGCAATGTATCCTCGTAGAAAATACAATAGTAAAAAAATATTTTAAATGTAGCAATTGAAACACGCACACAACAAAATAAACGTGTACCTACACTTTTTTTTCAAAACCTCATTCATTTGTTATTGCTATAATATTGTTAAGCTCTACCCATTATACAATACAATATTTCTCCTTTTTATAGGAGGCTTGAGGTCATGTCTATCCACAGAATGTTCTGCAAAGAAGTAAATTGTGAAGTTGCTTCTCATTGGCCTCACGAAGACGAGTTCAGTGGATACGGCTATCAAAGAAACTCTCGCTGAAAGATAGCAGATTCGAATCTCATTTAGGACAATATCGCTTTGGAGGTGCTCACTATATTTCTTAGTCATCAGTGCAAACAGTTTACACTGCATAAAAGAAGAAGACATCATGTAGTTACGTATTAAACTGCGTTTTCAACAAAGGCGACATTCGAAATATGACGTAACCGTTTCAATCGATTCGTAATTTTGGAATCGGAGAGTTCAATTCGTTTTCGATATCTTTCTTATTACGTTTCTTACGAACTTTCCTAAACTGCATGCCCCTCCGCGTTGATCGGATTATCAGAGTTTATTCCGTCAAAAAAAAAAATGCCACAACGAAGCCTGAGTCAGCCGGTGAAAGAAGTCAACGCAGGCCTGCGTGCTCACATCTGACAAGCAGCGGGGCGACGCAGAGCGACGCAATCCCGCACCCGAGGGTTGGCTGTGCGGCGGAGGTGGGGGAACCGCATACGCGCGTGCTACGCTACACCCGGGCGCGCCCCGCTCTACGCCGCGCCGCGCCGGGGGCGTTTGCTTATCAGCCGGCGGAGCGCGCCAGCGGAGGCGGAACACGAGTCTCGGTTGCGGAAGGGGGTGAAGTTGGTGGCGGCGTCAGGGGTGGTGGTGGTGACGGCGGCGGTGGGTGCGATCGTCGAGGGAGACTAGCGCAATTGGTGTTGGCGGAGGTTGTTGCGGAGATGAGAAAAGGTGGGAGAAGATAAAGGTTGTGATGGTGATGGTGGAAATGGTTTGGTGGTAAGGTGGTGGTGCAGGGTAGGTTGGGGTGGAGGGTATGATGGTGATGGTGGTTGTCATGTTGTTGGACGTTGTGGTGACGAAGGTGATAGTTGAAATGAGTATTGAGGTGGTGGTAGTCGTGGTGGTGGGGTGGAGGTGGAGCAGGTGGTAGAGGTAAATGAAGAGGTGATCGAGGGATAGGAGCGACGATTGTGTTCGCTGTGGTGTCGCTGGCAGCTTCTAGTGATCCCACAGGGGCAGCGCAGATAACGACGGCGGCGTACCGCTCGAAGCCACAACTATACGACACAGACACAAAGCAATTACATTCAGCCATCTGCGCCGTGGAAGTCACCAAAGGCAGCAATAATAACATACGACAACGCTTCTAACGATAAATGTTTCTACCCGCCAAAGAGGGAACACGACCCAAGCGAAAAAGGATTCTGATATACACATTAAACCAAAGCGCTTAACATCTCCGGGCACCAAGCACCAAGCGCTTAACATCACCGGGGGACAGCGGGCGGCACCACCGGTCGCCGCAGCGGCCGCAGTCTACGCGGTAGGCATGGGTGTGCGGGAGGCGGCGGCGGCGGAGGGAGCTATAAAGGAGCACGACGCGGTCTATTTATCAGTCGCGCTCCATAACCGCCCCCACCGCCACGGCTTCCCCCACTCGGACAGTGACGGAGCGACGCGGGCGACGCGGGCGACGCAGCCACCGCACGGCCACGGCCGCTCCCCTGCCCCTCCACCTCGCGCACGCAACAGCGAACAGCGCGACACGCACGGCGGCTACAAGTCACTACCCATGGCCCGCAGCACATGGGCTTCAAGATAGTAAGCATTTCGATGCGGTTTCGATGTTGTTTCGATGCAGGTCATCGACTACGCTTTTCGGCCATCAAAACTGATTATTTTCAACAGCGGATAACCAATCAATAGCGAATACAGCGGACAATCCTTTTCTAAAAACTAATCAGTTGCAATGAAATATTGTAGTTCAACTAAAAAATTTGAAGTATTGACGCATGTTCATGCAACCAATTAAAACCATTCGGAGACTCATCCATTCCAAGTCTGCCGCCGATGAATTTGAAGTTTGTTTGTCTTCTGGTATACGCGAGACCAAGGCCATGTCAATTATCAAAACCATGCAATCACGTCGAAATCAGCAGGAAGTAAGGATCACGAACTACGGTGACCTTGACAAAACTGAAAGAAAACACACTTTCTTGAATATCTTTGCGATATTCTTCCTTTGCTGGAATGGCGTTTGCTCCTGATATTGCTGCAAAGCATGTCGCTTGGAGGAGAGTTAAAACAAAAACCCGCTTTCCCTTTACAGTAACTTGACATGGGGACTTCAAATTTTTACTGCGAGATGTGAAGTAGCCCTGTGCTAAGCAACTCGTCAATTCGAAAATAAATCCCGGTTACTAGAAAACTATTTTTAATATTCGTAACAATAAAGCAATTATTCATGTTAGTTCTATTAAAATTCAAAAATTGATAACACCAATTTTAATTTTTGTATTATTCATTTTTCTCCTTCCTTATTTTAGCTCTTCCGCACTTCTTTTTTCCTAGTAAATTGGTTCCTAATCTTTCTAAATCAAATTATTCCAAATAACACGTACACAAATGACATAAATGTATTAATTTAGGTCATAAGGTAGGCAGATTAAGATGAAATAGTTTATTTTAGAAAATTATAACTTCTTTTTTCTACATCATGCAGGATCTTTTCGGTTACATTTGGCTCGTATTCACGATTCGTTTAATCAGTTCAAACGTACGTCACAATGCGTTATCCATATTTCAAAAGTGAAACCTCACATTCGAATTGAGGATTTTTACCATTAAATGATCAAAAAGCTTTTATATTTATTATCACTCTGTTCTGATGGATTTAAAATCCATCATTTCGCCAGGAAACTTCACAAAAAGTGTAGATCATAAAACTGTCAAACTCTTCTGACTATATCCACAAAGCTCGACGGTTTCAAAAATGAGTCTACCGGTTACTGCCACACACAAGCGAGATATGCTACCGAATGCAATGAAATATTAAAAAAACAAAATTGGTTTCCTTGTGACGTAACAAATAGGCACACGAATAAAAGGTTCTGACATGTGTATTCTCTGATGAAGCATTTTCAAAAACTCACAGATAGATAGATCTGCACATACTTGTCAAAACTATTCTGAAAAACCAACAAGACTATCAGATCAAATGAATAATTATAGAACATTTTCTACCGTTTATTTCTCCAAACGCCGAAACGTCTAATTACCATAAAGGAATGAACGAATGACCTTCAATATGCAGCTATACACTTTTTTAAATTTAAGGTCGCTATAAATCAATACAATCATATTATAAATATTTCCATCAAATATTATATTTGTGAAATGGATGAGATGTAATTGAGTGAAATGAATACATTTGGATTCAAAGATAACACACACGGGGCCTTCGAAATCAGGAATAACTAAAGGGTATATCTACACATTTATTTTATTAACGGACTGTCTAAAGATGATATTCTTTTAAAAATTAAACGAAAAAACAAATAATAATAAATGAAATTCAATTTTAATTCGAAACTAATATGAAAATTTAACATAAAAATAACATATTTGAACATTCCCCTGAACTATCTCGATTGCGATTTTCGTGTAGTTTCTAGTCAATCTTGGAGAAAATCCATGCTGCATTGTACTATAAAGGTGCTTCAGTCTTCTGAAGCGAAAAATTTGCTTCAATTGCTTAGTTGATGATTCATTATAATTATTATATTATTACTATAAATTATACTTTATTATATATTTAAAGATAAGAAATTATGATAATAATAATAAAAATAATAATAGTAATAATAAAACTATAATGTTTTACTATTTTAAAGACGTCTGCGCCAAGGAGGCTGCAGGTTCGAGTCCTGCATAGACATAGTCGTATTTGTGATTGTTCCTTCACCCCTCATCATCATCCCATCATCTCATAATTCACACTTCAAGGCGTAACTGTCTTGTCGTACTGAGGGATACAGCTGGAAAGCTGATCCTTGAAATATTACACACGTTCATCGTATAGCGTGGTCAGTAATGGCCTATACGACAATAATAATAATAATAATAATAATAATAATAATAAATAATAATAATAATAAAATATAAACAACAACAACAACAATATAATTACTACTACATTTGTAAAGAAATTAATTTCAGTTGCCTGCCATCGTTCCAAATTCGCAACTCTCCCAAACCCTCTCCCCGAACGTCCACGTGCATTCGCGTCTTGTGAACGCCCCTAGGTGCGTGGCGAGTGGCGCAGCGGGTACGGAAGCGCGCGGGAGCAGTTGGCTTCGGCGCCGGCGGCGGCGGTGGCGGCAGCGTGGGGCGCGGCGGGCGCCTGGCAGCGGGCCAGAGCGCGCCTCGGGTTACGCAAGGCGAGAGCTGTTCCCGCGCGCGCGAACGGAGCCGCGGCGAGGCGCGCAGGTACGAAACGAAACCGCGGACAGTGGGGAACTAGTGGTGCTACAGAATGGCACACACTTTCTCGTATTTGTTTTCAATGTTCTTTAGTCTCGGCTAGCTGTTCGAACTTGCCCCATACTCTTGCCTGCTGCCATCTATCGCCGCCCAAAATACTTTTTTTTAAAGCTCAATTTATCGGTTTACTAATAATAGAACGGAAATATTATTTCAAGAATATTAAAGAACAGTAAAACCGGATCATAAATGGCAATTTTCGTTGAAAAATTTGGAGGTGTTTTGAAGAAAATTGTACTTAAGCACTACAGTATATTCGAAATTTGAAGCACTTTTTCACAGAAAAGTTTTGAGTTTTCGAAATCGATTTTCCGCAGCGTTACATAATTTTCCCTATACTACGTATGTTACTCTGTATATACGTACATATACGGGAAAGTAAAAATTGAAATGCATTACACTGGAATGTACGATTGTGTAGAAATTAAGTTGGAAAATTGAGGATGTAAGCGAGGAGCTCTCAGTTAAAATGAGAGATATAAGGAAACCTACTTTTATCTCGAAAAAGTGGTTTGGAAGAGTTTTAAATACTTCGAATCCTTCGATAGGGGAGAAAGAACGTTGAGAGAAAATTGAAAATGAATGCACGTAAGAGCAACTGGCGGTTGCGGCATTCTACTTCTTTCCGTTATCCTTGTGGATTAGAGCTCCCCTGCTATATATCATCTCTACGCCAATTGGGTGGAACTGCGTTTAGACGCCCAGTCAATGGGCTGGTGGAGGAAGGTGGAGGCAGAGTTGACCGGATAGAAGCGTATGCGGGAACGGAACAGGACGGGGTGAGACGGAGAGGGACGGAGCGTGTCGAAAAGGGACGGGACGAAACGGGACGGGGTGGGGCGGAGCGGGGCGAGGCACGGCGATGATAGTGACGGCAATGGGGACGATGGGTAGGGACGGGAACGGGGCGAGCATGGGAATGGAGACAGGGAGAGGAAGGATCGGGTTTGTAGACGGGACGGGACTGAGCGGGACAGTAGGAGTAGGACGGGTCAGGGCGGACCGGGGCGGTGGGACAGGACGGGACGGGGCGTGATGGTGCGGGGCGTGATGGCGACGGCACGGAAACGACGAGGGGCACGTCAGATGAAGGCCAGGACGCGACAGCGACGCTGTTGGGACGGCGCGGAGGGGAGAGGGGTTATAAGGGAAGACGCAAGTTGAGTGTACCCGCCCAAATCTCTCCGCCACAGGACGCCGCAGACAGGAAGGATGATAATTACATTGTATGTTCTCTGTGGAACATTATTTGTTTCCGGAGTAAAATACTCTACTAGGTTGGACACATTAGGCTTCCTTGATAAGGATCCAGGTAAATTATGAGCAAAAAATTGACCCGTCACGTGATGTTCAAATTAACATAAATTTCGATACTCAGAAAAAATATTTAATTTTTTTCTATAAAACATGAATTAAACTAATAAAATATCACATTGTATTCATCGGCCTGAAAAGTACCAAAGCTGCAAAAGCAAAAACAATAACAAATACTGAGAGATGCCGTAAATTTCTCCTTCTTTTAAAAAAATTCGGAATCATTCATAGCAATTTTCACAGGATGCGCCTTCAGGTTTGTCGCTTAACTAAAATCTTAGTTGGAGAAAAGTCAGAGAATTATTCTAATTAAAAGTAATATGAATGAACACATACCTTTTTCAATTATAATAATATTGTTTAAGAGTAAGTACATAATTTCCCTTTCTCTCGAATTAAATTGCTTAAATTCTTTTAACATGTTTACAGCGAGAAAACTATTTTATCTTAAACATCTACATCTTCCCTACTAGAAACAGTGGCCACACAAGTCAATTTTAGATATTAATAAATTCACCTTGTAGGTATTCCAGAAGAAAAAAAAACATTCGCTAATATCTCAGAACGCTAAGAGTGCAAAAACTCTCGAAATAAAGTGACATCTCATTAATACGCAGATCTATCCAGAACCACAAGTGTGGTCCACCATTCCCTCTAACTTCGTTTCAAGGACGTTTAACATCGAACAGGATGTCAACGGAAAATAATATAGAAACCAGCGTCACCATTTAAACATTATTCATCTCTATATCTCAAAGGCTCCATCTCCGAAGTTAAGGCAGAACTTTGGATACGCTTTAACGAGCACCGGGGAGCAACGGCCGTCCGCCACGAAGGCTACTCCGTCATCTCGCAGCCAAGTTGAAGGCCTTGCGGCGCAGGCGGCGCGATGGCGCCTCACGGCGACGAAAAGCGCGCAAACAGGGACAAAATTCATTGCGCGTACTACGTTCGTTTCCAACTCCAGCCAACCAAGCGCGTATGAACTTTCGTAGTCCAGTATTATAAACAACCTTTTCCGTTACAAGAAATTGTTCATTAAATGACATCTTATGGAATGTTATGACGTATCTGTCGTTTATGACACGAATGATTGCATCTCTATATTCAGCTAATCGCAGCTAGATAATTGTGGGGAGGAAGCGGTACTCTGAAGAGCCGAACACGATTTTTTTGCTCAAATCTTAATTACCAATGAAATCACAATAATTGTTTAAATTCAAAAATAAAGTTTGATTTTCTTGTAAATTTACAATGCAATTATACAAAAAAAGGTATGCAACTTATTTATAATGTCGCTTTATTGCATTTTGCTACAAAATTGAAAACTGGCTCCTAACGCCACACGTTTTCAAAACATGTACATGCCATGCTATAAAGCTTAACATTATACACTAGTTACATAATATACTATAAATGCCGAATAGTGTATTAACATAGTGCAGAAGAATTCCAACTGTGTCCGTGGTCCGTTGTAGTCTTCATATCTGCGGCATTCGCCTAGATATGTCAGGCGAGAAACTCCGAAATCCCAGATTTGAGTAGCGCATGTAATGAGAATGCGATTCTAAAGAGGTAAAAGTGGTATTTATTTGGCGAGTAGGAAAGATTGGAGGAAATACGAGGAGTGAGGCAATCCTACGAAAAAAAATTAAATTCACGTGTTGTTTTAGACATGTGTTTTTATACAGTCTTACTCACTTTTTACTTTAAATCATGTTTACAATTTACTTAATCATACATTAAGGCCAGTAGTAGCAAATGCAGTCAAACGAAAGTATTTTGTTTTCTCTGTTGCATTCACAGAATTACCTGAACACTTTCATATCGTCACACTTTTGGTACTAGTCCTAAAACTTGAACTTTTAGCACGGCATGCACGACCTGAAAGAACCGCTTTTATTAGTGACTGTCAAAAATATATTATTTATTATTTTATGAATTTCCATCTGTTGAAAAACTAGGATCTTCCTTGCGGTCCACAAATGGAAATGCAACATACAAGAGGCATGGTATATTTCACTAGAACTAATTTCAACAGTGGCAAGTCTAAGCTATGCTACAAGTGCATCAATGGAATAATTTTCATAATGTAATAATTATTTTCATTGTGAATGTTTCTATTACAACAAACTTATTGTAAGTACAAGAGACCGCTTATTTGATATAAGGCAAAACTTCGAGTCTAAAAAGACTCTTTAAGGAAAATACTTTTATTCAAGGAATATCCATTTTTTGTTTGCCAAGTGTTGTTGCATTCCAAAGGTTGCAATAAAACGTATTGTCGGTTTCAACATTTTTTAAATGTATTTTTAATTTTTTTAAATAAATAATTTAATACATTTCTTGATTTCTTAAGCAACCATCGAAGTCTAAACCATCTTGATACTTTTCGCCCAGACTTTTGCCCGCTGACTTCTCACCGAGGATCATAGAGCGGTGTCGCGGCGCCAGGGCCGTGCGGGCGTCCTTGGCGGGGCGTGTTCACGAATTTGCATCGCAAATGGTCCCCCCATCCGCAGTGCTTCCCCTCCCCCATCCGCTGCTCAGATCGCGTCGTTACCAGATGCGCGCGAAACGGCTTTCCCAAGGCCCAATTTTCGGCGGCCAGGACC
Source organism: Gryllus bimaculatus (assembly GCA_017312745.1). NCBI lineage: Eukaryota > Metazoa > Arthropoda > Insecta > Orthoptera > Gryllidae > Gryllus > Gryllus bimaculatus. The sequence continues at coordinate 7,073,409 of BOPP01000036.1, forward strand.
ACGCGGCGTCAGGATGAAGTTGACATTGAGATTGATTATCTTGTTTCCGAACTCAACTGCAATGGTCCAGTCAGTGCTCCTCGGCTAGAACGTGAGTTGACCTAACTGATGGCTTGTAGGGGTTTCTCCCTTCAGTTGTCTCCCTTCGCGAGCAGACCTCCACCCGCGACAAACTCCGAAAGCTCCCAACTGGACTCCCACCATTTTTGTAGTGCTTGTAAGTGCGTTTATGAGTATGAGTAGGGGATGGGATGGTACAAAGAGGAAGAAAAGATTGCGCCGTTTGTTAAGATTCCGCTACGGCATAGATTCGCGTGGCATAGATTGGAGAAACCACGGAAAACTACCAGAGTAGCTAGCCGCAAGCGGCTGAATTTGACCCAGCCTTGTAGCTAGAAACGAAAATCCGCCACTCTCGATCCCTAGAACCTGCCGTTCCGTGCACTGACCATATTTGTTGCACTGAGCTATCTCAGTCGGTCTGACATCGTAACTTTTACGGGTTGTTTTGCTTGTGTGCTGAGGATATTTTCGTCGTGGATAACAAGATACCGGGCGCGTTGAAGCGAGACGATAGGAGGATCGGAGAGCGGGAGGTCCTAGTTTCAAATACCGTCGACAGTTGATTATCGGGTCTAGTATTTTACGCGAAGACGTTGAACTAACTGGGCTGTCAGAATATTTAGCGACGTGGTAAATTTTTAGATATTAATGTAGTTCGACAAGAATTAATTTAATAGATTGAACAATTTTTTTACCAAAAGATTTTGCCATGACTTAAATAGACTGGTAAATAGTTAATTGAGTGTTAAATATATTGTCGGTTTCTTGCACGCGAGTTCACATATCTCGTCACTATTTCACTTCTTCAAATATTCTAACCAATTATTTTTAGATTTCACATGTAAATAAAATAATATTTATTGTTAGATTTTCATAAAAATATTTGGAAGAACTATAAATTATTATTACTATTACTTATTGTAGTAAAAGGGAAGTATTAACAATTTAGAACTGGATATGAAAGAGCACTATTGTTGTCAATAATGTTAGCTGATCATATATTTGCTGATCACAATTCCTACAAACGTGAATACAATTCATTGGCGTCTGGGTTATGTTATCTTGTATGAATTTATTCTACATGAAACGTGATATGATATGGTGGCTCGTGTGGAAAACTTGCTGACCTCTTCAACAGATTTTTTCTCTCCCAGTTAAATCATCTTCACAGGCACAAACATGTCGCTCTCCGTTTTTTGTTGTTGGCCCTTAATGGAACCAATCACAGCCATGGTAAAAGGCGTAATTTTCCGCGAGATCAAAGGTGCCAAGCCGATGTCCAGTTCATTGGACGGTGAACAGTAAATCAACCAAGATGGTATCGGACATTTTGCAATATATGACGGGAATAGCAGAGCTATTAAATGAATGTTGTATTTGAATAGGTTTATGGTGGGAGTCCAACAGAAGCAAATGATAAGCCTTGAAATCAGCGTAAAAAAATCGATCCGACTGCTACTGGGAATTCACGTCAAAGTTAAGTCCCACTTAATGGTTAATATTTCTCACTTTTTTTAGAAGACTTACAAAAATTACCAAGGGGAAAGGAAAAACAAATCAAAAAATACGAAAATTCATTAAATGAGATAACCTGTCAGAAATGTAATGTTTCTTTCAATCACAGGAAAATTAAGCCCACCTACTATGCTGCAAGCGGCTACTCATTATCATCATTTAGATAAGCCGGAAATGACTTCATAGAGTACATTCATAAGTGTTAATTCGAATCGAGTCTAGAATACAGCAACTAATTGTAGCTAACTCACGACAAGAGCATTCTTAACCACGAGACTGGTGTTAACTCTTTTTTCCTCTTTTAATTTCACTAGAGGTGCTACAGACGAACGCCAGTCGGTTATATCATGGGTCTGTAAATTTGGACTAAACCTCGCTTTCCTACAATTATGCACTTCGTTTTATGTGCGACATCTCAAGGTATGACGCCAGTTGCAGATTCGGCATTAGCACATAACTTCTAGAAGTGAGAATGGGCCACGGGAAGGATAGGTATTGTCCCTATTGTGTCTTAGTTTTTAGCGTTATTGTTCTTTTCCTGATATTGCAATGCTCTATACGTTTAGCATACGCGTATTATCAGAATTGCCGTATCTATTTCTAGATCTAGATCTAGATCTGAAGAATGGGTTTGAAGTACGTGAGAATGGGAAATCTGCTCTTCGCCCGGCTCAAGGGTGGGAATGGGGAGCGTATGGAAGGTAGGATAGTGTATTTCGCGTCGTGGTCCGCTTCTTGAGGCTCCACTTGAAATTGGCCGAAGGAAACGGAAACAATGTATCGGAGCAGCCACCCTCCAGAGTCCTCATTCACGCAGGGGTTGCTTACTTTATTCGGCGTCTCAGTCAGAACTCGAACTGACGGTATCTCTCTCTAAGAAGCTTCAGTTCCAAACCCGTACCTCCATTCGACTGGTTAGACTGGTGGGTTAGTGCTGAGGTAGGTTGAGGCTGGTGTTGGTAAATGGGGCGGTCGGTTGAAACTATAGTCGATTGAGACTGCTGTCGGTTGAGACGTAGAGTCGGTTGAGGCCGTTGATGATTGAGTGTTCAGCTGGGTGAAGCTGTGTTGTGTTGAGTCTTTGTTGAGGCTGCGTTTAGATGAGGCTGAGGCTGTTTCAAATTTCGGTTAGTGAAGGTAGGTCGGTTGAGACTGCGGGTTGTAGAGGTTGCAAACTGAAACCTCGCCTGTGTGAACGCCAACTCGGCCACGCTGCAGCGCCCAATCCCGCGTGAGTCACGGCGCGGGAATCGCAGCCAGGCCCACGGCATCACCTCGCCAACGGCAGCGTGAGCCAAGTCCACAACAGGAGAGGCCGTCCTTGCCCATTGCGATGTCGGGGATACACAAACGACGTACCGTTTTGTGCAATCTGGATTTTCTTGACATTTCATAGCTTCCATGCAGTGTGTTCATCCATACCCCTTTAAATGTTCAATGTTTATCTACGTCTAAATAAACAAACTTCAAGAGGAACTTCATTAATTTTTTGCGAAAAAAGGTGCAAAAAAATTCAATACTTCAAAAATATTGAAATATTTTTGGACAATGTATGTACTCGCTCACGAATATCATGAATGAAATTCAAGGAAGCAAATCATTTTCTACAGAATCGGAACTAACGTCGGCGTCGGTAGAGAGAGACTGGTGTGTACAAGGTAGATTTGACTTCTGTATAATTTAACACGCCAAAAATCAAAATCGTTCTCAATGTTATCTACGATTTTAAGTAAATTGAATAACTTTTTAAAGACAGTAACGAAACCTATGTTGATAGCGTATACACATTAACCCGAAAAATGTAATATAAATTAGTCGAATAGACACTCACTTCTCTATATTAAGAAGCCACGACCGCAGCAGTTTTCGAAAGTATTTCCAACATGTAAAGCACTATATTAATTTTCTTACCGTCTTCTAGAATGAGTGGAAGAGTACGGAACACCCACACATACCTAGAAAAAGAGAAACCAATTAGATTAATATTATCGTTTACAATCATAAAACAATAAAGAACAATAACCCTATACAAGAAGCATGTTGTTTTTCAATAAGACAACACATGTGCAGAATGTGCAACACTAAAATGTGAAAGCATGGCAAAGCAGCATTTATGATGCACAGTACCTATAATTTAGCTCTCTGAGAACAATATAAAGTCGGTATACAACTACAGATCCTACAAGATCATTGTCATACTTCTGCTTCTATAAAAATCAAATACTTTTACACGATTCATATCAGAAATTTATGTCAAAACATGAAATGTTACTATTAGGTTCAACAACCACATGAATCAAATAACTTAATGACCACCGGCGCCATAAATTCTATAAAGAGATCAGTATCTACACCGTGGTCTGGCCAGGCATGTGGCTTTGTGCGATAACTTCTACGTCTCACAAAACTTCCTTGATTCAAGCACATCTACAGTTGGACCCGACACCCTCGCTGCCTCCCCCTCAGTAACCTGAGTCGTAAACCTTATCTGAACGCGGTGGGCGGTGCAACTGGTTCTTATCAGTTCTTCCTCATCCCCTGAAGCTTCCCCAGTTGTTTCTTATCTACGTTCGCTTCCGCTGGTGCCCTCCCCTCTCGACGAGGAAAATTGAGAAGAGAGAGAAAAGAGGCTCCGGCCACGTGGAGACGACATAATGAAGATACGTTACAAGGGTGAGTAAACTCTGAGCATATGGCTGCTTGGTGGGAGACTCTTTGAATGGATCCAATAATACGTGAAGAGAATGACCTTTAAGTCTACATCGTATCTGGTTATTTACATAATGTAGGAACTTCAATCCAAGTCATGTCAGCGTACGAAACTTTGTAAATCAGGTGGTTCTCAATGGCGGATGTTTTACATTGTATTTTTCAAATTTGAATCCTGAATAATGAACGGATTCCACTTTATATTTTTGAGGCTGAGAAATACTACTAGAGTCGGGTGACAGATGTAACCTCCATCATTAATGATCTAGAAAGAATCAGGAGTCGGAGTTTAAAGTTGTAGAGAAACTGAATCTCTGACACAAGAAAAACCATGAAGAATTGAGTATCACCTTGAGAAGGGATAGTGCTTTTCTCCGCGTTTACAACACGACAGCGACAACAATATTTGCCAAATGATTTAAGAAAGTCTAAGTAATCAAAAAGTAGTTTCATCTCGTTTGACAACTGTAGAATTTCTGGAGACTAGATAGACCTGTTAAATATCTTGGACTTCAATTAGATACTAAATTAACACTGAAAAAACACATATAACATCCATAACTAATAACACATATAAAAATAGTAAAATTGTATAAATTTATAAATAAATTATCTAAATTATTAGTAGACTCAGCATTAATATTTAAATATTATTATATAAATATATATTATACGACCTTACGATACGATCATTGACCTACGCCTGCCCAATATGAGGAGTTTACGCTAAAAGCAACCTTCGAAAATTGGAAGTACTGCAAAACAAATTCTTACGAGAAATTTTAAAAGCTACATGGCAGTGTCGGAGCTAGACAATTTTGGGCTTGCCGCAAAGCTGAAAAACTAAATTAAAAATGTTAAAGCTGTATCAAGAAACTATGAATAATTTTATTTCAATTAAGAACAAAAATTGCGTATAAGCGGGAAGACGTTTTTGCAAATTTATTTTAAATGATAGTTCTAAGTGAAAGTATTTATTGATAAAATAATACAATTTCTATAGCGAGCTTAACACACTAAACAATTGTTGTGGTTAGTGTTTAATACAATCACTTGTTAAGTACATGAAATAATAAATTTGAATTTTGGTATAACCTGTTTTAATGTTAGTGTCATTTGATTTATTTCATAGAGTTTTACCTTATAAGTAATGAGTGAAATTAACTATTTAAGATAAAAATTTAATTGTAAATTTTATGAGAATCCAGACTACTGTACCGCGACTTATAAAATTACGGTAAAGATTTTCTCAACTTCTAATTTTTCTTTCGATTTTTTTTACTCTTTTGTTTTACTAGTCCCACTCGCTTGTTTTACAGGGCCCCCGGCGATCACCAGGTCTGTCCGTGCCTAACAGCGGCACTGCTCCACGGTACATGAGAAATGACCAAATTTTAATAGAATTGTTTACCGAACCTCTAAAAACTTGGATTCTTAAACATTCTTTACGTTTCTACTCTTCTCTTTCATTATGTCCAGCCAATTGTTTGTACACTCTAGGTAAATCAGGCAATATTTTTCCACGAATCAAATCAAGATTTCTAAAGACCTACTACATCTTCCTTAATTAGCTGTAAAACAGGTTCAAATACCCCTTAATTTAAAATAAATTTTATACTCCAAATATTTTATGTATTTTTCTGAAGGACCCTTCTTAAGTATCTTTAGTTGTTAGTTTCTACTATTATTTTCTCCAAACATTGTACACATATGATGAAATTCAAGTTAAAAAACAAAAAACCCTATTATGTATATGTAACCTACAACCCTTGATGGAAAACCGTTTCGAACAAGGATAATAAAAACGATTTCTTTAACTAGGTAGAAATGCTGGAATAAGAGAAAATTTCTTAATTTATTTGGTTAATTATTTGATTCAATACTCTTAAACAACTGTATGATGCATTTGGTCTATAATCGATTTTCAATAAATCGATTCATGTAAAATCTACCTACCTCCACCTTTTGCAGTCTGTTCACAATTGAGGCGTTCGTGTGTAACACATTCTGCGAAATCAATATATTTGACTTATTACGCTTTTCCTATGAACGAGAAGTACTACTCTCTTTATATCACATAATCTATCGAGTTCAGAAAAAACGACAATTAAAATGCACTCAAAGTTTTTATGCAGACCATTCCAAGTAGTTAATGTGATCATTACACTTTGTTACGTGAATTGAAAGGTCAGTTATCGTCATTTGCACCCGAACGCTTCAATTATGATTATGTAAATGTAAACGTTATGATCACTGCTGGCTGAAGAGTGATGTCAGAGATCAAGTGGACAGTTCAACACATTTTCCTGCTTTATTGAAAGACCATAAGACGGTGGAATGTCATACCCTTGTAAGACAAAACCGTCATAAGATATTTGCTACCACTTTTCCGTGAATGTATTCATATTTCCTGGAAAGAACATGAGAAATAAAACTGGTAACGTGACATGATTAAATTCTACTAATTATCTTCAATCGCTGGAAATATTGGACAAAATGGTGAAACCAATTCTCCACAAAATCAATAAGCTATTTCTTAAGAATTTCAATAATAGCAAAAAATCAATTAACTATTTAGTAATGCGACTGACATCAGCTTCAAAACATGGTGAACATACAATACACGTCAAAATATATTCATACGACATTCGTGAAGGATATCGTTAATGTGTGAAGCCATAGTACCGCGTAAGTCAGACCTATTTAGAACAATACACTTATCATGAGTATAACAACGTTAGCGAATTTGGTGGGTCAGACGGAGAGCGGGTGAGGCCCGAGTGGCCCCACGTAAAATAGGGCAAAATCAATTCATTAATTGATAATGAATAGGTGAAATAATGATGAAACACACAGGCAATCCAGGGGCTAAAGAGAGCAAGAGCTGATAAGCAACTGAATTCTAATCTAGAAATGCCATAAATGTGAATTTATGCTTTCTGTTCAAATGGTTTCAACTCGCAAATGGTCTCACTTATTATAATCGCTTTATACGTTCATAACAAAGATATTTCTGCATTCAGTTGGGTAAATTGCACCAAGTCGACGAGATCGTCTCTCAGATAACACCAAGCCCTTGTGCGAGTTGAATCGTTACTCCAGCGAAATGCCATTGAAATAAAGCAAGTAGTTTCAGCACACACAGAGTGTAATTTTTAAAGGAAATTACTAAAATCCGGAAAACATTACATTCAAGATTCGAGATTTAAATACCAAATATAACTTCAGCAAATCCTTCAGCAATACTAGAAAATGCCGAAATAATAATAGTGATTGGCAAAGAAAAGCAAATTCGTTAATAAACTATGTATCATTTATTTTATTATGGAGTAATATTCTACGACTAAGTAAGATACTTTAAATTGTATATGATCAAAATTAATTTTTAATGTTCGAAATTAATATAGCGAGAAATAGAACAGTAACGTTGCCTTCAGTTTGGGGCTACGGCTCTCTATGTGATGGGAGCAAATTAATTTCATAATGAGAAACTTAAAAGCCAAATCCTCTACGAAAGGTGTACCAAAATAAATGAAAGGTGGCTAAATTGATCAAACGTTCTGCTTTTTTATTGACGAAATGTATATATCGCATGAAGAAGGTTAAATAACCTGATGAGTTATAAATCCTCCGTTTCTTCCATTATTGAAAACATCAGTCTAAGATTGCAGTAGTTCGGAATATGTTGAAGAGGATGTCCGATACTACATTATATCGTCGGTACAGAAAGTAAGTATTCCATCTAGAAAATTATCATTTTCACAAGAATGGATTTAATAAGAGAGGACGCGTTTATTTCGAGAAGCTAAACAGTTTTACTCTTTTTAGTGACCGTATTGTGAAGCATACACATTTTAATATTCCTAGTAAAAATAGACTGTCTTCTACTCTAATTTCATCATTTCACTAACTACTGACGACCTGTGACTCTTTTCAAGCAACGACGAAATTAGAAACGCTAGATAAAGCAGCAAGACCCAAACACAGAATATGAATCTTCGTGGTATTCATGAAAACCGGCCAAGGAGAAATAGTCCGCGCGACGGCAAAACTCGTCGCACGGTGAATGAACGCGGTCATTGCACCGGGATCAGGACGACCGGAGGGGGGGAGGGGGGCATTTTTGGAACTGTGCTTCTTGAGGAGCGCGATGCGTCGCCCGCCACTCAACTGCGAGGTTCCAGTGCAGCTGCCGCGCCGCCCCCGCCCCCGCCCGCGCCGCAACCAACAAGCGCAATGAGCGGAATCTCGCGGAGCCCCTCCCACCCGACAGCCCACGGCGACGCGAGCGCGTAAACGGCGGAGGCAGCCATCGCCATCTGCGTTCTTCGTCGTCGGCGTCTTTGTTCATGCTTTTTGCGCCCTTCATCGCAAGTGATGCGACATCAATGACAAAATATCGATGTTAATATTAATAATACTTCGACTAACCATTGATGTTTTTAAAGTTGGTTTCGTCTAAAATTAAATTCACGCGCAATAAAATTTAATTTTATAATGTCGTCTTTATTAATTTATAATTAATATTTAACGAAGACAATGTTTAATAAATGATAAGACCAATGAACAAAACTGAGCATGAAGGCTTGAGCGCACAGTCAACTTAAAGACTCACATGTCAGTTCGCCAAAAAAGGGTACAGGAAGCAGGCCCTATGTCTACAGAATCCTAGAAGGGAAAATAGTCATATGTACACAGAGCATGCGTTAACCACCTTTCCTTGGGCGGAATATGAGAAAAACGTAGGAAATGCCGGACGTCAGTTATCATTTCATATTTTTACATCTGCAAAATAATGATTATAGAGTTGTTCATACACCAGAAAAACAAAAACGTAAAAACATAGAGCACGAATCCTCAAGGATAAATAAACATCGCTTTTAATATATCAATGTTTTAAACATCAATGTTTTCAAAACACCGACATCGATGTCGCATTCCTAATCAGCGATGTCACCCACTTCTTCGGTGGATACACTTAGATATTTTTGTTCGACCAGCTTTCGCAAATTCAAAAATAAACAATTTTCCACTTAACTGTATCATTTCTACGGATGTAATGAAATTATTAGTAAAAAATATCATTGAAAACGCTTAATTATTTTCTTACTACTGTTATTAACTAATTTATAATCAGTAAATTGTATTATAAATATATAACTATTTATTTTAATTTAGAAATTAATTCGGGGCGCGTTCTGGGACAAAAATTTTCAAAAATGAAGCGCTAAATAAACCTGTGGATGTAACGCGTATGGAAGGGAGGTGCACCGCGAGAAGTGAACTGCAGCGTCTTGCAATCACCTCCTGCGACTCAACGGGCGCCTGCTGCACCCGCTTCGCGTGAGGAGCACCCGGAATCCCGCGGGCGTCCCCACGCAAGGCGGCGTCGCGACGCCGCTTCGCACGTGGCGCGCACGTGCACCGCGCCGGCACGCCAAGGCCGGGAGCGCGCCGCGCCGCGCCGCGCCGGCGCGAGCCGCTTTCAGCCAGGCGCCACGCCTTCGGAGTTGCATGCGGCCGTCGCATGCGACTCCACCAATTCCTCGGGCGTGTGAGCGTCATTACGCGGGTTTCGAGTTCCGAAGATGATTGAGTGACTCTGAAGGCGAGCAGTGTCAAGGCGAAAAATCATCACCTGGGTTGCAAGACAATGTCTCTTGCAACTCCTCCAATTCCCCGTGCTATGCCTCCAGGATTTCAGCGCCACGCCGCTTTGAAGTTCAATGCTAATATGAACCACTCAAAAATATTAAAAAAAGCATTATTCGAATACCTCGATTGCAAGCCGTTATTTCATGCCACTGCTCTTAGATGCAAAAGACAATTGCAATCCCCTCTTCATGCAAATATCGGAAGATATAAGTATTGATTAGATATTTGAATCTAACTCCATTCGACTCCATATCTAGAAACCGCATCACCTTTTCTGTTGGGTTAGAATATTATTCTTTCCGATACGCCCACTTCCCGATTCTACATACGAACTAACGTGCGAAAGATATATTTAAATGTTCTAATATAAAAAAAAAATAAAAAAAAAGAAGAAGAAGAAGAAGAAGAAGAAGAAGAAGAAAATCAGCAATCTGGAAACCCACTTATGAAACCATTTCCCGCACAAACTATGCAAGTACATAAAATATGTTTTTACCTAGATGTAACAAGGAATTCGGCTTTTTTCATTAATTTTTATGTAGATCCTTAAACTCACTTAAAGTGAACTCACATGAATACATAAGTGCATTCGCAAGTTTTTCCATTAACATGAACTTGTTGTCGGTGTCAGGGTATCCCTATCATGTAGATGCTGCAGCAAAAAAGGGTTAATTCGTAAAACTAATTGGATTTCACCCAAAACGTTGTTTAAAATTTCTTCTACGAAAATATTCTTTTTGTAATTCTGCAACTAACTTCCGTGGTAAAATATTTTCAAAGTCGTAGACTTGTTACAAAAACACACGAGTCTGCTATTTATAGAAAAATACATTTTAGATATCTATATTTAAAATAAAATATAGAAGTGACAGAGAAAAATATCTACAAATCAGTACGAGCAAAGGCATTCAGCGAGTGAATGGAAATGTACTCGTCGATGGATTTGAAAGGCAGGTCCCTTTGGCTTACAGTTTTTCTTTGAAAGCATACCTTGATGTTACGAATTATTCCGTTGATGTATCATGATTATATAGAGATGTAGTCATATTCCCCATGTTCAGAGTTTTCACACTACCAAAGATTTTTCACATCTTTTAACTTCTGCCTACCACAATTTTTCCGAGTGTAAAAGTATTTACTCGCATCAAGTTTTGAAGTCACTACGCCACCAAGAAATAGCAAATATATTTCATTGCAACAATCGCAATCGCTCAAACATACTGGATATAGAATGGCCAGTTATTAATATATGTTGTCATTTTGAATATTTAATTTATATAATATTTCTCGCGAGATAAGTCTTGAAAATGCACATCTGCCGATAAAACACATTTCAGGACTTCCACGAAAGTTTCCATTCCTATTCCTTTCAGTACCGACGTGAAATGAATATTTCAGACAGTTGAGATGGCACGTAATGCACATCAACATTATTAAATTTCTCAAAAAAGTTTATTAGCAACACCAAACTTCTCTCCATTCACAATATTGAATTTCAGAGCACCGCTAGTAGTATACGGAATAAACAACTTGCAGACACAAACGAGCTGCTTCGACCCCGAGTTCCGTGTCCAACGAGAATAGCTGCGCTCGTAAAATTTCTCAAGCGAAAATAGAAATTACTCGGCGATAAATATAGGATAACACAGTTTCCAGCAGTGCCACCAAACACCTGTTCCCTCTCTTCGTTCGGCCGTCCAGTGACACAATCACGGCACACGACACAATCTGATGCATGCCTTACCGGCTTAGGTGGCTCAGGGCAGCAATTGATGTCAGCAGCGCCTCTGACCTGGGATTCGAGTCCTGACGTTGGCAGGATGTTCGAGACTACATAGCTAGGTTTAATTCAACCTCAACCGGTGTGCGGAAGAGAATTATAGCAGCCAGCTGATCTGGTCAGTGATTTTCCGTGGTTGCTCAAATAATTACCAGGCGAATGCCTAACCAACGCGAGCGACCTTTCCTCTTCCTTGTGCTATCCTCACCCCGTTCTTCCACACATGCAATGCACTTCACTACCACATATGTTGGGAGTTTAGAGTTTGTCCCGATTGAGGCGCTGTTTCGCCGGTGGGAGATACCTGACAGAGGAAACCTCGCAGCAGACGTGTAAGTCAGCGCCGGATTTCGCCGTGCAGCGCGAGAAGATCACCGATACCTCCCTCTAGCATGCACTACACTAACGAGACTAAATACCTTGGCAGTTGGTTCGCTCGGAAACACTCATCAATCAATACGTGCTTTATTTTGACTTCAAGTTGAACATTTATTAGATTTATGTACCTACATTTATTCGTAAATCTTAAAGAACGTTTTGACGTTAGCCTGTGCAAAAATCCTATTAATCAATACGCCAACAATAAATTATGAAGGATTAATTTATACCTCTCAAAATGATAATTTCCCAGATATAGAAGTAATATTGCAGAAGAATGTTCGGTTGGAATCGTAAACTTGGTTTCAAACAGTTTATGCAAAATATTATCAGTTTAAAGTCAATAAGAGATTAAACGAATACATGAAATCACAAGTGACGAATTACACTATTAAATAATGCAGCCTGCACCAATTTGCCAGATGCGGAGAGTGTATTTTAAGACGTGAGAAGACGTATTGTCGTATTTCTCGTGGGAAGAACACAAGTGAAAATTTAGAAAACACGTAATCCTTTCCTCACAAAAAACAGTAATTGTTAGGCATGCAGTGACCCACGCGGGGTCAAGGTCAAAGAAGAGTTGGGTGGCTGCCCAGCCGGCGCCTCCGTGTAAGGTCCAAACTTTAAACCATCCGCTGCTTTCACCACGACCACTACAACCTCCCCCGCTAACGCTATCTACAGCGAAATTTCTTGCATCTACCCCGATGACAGTTCTACTGACACCATTTCTATTACCATCGCCGGCGACGGCTCGATCAACACCTCCTGCCTCTAACACTCTCAAAGTCAGCTCTACCGGCTCTACCATTATCAACATTAGCAACTTAAACCACAAAGTGATGAAGATTGTGCAAAAACCAAGAAAACGAAGACAACTAAGAGGATGAAGGTAAAGAAGAAGTGAGTAGGAAAAGAGGGTCAAAGAATCAAAGTCGATTTCTATAAAGAAGGCGAAGTTAAAGTCGAAACAATACAGCTGTTAGGAACGCTAGTGGCAGCCATTTGATCACTTTAGTAGAACGCCACCGCTTCTTTTGGACTGCAATGTCGCTACCTAATGTGCAATTGGTCTAAGGTTGAGTGAGTTTCCAGTTTCCTATTCTCTTCAGCTACTACCAACAGTACTGCAGTTATTATATTCCCCAAATTATTGATGTCACTGTTGTTAATACAATTACTAGTATTGTTCGTTTTATGTTTTAATATTCCCTTCACCCACATTATATAACTCACAGCCGTCATTACCATTAATGCCTCTTTCATCATTTTCAAATTTCTTCTTTCTTTTTTTTAAAAAAAGGAAGTAATTAATTTGCTGAAATCAATTCTGTGTAATTACTAGTTATAAACGAAAATAAAGAAAATTATATACAGCATTATAATCGAACACTGTCAAGGATTATCACATATGATTCAAATGTGAAGGAATTAATACAAAAAACCAAAAATCATTATTGATGATTCAAATAAACTTTCTAAGACGACGTTGCAGGATTTCTAATTTACACCATATGCCGAATGAGGACTTTTAATAAATGAGAGTTTGCAAGAACATAAATCCCATAGAGCAGATAGGAAATAATTGCAATGGCGTGGCGGTTGCAGAGAACGACAAACAAAAGATGGCCAAAACAAACATATCAATCCATATCACCGTATAGAATAGAAGATGCAGGGCAAATGATCAACCCGTTGGAAACGGAATAAAAAATACATAGGCAACCAGGAAGATACAGAGGATAAGAAAAACTCAAAGGACGGAACCTAGAAACATCACCAGATGTAAACCACTTAAAATATAATAATCAATAACGCCATCAATAACAAATCATTAACGCCATCGTCCACATTTATCTCTACCCACAGGATACAAGCGGTCTCAATGCATCCCAAATCAACCTACTCCCCCGAGCTTTTATTCTACCACCACCAGTACTCCAGCTGCTATCAACCAGCCCCTCCCAGACGCATGCCGGACCACCGCTCGCGTCGCAGCCTCCTTTTTCTCGGGAGGTGGAGGAAGTAAGCGGCGAGCGAGCGGCGGGCCGGCGGGCGGCGATCGCCGGCTGGCCCAAGGCGTTTTGCATGATAACGACCGCTTAGCGCTCCAAAATGTCCCTTTCATTACGCGATTAGGCGACGGCCAACAGGCCAGCCTGGGCCAGACCGCCTCTCCGCTCGCGCCGCCCCGCACCCACGATGGGATGGGATTCATATTTGGGCAGTGGAAATTCAAAAGCTCATCGTCTAAGTCCGATATTTAGTACTTGGCTGAAAGTTTAAGTTTTATGTAGATAGAGTTTCTGAAATTTTTAATTTCGTATTCTACACACAGAGTATTTTATGTTTATATTTAATTGTCACAAAGTTTTAAACTAGGCGGATTCATTGCTTGATATCTTCGAGCACGTCCGCTGCTATGGTCATTAGCGCAGTTATTGTAATGAAATGTTTTGTTTTTTTTAATCTTAGGGAGGTGGTCATGTTCCTGCCTCGCTGAATAGTAAGATCCAGGCCCGACCTACATGTCGGCTTGCGGGGATTTTCCCCCAACTAGGTATCTCCCATCAGAGTGGCGCCGCCCCAGCCGGGTCAAGCTCGAAGTTCTCGACTTGTCTCTCAACACGCGTGTGTGTGTGTGTGTGTGTGTGTGTGTGTGTGTGTGTGTGTGTGTGTGTGAGGAGGTAGTGTAAGAAAGAGGAAGGGTCGTGCGCGGTCCGCTTCCATTAGGCTGGTATTAATCGGAGGCACCATGGAAAAGTTCTGATCAGAGCAGCCGGTCGCTAAAATTGCCCTCGAAACCGCGCCTGAAGAAATCTGCTACCATCGGAACTCGAACCCTTGGTTTTCCTGGCCAAAAAGTCGCAGCAGAGAGCAGAGATCGTGAAAATGCTGGTGGTTTAAAACTCGAATTTCATAAAAGTCATTTTCTTTTAGCTGGTATTTAGGCAGCAGCAATTTATTATCTGCACCAACACGCGCCATCCACTAGTCTACGCCTTTGTAATTACGTCAGTTTCTTTGGCGCTATTATGCCTAATATTTTGATTCGTAATACGAAAATGAATAATTGTCTTGTAGCATTTAAGTTTTGTTCTGAACATTTAGCAATCAAAATGAGACGACGGCGTTCATAACAAAGGTCACGTGACGAGGTACTACTGCGGTCGCTCCTCAAAAGCCATGTGTGAACAGCACCAAGTCAAGATATTTAGTAAGTGTATCAATAAAAATATTAATAATATATTTTGTAACTCCATATCATGCATGTTCAATGCATTAAATTTAATGTTTAATTGTAAAAATTATTTTTTCTTCATTTTTACTTAAGTACCTTTTCCGTCAGACTACACCTTTGTAATAACGCTTGGTACAGGTCGCCTTTGCAATTTAGATTTAATTGAAAAACTAATTTTACTTAATATACTAAAGAACTCGTTTTTTACGCCCCTTAGTAACGTTTTGTTTGATGTAATAATTCAGCATTTCTAATAAAAATTATTTATATTCAATTGTTCAACAGGCACACTAACAAATAACATTTCAAAAAATAAAAAATTAAAACATAACTTGAAATTAAATTTGACGAAGGGTGACTCTTGAAAAGTTCAGCTGAAGTTTACATAGCATTTAGTGAATAAATTTCGTTACATTTGTATACCTCTGTACGATAAAATAAAACGAAATCAATTTTTTCGAAACAAATTTGAATTTATTAAGCTAAATAAATAATTAGAGAACACACACGAATGACATGTTCGTAGTGTAAAATGTTCTAGTATGTATGTACATATGTACGTATGTATTTGGCATTTTAGGGTCAGATTAATTCGACTTTTGCCAGCAAAAATGAACTTAATATTTTGCTTATATATGCATAACTGCAATAATTTACAACTCTCGTATGATTTTTCAGTGTTTAATGTCGGAAGATTGCAACTGTTCAGATTCCTCCCCAAAAACATGCCAAATCATTCCTTCCCTAAATTTGTTGCATTTCGTTGCAATTGTTGTAACGTCGATTGCAATTCGTTGCAAAATAGTTTTCGAAATGCTTGCCTTGAAGATTGAACTCTGGCCCACTGCCGCTCACCCAGCGTCGCTGTGTTCGAGCCGTCCAGCAACAGGCCTGCTTGTCGCCGCGACGCCCGAACAAGGACAGCGACCCCGGCCCGCACCAGGCCCTCCGCCGCGCAGGGAAGTTACTGGGATAGCCCAGCTATTAGCGATATCCCAAACCTCCGGGTGTGCCTGAAGACGCGTGGCTGCTCAATCTGCCTGTTACTTCAAGACCTTCATCGCTCTAATAGGATAAAACTATTAGTCCAAAATAATGGTAATGACTTTTGATTTTAGTTTATGGGCTTCTTTTGAATTTCTATTAAATAACGTTAAATTTAGTGTTAAAGAGACTGGCAAACAAGAAATTAGTCAACAACAACGCCTGCAAGTCACGACATACGAACTACAATATTTTGAAGTGTACTTGTATTTATGTTATTGCGATAATTAACTAAATCAAAATCAGATTGACGTATTATTTTCTAATTTTCTCTCATAAAAATGACAATATCCACTGAAATGTGTTTAAAGGTGTAATAAAATAACGTAAATATACACATTATAAATAATGTAAAGGTGTTATAAAATAACACCAAATAAAAATGATTTTTTTTTTCGAAAATTCTTCTCAAAGTTATTTATTTTTTAAAAAATGTGTATGAACGAATTACAAAAAACTGAAATTAGATGTCTCCAATGTTGCAAAAAACGAACAATGGCCATTTTCATCCTTCTATTTCTAACGTCGGGGTAACTTCATTGAATGATTTACATAATTTTACAATCTAAGTACCAAACACATTCTTATTTCCAGAAGCTACGTCACAATGTAGCATTGAAGAAATTACACTTCTGACACATTGAGAACAATTTATTGTCATATTTCTTTCCACTTCTTAATATGCTCGTAACAGTAATTAAAACTACATATTGGAACTTCTGTCAACACATGTTTTCCGAAAACTTTAATTTACACATCAAATGAAATTCAAGTAAACAAAATATTTTTATATGTTTAATGGACCATCTTCACAGCCGGTAGTCTTATTAGAGAATGGACACAATCTTCTCTTTAATGCAGCTTAGTGCCCCAGCTAATTGGGAATGGCAGTGAATAATGTCTTGAAACAACAGATGCTTGTAGGTGTTTCCCGCTTTACACTTATCTAATTACTGCTCCAGACATTTTAATACTAAGAGTATATTACAAACAGACGACAAGAAACATTTCTATTGACATTCATCAGAAGAACGTGAAGCAACCACGAAAATAAAAAAGAAATTCTTACCCGGAGAAAGAAATGAAAGAAAGGAAAAGTGGTATCTTTCCTTTGTGGACGAAGGTCTATTAGAATTCTATTTTAGAAAGAAGTCATGCACACACAAATGTATTTTAAAATACTTCCGAGATTTTTTAAAGCTACTGCAGGAACACAGACGGAAAAGTAAAGAAGAAAAGAGGATTTCCGCAACCCTCCCTTTGGAAGAGATTTCTGCTTTTATAAAGACATGTAAGGGATTTTAGTCCAGTTAACATCGCATCACACAGAATCTCCAGTTCGTCTGTGAATACCAGAATGACATAATATAGAATAAATGTTTTTCTCGTATTATCAAAGCTAAGATGAAACATAAAAATAATTAGAGTGGTTCAGATCTCTAGCTATTCACATTATATTTATCATCAGCATTCCGTCTCAATGAAGTCCGTATACACTGGCAACGTCATACCTTGTAGAATCAATGACCCTTCGGCAAAGACACACGCTTAAACACACGTTTCGAATTGTATTCTTAAACATATAATACCAAATGAGATTATTGTTTTATAATTGCAAGTTATGATATTCAGCGAATAAGATTAAAACACCCGTAATTCTCTAACTAACACGCCTCCCAAAACATGTCACAGGTGTACTTGTGTTCGCAAAATAATATGCAAGAGAGTGATATCAAATCGCCAATGAAGCATAATTCAACCCACGGAACGATAAACGAAGAAAACATTTCAAATATTTTTTTAGAAATATCCAGCAGTTCTATTACAAACACGTGATATCCAGCATACTGCTTTTTCAAACTGAAGCTGTATATAGTTTTGCATTTGAGCATCAGGAGCAACAACATTATGCGGTCAGCCAATTCTTGAACAAATTCAAAAGCCCTAAGGCATCTCGAATTCAGCTGATGTCAACGTTCTTTTCTCTAGCGAGGAATGTCGCCGAAGGAATTTGTGAAGCAGCCAAATTTAGAATTTGGTTCCTAAAAATATGCTAACATGTGTTCACGAGAATTTAGCCCCACAAACTCTCGCCTTCAACATTTTTCACGGATCAAGAACCAACACTCAACTCGACAGTGACTTAAGCTCGAAAGTCATTTCACAGCATTCCGCTTTAACTGAGCAAAGTGACAAATCTAATGAGTGTGAATTCTTCAATCGTAAGGACGAAATGACGCCAAAGGAACATATGAGCTATGAAGTATGTTTCTACAAACAAATACGAAAGAATGTAGAATTAAAAATTTATATTCCTAAATATCGGCCTTTAAACTCAGATGAAGGACAACGCCTGATAGGGTTCCCAAGGAGTTTTCCCCAACTCCAATGGCATTCCTACATCAACCAGCACCAATGCACCGCAGTATCATTACCTTTAATCGTGTGAGAATAGAGTCGTCAAAGAAACCAACGACGAAAGAACATTTTGTCCCAAAAATAGTTAAATGGAAGTAGTTTTGATCACCTGCCATCTCAACAAACGATTGGCGCAACCACACAAC
Organism: Gryllus bimaculatus; assembly: GCA_017312745.1. Taxonomy (NCBI): domain Eukaryota; kingdom Metazoa; phylum Arthropoda; class Insecta; order Orthoptera; family Gryllidae; genus Gryllus; species Gryllus bimaculatus. The sequence goes on from BOPP01000036.1 coordinate 7,092,358, forward strand.
TCTCAACTCAACTCAAAAGCCATTCTCCCACAGCAACTCGCACCAATGGAACATACTCGGTTCTAATCACACGTGAGGAATATCGTCGAGTAAACTTACAACAAAACGTTATAATTTGCTACACAAAATAGCACAAATAATACCACACAAAGAAAAAGTCCTCTCGAATATTGCTCTCTGACCTCCTGCATCACTCTTAGATCGCAAGCAACGGCTGGCTCAAGCGCGCATTTCCCCAACTCCAAAGCCATCCTCCCACGGCATCCCGCATAAATAAAGCCAGCGGCGGCCGAGTCCGCGCCCGTGGGCGACGGGGCGGGGCGGGCGGCGTGAGATCCCGCAGAACGCGCGGCGTGCCGCCAAGGGCGCGGGCGGAGGGGGGGGAGAGAGGCAGAGGTCGACGCCCTTCCGCGGGCGGGGCTTTTTGTGGCGGCGGCGGCGGCGACGTCGAGGGACGAAGAATCAAGGAGGAGAAAGACAGGGAGGAAGGACGGGGAGGAACCGGAGTGGAATCGCAAAAACGCAGCGCGGAAGAGCGACTCAAGGGCGAGGGTGGGGGGTGGGGTGGGGAGGAAGGATGCGCGGGACGCCACTTAGGAATTCAACGCGGCTCCCCGGCGCGAGCAGTCACTGGCTCAGGGCGGCGCTGCTTAAGATATATGGCTGTGCCGAGCGGACGCAAGGCTTCGAACCCGAAGCGAAGGCCGGGCCGGGCCGCGCGGCACGCCCAGAACGAGGAGCACTAGCATTAGGGAGACCACTATAAAACACAGTCTGAAAGAATCGTTAAATGTAATTTCTCACTCCTATAGTCGTGCAGACCAGGGAACGCTCTGGATTGACAACAGCGAGCACGCAGAACAGCCGAAGTCCCTTGATATAATGGATCAGCATATCGCTCGGTTCTTAGAGCGGGAGTGGAGACACGGTCGGGAAGGAAGGTTGGCGCGCGGTTCATAACCTGTTATTTGAAGAACTGCATTGACATTCGGCTGGAACTCACCGGAGCAAACCAGGGAATCGAACTGTCAGAGTACCTGGCCTCTAGAATTCCGATCAGAGCAGCAGTGCCATTTGGTTCAAGGAGATGATGTAGAACCAAGGACCCCCTGGTCTAGAAACCTTCACAATTATCTAGATCAGCATACCCAATAACAGAATAAAACGCAATTAAGAATTACGTTGGAATGTAACTATAGAACTCAGCAAAGAAGCTATAGTAAGTTGGACACTTCATATTTATAATTTTTTACCCGTGTACTAGGAGTAGTGCAGGTTTAACCTGCTAGGATTGACAGGAAGTTAGGAATCTTTTTTATTTAGCCTTCTCCGGTTACTATCTACTTCCATGGACATCGACAGTTGATGTAATAAGTATTTTATAGATTGCCTTATTATGATTTTAGTAGTGGTGTGAACATGGCGTGCAAGCGTCATGCTTCAACCGTATAGTTATAAACCAGACAAAGGTTAATAAAACCAGTAAACATTGGTACTTATTTGGGAAAGAAGGGTAAGTGGACCTTAGGACCGCCATAAATAGGTCATGACTGGATACCAATCCTAGGCACTGCGGGGTCCCGCAAGTTACCGAATGCTTGTCCTAACCACTACGCTGCCGCGACCCCATAAAGTACGAGGAAAGAAATTGCCTCACAACACTACAATAATATCTGAATAAACAATTCCTTTGCAATGCACTTTTAACGGTGTTTCAAAACTCATATAATACATGTTAATAAAAGTTTAAAAACAAAAATGTAAGGTCCAATGAAAAATTCTTCAACTGAGCGGAGATATACGTTTCACAATGGACACAAAGCTTCCCGTTCGTAAGAATTCGAGGCAAAATACGACAGCGGCTGCTTTAGGGACGAGACATGTAGCTTCATTAACAGAATGTACGCATAATTAATCTGTGTCCGGATTAATGGAGGCTTAACTACGACGGAATTCACAAGCTTGAATGTGGATCTGTTAACGAAAATGTTACACGGAGCGTCTGTCTGCACACACTGACCACAGCGTACTGCGTTCTTTGCTACTTAGCCATCTGGCCTTTTCAAAAATTATCCAGGAAGTGGCACGCTGTGCGAAACTACGTTTCAACACGCTGAGGCACGTGACAGCCGGTTACAGATCATCTTAATTCTGCGCATTTCTCATGGGATTCAGGGCAGGCGGTGCAGTGTGAATGTCACTGATTCCTTTCCGCTAGTTCAAAAGCAAGACAAGTCTAAATATTGGTTGACATTGTAATAAGTTTATTTTTTCTTTTAAACGATAACATTAGCAATCATCAGAACCACTCTTGTAGTAATGTTTTACATAAGTAATAACCTTACAGATGCCGATACTCTGCCGATTTCTTTTTCTCAAGCAGTACAGAGATGATTACTGTGGAGGAAGGGGAAAGCGAAAATTACCAAAGACTAGGAAAGGAGAAAAAAGTGCTAACCCCCCCTGAAAATGTAACGTTAATACTATTTAACTGCAACTCTTTAGTGTCCAGGAATTGAACTTGGCACAAAAAATGAAAACATAAGCGCGCTAACAATTATCCTACAAAACATACCCTTTCTTCGAAGTTAGATATCTTACAGATACCCGTAATGATGAACTAGTTCTACCTTGTCTGGATCAAAAGCATGGGTGTGTGTCCAAAGCAGCACGTTCTTGGAGGGGGTAGTTACACATCTTTCAGTCTCGATGGTGGTTGGACGTTCCTTCAGTCTGTATGAGAATTCTAAGAGCACTGCTCCAATTTTACGGGGTTTCTTCTGATAGAACCCAGGTAGGAGACGGAGTAGTACTTTAATCAACCTTAGATAGCGCAGGACGCTCTCTTCCCCATCACATCTCACGTCTATTGAAGGATAGCGTCATGAGCTGGTCCCCATCAGCAACAATATACCCCATGATGTAAAATTCCTACGGTAGAAAAGTGAGTTGCAAAGCTAGATGAGGTTTTCCTATATGAAGGAGAAGTCAAAAGAGGGGTATGACCATACGTCGTGCCCGGTAATGACCTCTACAAAATCTATACAAACATTCGAGGATTTTAAAATAGTATTCCCAGATAATCGACCGCACGGAATGGTAGCAGTCGGATCGTCGGTTAGCGTACAAACATTTAAAGTAGGTCTGATCTGTGCATATAAATCGGGCGGCACTGTAGAGATGAAAATAAGAGTCTTAGCGTCTCTGCTTAGAGTCAAGAGCAGGCAACTGCAAAACATTTAGTTGAGTTCACTTTGCAGACTGAGTGGTGAAGTTTCATTGCTGTTAGGGCCACTGGCAAGTTAAAAATGTTGTGGTAGGAGTTATCAATCAGCACCAATATAAAAAGTTTAGAAATATAAAATTTTACCTCTCTGGTTTCCTAACCGAGATTTTGTTTTTATGTACAACGAAGCATCAAGCCTAGCAAAACAAATTGGGGGGAGGGGAGGTGAAATTTCAATATATATTATCTATATATACTATATATATAATAATTATATATATATATATAATATTGTGACGTATCTGGGAAAACGGTATCTCACGACAATAAAATAATGTAAAGGACGGGTACATTCTCGTGAATGGGCTTCCAGGGGGTTTGACGCTGCATCAGAAGAATGATCGAAGAAATTCTTTTGTGCTATTAAAAGTTTAATGATTGAAACACTATGTACAAAAATCTTTTACAATACGCAGTGCGCAAGGCCTTTAATGATTCGTGCACGAGTAACGCTACCTTGAGGCTTTCGATGTCCACCGGCCGGCTGGAGGCGGCGGGGCCGCCGTGGCAACGGCGGCGGCATGTTCGGCAAAACTTCGGTCCGCCCCGAAGTATGTCGGGAAGTCCGCTTTCCCTCGGCGGTTGACTCCGCTAGCACCCCAATGCAATGGCCAACGAGCTCGCCGGGGTCCACCCCCCAGCCAGTACAAGCAAATCACATGTACTAACATGCACAACGCACAATTGCGTCCCGTCGGCAGTTCCGATCTCAGCAGTTTCTTCTCAATCCCACTCAAATGTTCGCACGGTGCGGCCCCGTGCTGCATCACACCCGGGCAGAAATGGAAAGCGTGTCTGTCGGCCACTCAAACTCAATATAATGTTTTCACTGATCCCGGCCCTGGTGCGCACTTCCATTTCTCCTAATCACCTGATTATCAATTTTTATCACTCTAATCTCCCACTTGATGGCTAAAATCAACTCCACACCGTTGGTAATATTACTTAAATTGCTTGAGGCAGCACAGCCCGTCCGTGTTGCGCTCGCGGCTTCTCTGCCGAACTGCCCAGCCGTCACTCGCCTCGCCGTCTACCCCGATTTGACCGTTGGTGGAGCGGCGGCGGCGTTTACTACGCTGATCGATTTAGTGCTTCTTTTACTTAGAATTAGTAATCAATTTTTGCTTGTTATCATGCGGAAACGTTTTCGTTTCAATATATATATATATATATATATATTATATTATATATATATATTATATATATATATATATATTATATATATATATCACACATCTGCGCATGGACTGCAAATAGGCGGGATACGAACCCCTTAAAGAATCTGTGGCCAATTGTAAAGAAAAAATTGAAGACTTTCGAAATTACAACCAGGGAATGATAGACCAGCTCAACAAAATATGACGTAATGATCAAAATGTTTTCAGAAAATGTCAATTTCTCACAGGAAGAATTGCAAAAGATGAAGAACAGCTTTAGTGAATGAATATAAAAAATAAATGAATGAATATAAAGAAGTGGAAATACATGTTCATCTCGGGCGAGAGAGGCTGGTCGACAAAGGTAGGGCAAACACCGTTCCTTTGGTTCCAACACATGAATAACAGTGTTACTATCAGTACTTCTTTCATATTATAACTTGTACAGTATTGTGATCATGACTTTTTTTATTCAGAAACAAAACATCGATGTTCAAACATTGGTGTTAAAACATCGATGTTTCTATAAAAACATCGACACCGATGTCGCATCTCTACTTCGTACAGCTGCCCATACGGGCACGCGCGGCAGATAAGGTTAATGAGTCATGCAAGATGAAGAACAAGAACAAGAAGAAGAATTAGAACAAGAACTAAAGAGCGACTAACCTAACCGTGCCACTCCTCCGTCGCGGCCCGTCACGTCCAGTAAGGACCGCCCGCGGCGTCGCGACCCGCGAAACACGACCTCCCGAATCTCGCGCCGTTTCCCAGAAGAAGGCGCCGCTTTTTGTGGGTCGATTTCAGCTGTCTTGCGAACGCGCGCGCGTGCGTGGGTGGGCGCGTGCGTGCGTCCTCTGCGTGTTTGGACACCGCAGCTGCGCCCCGTCGCCTTGCGCAACACCTCACACACCAACACGAAACGCTGCCTTCCTCGTGAATGCGTCGCGTTCGACTGCGGAATGCGAGTCGAGGAGTCGAATGCGATGTGAATTGTAAACGCAGACGTCGGTATTTGCATCTGTATTAGGTTTGCGGAAATTCCATCCGTCGTTAGTCTCAATGCAAAACTTACGACAGCAGTCGCTAAACATTTAGAGTTCAAAGACCTCTAGATTAATTTCATATCCTGTGGACCATTGATATCAATTTTGGGGGAAAATGTAACATTTTCTATGTCCCGAGCCCCCTAAAGGGTACTACATCAGTTATTGTAAAATAGGGGCATTTTAACACAATTTCGTTGCTCTTCCTGACGTATTTCGAACAATTTGAAATAGACGTTTTAAGGAATGAGACAGTCAAAAGAACATCATGTTCACTTTCACTCAGGGAATAAAGGACTTGTCTCGAAATTGTCTTGAGACTCCTTTAATATAACACTTGTTTTTACCTTCACAATATTGTTAAAATATGATCTTACATTTTATAATAAACTTTCAATTTATTAATAAAAATATTCAGTTTATAATGTGTAATATTAAAATATAGTGCATTTATGATGATATTAATGCCTCCAAGGAAAGTGAAACCCTCCTGTCGACACCCTACTCAATTGTGATAAACAAGGATAACATGAGTTCTAGATTGAGCTAAATGAAATCAGTCGAAGTTTCAGACGCATGTGTTGACACACTTGATGGACATGATATTTTATAATTTGACAATAAAAACTATTCTGATGTTAAATGGATTTTAGAATGGATATATTCTAGGATGATTTATTTCCTATGTCTACATCATAATCTCCATTTTCTTTAAACGCTACGAACTATCAATGAGACCATGGAATGTAGCACGAGTGGGATTAAAGTTACCCAATCACTTTATTTCATCAGCCTATCAACGTGTCTATTCCCTTTACCAGCGAAACAAATTAAGGATTAAATAGATTACTTAAATACGTCAGTTCTAAAAACATTAGTCTTAATTTACAATTCGTAGATGATTTGATAATCCGCTCTGCCTGGCAGGTAGGTTGCAACATGCGAGAGGAAGTTACAGTCAAACATCACATTCCCTTCATGAGATTGACACACAAAAAAGTATTTATAGTTCTATTTTAGTTTATTATAAAGCGTAAATGTGAATAAGTTGACAATATTACATTATTAAACAGCTTTTTCACAAGTGCATCTTCGTGGAACAATTTCACCGAAACATCAAATATTACACAGGCAGTTGAGATGTCTTAAAGAAAATGTGGCAGAACTTTCTTTATTTTTTCTTCTCTTTTCATAGCTCTTACGTTTTGTAAGGAACGTTTGGTAAACATTGCAACAGTTCGTTAGTACTCGTTCATAGAGGGATTACTGAAAATATTTCTTAATATCAGAGGTCCGTAAAGCCGTATGAAGCAAACTACAATCAACAAGCACGTTTAACATTTAGCAGGAAAGGAAAACACCAAATTTCCCACTCCGCCCTCTACTCATCAGAACCAATCTGCACGCACCCGAACGCCGAGCGATAAAGGCAAGCATGTGTTGGAGCGGCTTCGTCCATTTATCTCCGGAGAAGACAGCTCAACTCGCAAACAAGCAGGGAGCGTGGCATAATTCCCCAGCGGCCCGAAAACATCGATGGAGGCGAGAACCCCGCGTTGGAATTAGGCAACAGGCGCGGGGGCTAGTCCGCGCCACGTTGCCCAACAGCAGCGCCTCCGTTGCAGCCTCAATCGATCCTTCCGCCTCCGGCTCCGCCCCCGCCCCCGCTGCCAGGGTCTTCTCAAGAACCAAGGCCCCCTGAACACGCGCGATGCCATTTGGTCGGGATGACGTCTGATTTGGAATTGAGAACTTGAACATAGGTAGCACGAGTACACGTAAGCCTCTAAGTAACACGTAAGGCTCGAGTTCATGACTTCTTGGCTGTCCGAGTGACGCCGCGTCGTTGGCTGAGAGGCCGACGTTTTCTCTGGTCACTGCCCCGCGGAAGCGCGCGACATGACAGGCGAAACGTCGACCTCTGAGCCAACGACGCGGCGTCTCCCGGACAGCCAGTAAGTCACACGTAGCGCAGTCTTAGCCGTCGGTGTTGTCAGGTGGATTAAAGCATACCCCATACATACAAAACGTTGGGTTCGCTGTGTTTTTCTTCCAGATTCCACAAACTGAAATAATTGGTTTTTAGTGGTAAATAAATATTCTGGTTGGTATTTTTGATTAATACATATTTTCAAATTGTTCCTATTTTCAATATGTCATATAACACAGTTCCATAATTACTATTTGATTCATATTATCGTTATTATTTTTTTAATATTTACAGGAGGTAGTTGAAGGTGGATACCTTAGAAAGTATTAATCCATTATGTATTCGAAGTAAAAGTTGATTGTGTTTACATAAATCTGATATTTAAAAAAGTATAATAAAACCATATTGTCTAGCAACAGCTTCTTACAGAATCCTAGAGAACTCCCCCAGAAAAAGATATCTTTCTTTTTTCTTGAGTTAGTCTCCCGCAGTTGCGGGGCCCGCAAGACCTCCCAGCCGGCGTATGCATGTTATGATAGGGCGATATCCCAATCATTGCTATACTCGAACAATAAGGTTATGACAAAAACCGATAAAAAGAAATTTAGGAGTAGAAGCCCAAACGTGCCAACACTTTACCTCATAGCAACGTCTGTCACAATGACGCAAAATTATAATATTGAATCCAGGAAGTACTCACACTTCTATTCCTCCGCAAAAGACCAAAACCTTGAATCTCAATACACACGATTCAGTTTCTAACCTTTTAAGATCCATCTTTTGGGGGAAATGAAAAGTTTGTGGTATTATATATCAACTAACTCGTCTATCAACAACGAAACCACATATCAATCACGTTCCAGAGAATACGCTGGATTAGCCACAATGCTAGAAAGCCCATTCAGGTTTAAATATCACAGTGTACATGCCAAAAATAATAATTGTCTTCAAAATTTACTAACAACAGAAAGTGTAAACCATAATTTAGAGAGTGCAATTTTTACCCGGATTCTTCTAATTCTTTGACATCTTTTCTAATCAAGATTCGATTTCTTTCATTATAATTAGCAACTATATATCTCTTCAATTGAAATCTGGAAAACACTTTTATACAATCACTCACGTCTTGAATGATAGTGTCATTACCACAATTTCATCACAATTCATGATTCTCTTTTTCACATTCATTTTCTATCAACATTTCTTAATGTTTTCCAAACTCATCAAAAACGGCCGTTGTAATCACAACTTGAGTCTCCATTTTCCTTATGTATTTCTGTGCATGCACAAAGAAATTTTCATCTCACACACTAGCTGTCTTTCCATTTCTACTACATGTCATATCACCCAGCTCTCTTGACACTATCTATTCTGTGGGTGCGTATTCTCTTCATCCACAGCCCAACTGCTGGATACTTCCCCTTTAACAATTTAACTCTTTTTTGTGATATTGTGCTGACTGTATTATTACCGATGTGATGTAACAAAGCAGTGGATCGAACTGCCTCTTTTATTGACCGTAGTTATTTATTGGAGTTAGTTAAGAATTTAACAGTACACCGTTCGTTAAGAGCAAACGAAACAAATTCGTACAAGCAAAAGATGGCATGGGATTAAACTATTCCAAGAATGGAATTTGTTTTAAATTCTTATATATGTAATGACACACGACCGATTAAACACAAATAACACGCATGGTTAAAATTTGATGTTTATCGGTCTAATGACATATCTTAAGTATCTTTGCCAATCTTCATTTTTACCACATCCCCAACCGTTCCTTCAACAACTGCATTCCTCCCTTAATCATTCCCTTCCCATCCCGCCCCATCTTCTTCCCGGCCGCCCACACCATGGGCCCTGACGCCGGGCGGCCGTAGCAGCGGCGGCGGCGGCGGCTGACGAACGCAACGCGCACGCGCCCCCAAAAAACGCGCGCGCACAGAGGCGCACTTGTCGGCCGCTGTGAATGGGCGGCCTCGGAGGCGCTGCGGGAGGGGGGCCGGCGACGACGGCGCTATCTGCATCTCGGAGGACCGCTGAAAGGGAGGCCTGTTGGGGCCGCGCGGCTAGGCCCCCGCCGCCACGCACCGGCCCGCCCTCCCGTCCGCCCGCTCGCCAGCGCCGCACCGCGGTATGCGCTCAATGAACGGCGATGGAGCTGGCGGTGGATGTTGGCAATGGCAAGGGTGGCTGCGGCGGGGCAAAGGGGCATAGCGACTGTATCGGAAATGGTGCTGCCGTTACTGCGAATGCTAGCGGTGGTATCGATGGTGATTGATGTGGCAACGGCAGAGAAAAGGCGCATGGCGGCTGTATCAGTAATGGTGCTGTCGTTGGCGTTGGCAATGGTGGTGGTGGTGGTGGTGGCGTAAATGTTGTCAGTGGCAAGGGCGCGGGCGGCTGCGGTAACGGCGGAGAAATAGACGACGAGCGGGAGTGGTAACGTCGGTGGAAAGGGTGGCGATGTTGGCTTAAATGGTCGCCAGCAGCGACGGAAACAGTGGTGGTAGAATGGCGGTGGAGACGGTGGCGGGAAGTGGCGGGAGTGAAAATTACAGGGATATAATGCCGGTGGTGATTTCAGTGGAGACAGGAATACGCAGGTGACACCATCGATAGCGATCGAGAATACCTTCAGTGGTGACAGCGATTATTTTATTTATTTATTGGGGTATTTCAGAAGCCACTGATAGGTTCATTTAGGCCCCGATGAATTAGTATGGTATCGACGTTGTGAATTATGATTACTCCGAGAAACGGGAGCACCCCGAGAAAACCAGCTCGAGGACTTTTGTCCACACCAAATTCCACATGGATCGACCGGTGTTTGAACCTTGATACCCAGCGGGGGGAGGCCAGCGGTCAAAGTACCACACCAGTGAACAGCAGGAGAGGAGCGGGGGATGTGGTGGACATGGGAGTCGTGGGCAGCGGTGGTAATGGCCCCCTGCGTGCCATGCCGCGCCGCGATCCGCGCGCCACGCGCCAGCTGGACCCGCAGCATCCGGTGACGCGACGCGTGCGCGGCACATACCGCGCGCCGCCAGATGGCGGTTGCTCAATCCCCTCGAAGCCCACTGGGAGTGGTTCTTTCCGGGTTCACTCAGAGAACGATCCTCGTGCAACGAACGGTAATAAAGTTATTGACATCAGTTTACGAGGTTTCGCGGATTCACTTTCGATATCTGGCATCTTTGACGAAAATTATGTTTTGACGAAATGTTCAAACTTCAAAATGTCAGGGCTAAAACTTATTAAAACACTTTCCAAATCAGACTCACAGAAGTCTTCTCAGACCTTGTCTATCCCCTGCCTCAGACTTTCGATTGACTAACTCTCTTCCAACAGGCGAACTGTAGACCAGTAGTTCTTCCCATCCTCAACTCCCGACACGAAGCCACCGTGAACTCGGGAGGCCGGAAGACGAATTGCCTTCGAATCCGGAAGTGAAATACGCCTGAACACAGCTCGTTCATCCTGGGGTTCCTCGAACCGAAGGAAGAGGCACCTCGCGCCATTGCCCCTCTCCTCCAACTGGGAAGTCTTTATGACACGAGTGGAATACACCAATTATTTTTTTTCATTTTCACATTGAAATGTTTCAAAAAGAAAAATGTGATAAAATACTTAACTTCACGTAATATTACTATACTGTAGAAAGAGAATTTCTTGGGTGTCAATGCAGAATAGAATTGCCAATAAATCTTTACCGAAACTAACACCATATAGATACGAATGACGAAATACGAGTAATTTAACCACAATTTTTCATTAATTTCAATGGATCTCTGATACTACTACTGAACTTACAATCACAGTTTCCATTCGAGAATATCATATTGAAAGTTTCCCCTGTGCATTTGCAATTTTTGAAAACAAACAATAAAATTAATTAAAGCATTTTCAACAACATGAGCTTTTTTGTCAAATTATTATTTTTTAATGCTGCTGAAGAAGAATCATTTTTTTATCTATTTTCAAAACAAAAAGTTTTTGTAACATTTGTGTGGGTATATGCCAATATAAAATATTATGTAAGAAATCTAATTTACCAATGTATTAGAAATCCAGAAATAAGTAACGCTGTACACGTTCTAGTGATAATTGTTGTAATGCAGAATGTATGTCCTTTATTGAAAAATATATAAGGATTTTTAGTCAATTAAACCCCGAATCAGTGAAGCCATATCGCACTTCTCCAAAAATAGCTGCTTTAAGGAAGCACAAAGCCCCCCCCCCACGTCAAACTCAAGTCCTGTTCCTGCGATGCTGTTGTTGCAAACACGACGACAAAAATACAACAAAGTCTATTCAAGGGGGCGCAGGGTTTGTTTACCGGCAACGTGCAACGGGCGTCGCGGAAACATGTCAACGTCAGGCGGCAGCAAAAAGCGGCTGAAAATGGCGAAGGTCGGGCGAAGCAGGAGCTCTTGCCGGGGAAAGAGGGGACTGACACACTCGGCTGAGAAGTGGCAAGTGACGAAGCTCTCGCGTACACACACGGGGCGATTTGTGTGGGGGCGGAAAAACAATGCAGCACACGCTCGGCTGACGAGTAGATGGTAGGGAAAAGCGAGTCGAGTGTTTTTTAAAGATGTTCCCCACAGTTTATGATTGCGAGTCACGCAACATTTGTGGTTGGAGATTCGAGATTAAAATACGAATAGTGGGATTATTTATTTGTTGTGATATTGCTGGTGTCTCACACAGGTGAGATTGTGCATTTGCAGAGATTACGCACGAAAGCTTACATGTGATGATGCATTAGCAGAGATGCTGCAAACTAGTTTAATAATTGCATAAGTGTACAACGAGCATGCCTCCCAGATTGCCTTCAATTGTCGGAATATTATTTGGACATAATTTAACTATGAATGAAGTAGAAATGAAAGTACTCGTTTCCAACGGTAAACTAGATAGAGTGATGAAATGGATGTAACCATTAGG
>BOPP01000036.1:7114659-7144339 GCA_017312745.1 Gryllus bimaculatus
GCCTCCGCCTCCGCCTGCGCCTCCGTCGCCTAGCCGCAGTGGGCCCTCGGCGCCGGCGCGACCGGCGCTGCCCCGCCGTCAAACCGGCTCCCACCGGTGGCGGGTCCCGGAAATATTGCGAGGCAAGTGAGAGCGTAGGCTTCCGCGGACGGAGTCAGTATTCATTATGCCCTGAGGAAGGTCGCAGAATGGCGACCGAAACGTCGGCACCTAGGCGTCACCCGGACAGCCTAGTAAATACTAATACATTCCGAGGCAATTTCGGTTCAGCCCCTGGAAGGCGGCGCTCGCGGTGGAGACGATTTTGCCGATTGGCCGATTCACTGAATAGTGATTCCGAGCGCGCCAGCGAACGTCTTTATTCCCGTAAGTGTGGTGCATGTTCCCCTCGGGAGGTGGCAGTGATCTTCCACCTCTAGAGGTAGATCCACGCTGATCTACAGTCGGTTATCGGGGTTTTTTATTACCAGGTATCTCCCACAGAGTAGGGCTCTGCCAGCCGTTACAAGCTCTCAGTTCCAGACTCCGACCGACCTCCCGACATGTGTGGTAGTGTAGCGCATGTTAGTGTAGGTATGTGTACGAATTGGTAAGGGGTGAGGATGGGACAGGGAAGACGAAACAAGGATTGGGCGCTGTTTGTTAGGATACTACTCCGGCATTCGCCTGGTGATAATTCAAGGAGGGAAACTACGGATCATTTTAGCTGGCAGCTAGAATTCTCCTTGACCTGCTGGTAGAATTCTCCTTGACCTACCGATATACTCGATTCGTTCAAAAAAGCTAGTAAATAGGAATGAGCACATTGTACCCGAACGACCTCTTCCACCGGCTGTCGGAGGAAGTACTGGTTTGTTGCATTTTGTGGGTTACTTTCGCCCGAAATCAGCTGTGCAGTCACGGCCAACTGTAATATCAAGACTGCATGCAATACTTGTAGATGGTCTTGAACGTGATTCTCGCAAATGCTTGAAACGACGTACGGAATTTTGGGAAAATTCGGCCAACGTCGCGTTAACATTCTGATGCTTCTCGGATGACATCAGACGAGTTCGCTCCCAGTAGTCCGGTACACAGCGGCCGATATTTCGGATGCACTGCGACCACAGCCTAAATGTTTTCCATTTAAAAAAATTAGCATGTCATGCAAAGTTACAAAATATAAATTCCGTGTTGGCGGCGGAGGTATTGGGGAAATAATATAATGATAAGTGAAAATCTAAGAGATTCAACCACAAAGTTTAAAAAAATACATATTTAATATTATAAATAATTAACTAGACACATGTTTCGGAAATCTTTTCCATTATTCAGTGGAACCATGCATCAGAGATTCGAGTTCCACGTGTTTAATCTACGACACTTGGTGTCACTGAATGGTACAAAGATTCCTTAAACATTTGTCTGGTTAATTATGCATAATATTAATTTTTTTAAACTTTGCGTTTGAATATAGTTTAAATGGCCCCCGCAACCGCCACTAGGATCCACCTCTCACTTATACCATGTGGATACCCACCTTAGCGAACAGAAAGGTTCGTTATAATTTGCATTATGTTACAGTTGGTAATCTTCGGATGCATATTAACTAATTAAAATGGTTAACTACAGTCGTTCTACTGAGCGGCACTAATGCGTGATTCGAACTTACATATATTAATTAACATTTGGAAGATAATTCGTTGAAATTTAGGGAAACATTATTCTTTTTTTATATAGACATTTTTCACGACACCGACACATCACTGATCAATTTTCCGAAATTTATTTACAATGCCCTTGACGAAAATTCCATACGTCTCATTGTGATGAGAGTAATGAAAGCTAATCGGTTTAAAATAAGCTGCTTTTTTCTGCTGATAATCCCAGATTGAAATCCGAAAAAGACGATTTTACTGCAAATATATCTATAAGCTCTCAGAAATAGCAAAGCTAACTACCGGACCATCGCGAGCTCCGCATCCATGACCTAGAAGATTGTGAGTGCAATACGTATTGCCGTATGTGGGAGAGGGAGGAGTGTTTACTCCTGACAACCTTCACCTTTCCGAGGGGCAAGTCTTTACAGTCGAAGACATGCTTCGATGGTGTGGCGAATAGCGTACAAGACTGTTATTTTCAAGGGCGTAAAAACCCTTCGTACTTTCAGAGAGAAAGTAAAGTCTGCTGTCACATGTTGTAGATTTACATGTAAAAGATCCTCAAGCCTAAAAGAAGCATATGATCTGAATTTTCATTTTCTGTTTCGTCGCCCTAGTGATACTTTCGTTTGTTGCTAGATGGCGAACGAAGAATAGCGAAATTTATATGATAATGCGGAAGAGCAGTCATGAGTCATGAGATTGCCTGAGTCTCGCCACGTAAAATAAGGCATCACTGAATTCAACTGAATTGACCTTTGGTTTCCACTATACGAACGATGGTAGAGCAGTCTTGAAAAATGCGTTAGGTGATAGATTGACGATTGCAGACGCGATAATATTTTGACTCCAATGCAAAGAGTTATGAGAAGCCAATCACACCACGAGCACATTCTGGAAATGCCTACTCCTTACGGGGATAGGCAGCTCTGACTTCGGTAACATCGACTAAGGAAAGGATCTTGGATGTGCCACTGTTTCCGTAATTAATTACTTCTATTTTTCTATCTAATGCAATTTTTTCATTTAGATGAAAAGCAGCATCGGTTTTCATCGCATCTTGTCAGATAATAAAATAGAAATGCAATTCATTGTATACGAGTTGTATTGTATTCATTGTATTCGTATTTGAGACGCTTGCTGTCAAAGACAGCTCATCCCATCCCGAAAGTATTCAATTTGAAATTCATGATTTTGTTACTTTTACATATATTAATATCTCTCTAAATGAAGCAACATAAAACAGTAACGAATGTAACTTAGTATAAAATTCAAATGCAAAGTAATTTACTGCAATCGAATATCCATTCAAGTTTAGATATATTTGATACATACGGATTATATACTATTTCAAAAAAAAAGGTCTGTGAAGTGCGGATATAAGGTTTTCTTGGCATTCACGACAGAAGAACGGAATGAAAAACATTGGCTACGAAGTATTTTTTCACCGCATTCTTTTGGGTTCGCTGAAGGTTCAGGATAGTTGTCAAGGGCAGATTGGAAACCTTGCGTTGTGTGCCAAGAGGAAAATGTAGGGAACAATTGATACGTTAGCGGCCAAAGACTTGGCCCATCTTCAGTATTCGACCGAAAGTATTGTGAACAAAATAAAACAGCGAAAAACGAAAGAGAACATCACAGCTTCTCCAGCGTGGAATTTGTTACTAAAAATCAAGACTCATACAAATATAAGAGAATTTTATATATTTTTCGCGTTTAAATTCACTGGGATTCAAAATGATGCAACTAAATAAGCCATCAATTTCATAACATGTGCCTTTTAGAAAAATTAAGGATTTTTCATCCAAAAGTCACATATCGCCTTAACTACCTTTGTCGTTGAATAGACAATTAAATAAATATATTTCCACTCTTGCATCAGTCGAAGAAAATATGTTCCCTTGATTGATTTATTATAAGAAATCTTACAATTTTTTTTTCAAATGCGTCAACTGCAACGGTCATTAGTCCCGTAAATGTAGTACACGTTTTTATTTTTTTATTGCGGGAAGTGGCGGTGATCTTCCCTTGCAGGTTGGCAGATCGGGCGCCAAACTACGCAACGATGCAACGGCTATCTATAAAACGGCTTGCGGGGTTACCTCAACCACGTATCTTCTCACCAGCGCGGTGGGGCAGCGCCTCAGCTGGGACAAGTTCTAGCCTCTCGACATGTGTGGTAGTGTAGTGAGGGTATGTATGCATGTAAGGCTGTACAAGGGATGATAATAGGGCAAGAAAGAGGACGGCGCGCTGTCCTTCGTCTGTTTGTAAGGGTACTGCTCCGGCAATCTCCTGGTGTTGATCGGAGAAACCATGGAAAACTCCCGATCAGAGCAGCCTGTCGCTAGATTCTCCTCCAGACAACGGCTGAATTCGACCTAAATATTTAATTAGCGTCGAAAACCATGCCACCGTCGGGACCCGTGCCATATTACCTCCCGGTGAGAAGCACATCAATTAACGCCCTGAGCCACCTACGCCGGTTTCGCTCCTTTAAACTCCAAGTGTACTCTCGAAAGCGAGAGCGAATAAAGCGCCTCGAAATTCGCAGAAGCGCCTGATCAACTCCCGGGATCTTGGCCCGCAGGTGCGGCAGCGGCCGCCGCCGCCGGAAGCGATGCAGACGCGCGTTCCCGCGCTCCAGCGTCCCCACGCGGCTGCGCTGCTTCCCGACCTTCCCGCGGGCCACGCCACTATCGCAGCGGGGCGCGGAAAAGAAAAATTTCCCTGCGCGCCAAAAATAGGGTTCGTATACGTCCCGTAAAATACGAAATCGTCTCGTTTTTTCTGAGTTCTGTCACGGCGACCCGGAAAACTCAGTCGGGACGCCGCAATGTCATGCATTTTGTTGCGTCCCACTTTTTGCAATTGGTTGCCTAGGTAAATATGAGAGTTTTCAACTGATGATCGCGCAGAAACACAAATAGGAACTTTCTAAGAGCCCTCCTGTAACTCGCACATCTCGTTGTTTTGGGCGCTTTTAAACATATTTTCATCCTTACGTCTCCAAACAAAATTCTGAAATAAAATTGTTTTATCGACTTATTTATCTAAACAGGTGCAACGTACTTCCTTCAACTCTACTTGTCACTTGCAAGAACGAGTTCACAATCATTACGTGTATGTTCCTTATTTCTTACATAGTCTGAAATAAATCGTTGAATTGTTTCACTCACCGAATTGTTCAACGAAATTGACTCTTTCGAATAATAATTCAGTCACCTCAGACAGGAAGTATTCAAATACATATTTTGAAATAAATTTTGTGTGTTTGTGTTTCTAAATTAATGTTTCTCTAATATTTAATGATAAATTATTTGAGAAGGTATTAAGGAAGCATTAAACTCTTTTCATTTACTTTTTGTAATCTGAAAATAATACGTCCTTCAATAAACTAGAATTTACGAAATTTCCTCTCTATAAACATTTCACGGTAAAACGTCTGCATTTCTATGTCACGGGCTTTTTAGGACAGCGATAAGTCTATAACTTGTCAGAAAAAGTAAATGGAAATCCATTAAAAAAAGCTTAAATATACCATGATGTCACATTAAATATTACCATGATGTCAAATGGGCGAGGTAAGTTAGATAACCGTAGTTTGAGGAAATAATCTCAAAAGACCGTTTAATCGTCTCAGACATTAATAACACAAAATAGTAAATCAAAATTTCCACCAATCGTGATAACTACAAAGAAATTCAAATTCACAAACATTTTAAAGTGAATAGTGATTTAATTTTTGGTTTCGTGTTGTAATACATAAAATGTAATTAAGGGAAAACATTTACCTTAGCGATCAAAACAGTAAATTATTCTTAATATCTTTACAACACTAGATTAAATAAGTTTACCCCCATGCTTACGTATTTTTGCTGAAGGGAGTTCACTGTCTTCGAAGTTAACAGACAAGCTAGAGAACTCAATAAGATGAACGGCGAATATTACTCTTGCAGACAAATACTATTAGATCCCATGAAAACGTATTACTTTGCAATTAATTTGAGTTATTTTTAGTTATAAACATTTCTTCCTTAACGAGAAGCCACTGGGTTCGGAAGCGACCTAAATACTCGTCCTTTTCTACAACTCTTTTCCAAATACCATCCTCCACCCCTAGCAACAGATTCGATAAAGAGCAAATGGCAGGATGCTCATCCTGTCAGAGGGCCGTACGGCGATGCCGTGTGACACACAGCTGCTCTCGTTTCCGTCCCAGCAAACTGTGGCGCAAACTGTGTGTCTTTCACGCGTCCACATCCATTCTCCTCGCCTCGCCCCGGCCCTCCGCGCCACGCCTCGCCCCGTCGCTGCCGCCGCCGCTGCGGCGCCGCCAACACTCCAGGCGCCACCCGAGGGGGAAAAAAAGGAAAGAAAAGAAAAGCCTCCACACAGGCTGGGTATGACAACGCCCTTCACAAATACCCACCCTCCAGACGCTGTTTCCTACCCTTCGTCGTTTTCTACCTACCTTCCAGACGTGTTCTATCAGAAACAGTTACGTTTTTCTGACGTATTGTATCCCCGAAAATTTAGGAAACCTTAAACAAATTGAAGACAATACTTGATCAGGAAAATTGAAACTCGCATGTTCATGTAAATATTTCAAAATTTCCGTGTTCAGTGAACAGAATAGAAAAGTAGGTATTTGAAGTTCATTTAAACAGGAAGGTTGCAGGCTGCTTGCAACGCAATGCTACCGGCTGCCGAGAGGAAGATCGCCTGATGTGACAGGGCAACTAACACTATTACGTGCGTCGCGAAAGACGAGAAAAAAGAGGCATGAAACGATACTTCACTAATATCAATTCCATAGACCTTTTTTCTACCTAACCCATACGTTGTTTTCACTTCACAGTAAAGAAATCGCGTCCTTTATATGTAAAACTTAAAATATCAGAATCTTGTCACAATTTTTCTGATTTTATAAGGCTTTGTAAACAAGAGGGTTCAATTCATTTATAATGTATACCTCTGTGAAATATATAAGAAATATTTTTTATCTAGATATTATGTAGTTTGATTTTGTTGTTTACATTCTACGAATCAACTCTTAGCTCAGATGCAATCTTGGATATAGAAATTCAGACAAACATATTATATATCCATCGCCCACCTTAACCACCGACGTACGTACGTGAATAACTTTCTCTGTTGTATACTAAGGACGTCAACCCCCAGAAACCATTCTTAAATTATATAATGCCCTATTTATTCTAATAATCTTTTCTGAACTACTGTAAATAAACGTGTTAGATTATTTACAGGCAAACTACTATTAAAGAAATAAATAATTCCAATATTTTATGTGGACATACAAATAAAACATGATAAAAAATTATTTAACAACATTACATATTTTCATTTTACTGAATTCAATCACTTAGAACTGAATTATTTAAAAAAATTTATCAATATGTACGAAATTTGGATATAGCGAATAAATTTACTCTTTTTTTAGTGATGTCTCATCTGCTAACTAGAAGACCCTCTCCCCGCACCCCAAACGGAAAATATTTACGCCCGTTCTCTGCAATCAGTGCCGAAGTCGTATTTTCTTGGCGCACGCTGCTGCCTCCCGAGAACAACGGCACATCTAAGCCGCAGATAAAAAGAGAGGCTGAAGCCAACAACGCGGACAACCATATGAAAGAGCAGCGAGGTCTACAAAAAAGCAAAGGTTAGGGAAGAAAATTCAATCACCAGAGCACCCTGGGGACTCGAACTCCTTTGGTCAGACGGCGAGACAGGCGGGTGACGTGACCAAACGAACAGGGGATGACGGGACCGGCGGGCAAAAGGATGTCGGGGGAGACGATGTGGAGAGAAACAGTAAGGCGAGGATCAAGAAACGTAACATTGATTAGTGTTTCCAAGCACGTCAACTTCCAAGGTCATCTTTTACAGAACTGACATCATGATATTCTTTTGCGATGAAAACATCGGAAAAGAAAAACATCGATCACAAATATAGATGTTAAAACAACATCCGCATCGATGTTTAAAACATCGATATTTCTACAAAAACATCGCTGTGTTGAAAACATTGATATCGATCTGTAAGCTCCCGACTGATCTCCGGGCTCAGGAAGTAATGTAGAGTATGTAAGTGTAAGTTGCTGTAAGTAAGGGACGGGGATTGGACAAGGAAGAGGAAGGTAAGATAGCGCGCGCTGCTTGGGTCGTTTGTGTGGGTACTACTGCGTCATTCGACCGGTTGTTATTGGAAAAAGCACGGAAAACTTCTGTTGTGAGCATTGATCCCGGATTTCTCCGCCAGACGGCGTCTGAATTCGCCTAGCTATGTAGTGCTATGAGAGGTGGAATAACTTGTAAAGACGACACGGACTTAAAGATGAAGCAGAAAAGACGAGTAAATAGCGAGGGCTAAGAGGAACTATAGGTGTTTTGCCTGGGGCCTAAATAACCAAAATAATCTAAAGATCGGATTTAAAGAAAATAGCTGAAAAGAAACGTAAGAGTTTACAAATGTTTTTGTAAGAAAATATATTTTAAGAAAACGAAGTAAATAATGTATATCCTACTTTAGATTTCTACAAACATATTATTCTACAGATTAAGCCACAAATACAGCTCTTTTACAACAAGGTTGAACCAAACTAATGTTATTTATGTAGTTTTAATATTATTTAACAATCTTAATAACTTTGACATTTTATTTTATTTATTATTAAATAATATGCTTTCAATACAGTACTATAAACCATAATTTTGCATTTAATTTATCGTTTTTTTGCTCCGCCTGTGCGGCAACGCACCATCTCTCCATGCACTTCTCGCAGCTGTCATTGGCGACCACGATAACGAGGGTGGCGCCACCAAGCCGGCGGCGGAGGCACTCCGGCGCTGTCAGGGCTTCTAGCAGCAGCGTAGGCGGGGGAGAAGGGTTGTCTGAGGGGCGGACGCGCAGTCAGGGGTGGAGGTGGGGGGCAAAGCAACCCCACTTGTTGCGTCGGTCGCTGCCCCCGGGCACTCAGCCACGTGCTGCGCGCCTCCGCCCTCCGCCGCCCGCGGCACCGCCCTCCTGCCCCGCCGCTGGAAACCCTGCCCCCGGACCCGCGTCCCGGCGCCTTCGCCACGCCCCTTCCCCGCTTCCTGATGATGGAACTCTTGATCACCACCGCGCGCTCTCACACCAGTATCGGGAGAGGTGGCTCAGGCCATCAACTGATGTCACTGCAGTGCCTCTGACCGGGAGTCCTAGGACTTTCGACACTACCTTGTCAGCTAGGTCGGATTCATTCGCTGTCTTAAAGCGAATTCTAGCTGCCGGCTGCTCTGATCGGTAGTTTTCCGTGGTTTCTCCGAATGCCGGTGTAGTACCCTAACAAACGGGCCACGGACCGCACGCAATTATTCCCTTCTCTTCCTTATTCTATCCTCACCGCTTACTTAAACATATTTACACATTGAGGCACTACACTACCACACATGCCAGGAGATCGGTCGTGAACTCAATGCATGTTCCGGCTGAAACGGTTCTCCGCTGGCAGGAGACACCTGGTTGGGGAATCCCCGCTAGCCGGCGGTTGAAAGGCGCCGGATTTCGCCATCCAGCGGGGGAAAATCATCCACTCCCGTTACAAAACATGCACTACACTTACGGAGCTAATGACTTAAGCAGTTAACGCGACCGGAATCACTAATTAATAAAACAATCCGAACCAATACCCATATCTGTTCCAACCGTGCACTTTGCCCGGCAGCTAGAACTACACGTCGATAGGGATGACTCAATGTCAACGTCAGTTGACGCCGCAGCGTCGCTAGCCGGGAGGCCCTAGAGTTCGAGGGCCAATGATGACGGTTTTTGATTCTGGCTGCACACGTCGAATTCATTCACAATCTAATGAATTTTAGCGGTCGCATGTTCTGATCGGTAATTTTACTTATTTTGTTCTCTCCTCTTCCCCCCATATACACACACATATTATACAACCTCACATGTCAGAAGACGGGTCGGAAGATTACAGCATGTCCCCGCTGGGGGAGATACCCGGAAAGGAATCTCCCCTCACTTTCCAGCAGGGGTGAGCTCCGCCACCTCCCGGATTATAATATGCACTCCACTCACGGGTCTAACGAACGTAATACGTATTTGAAGCGTTCGGAAACACTAAGATCTCACTCATGAACTCCGAAATTTAGATCGGCCCCTATGCTCTGCCCCCGAATAACTCCTCCGTCCCTTCCTCCCTCCTCCTCCACGCTCTCTGCTGTGTTCCTACCCTCCACATGGATCTCGAGATAGCTCCCCCCCCCCGCCCCACAGCTAGGTCCACCGCCGTGCTCCGCGCCCGCGCCCCGCTGCTAAACCCCCTCCCGCCTCCGCGTGTCCCTCTTCTTGATGGACGGCCTGGCGACGGGGGAGCAGTGCACACGCGCTTGCACTCAGCTCCATTTATTTCGCTGCCGATCCACTCTATTTTCTATCGGATCGTTCCTTTTGTTAATGGCTACGTCGCACGGCAACTACAATTTCAAAATATATTCATTGCAAACCCTCTGAGAATTTCTTGGTTTAAAAAAACGTAATTGCGGACTAATGGTTAAAAATCAGGAATGTTGAAGACGTCATACTTCTAAGTAGTGATTTTATAATTTTTATTTTTAAACGTCATTAAGCGATGGAAAAAAGATAATAATGTTAAATATTTGTGCTAAATTAAGAACTTGTTGTGATACAAAATAAAGTGAGCAACCAACAGAACCATTCACCTCACCTTATTTACATAATTCAAAATGTGCTGAGTGTTCACGTACATTCTAGAAGTTTGTGTATTATTAAAATAAGCATCATTTCTAATAACTACTAATTCTAAAAACTTAAAATTTCAGACTGAAATCCAGGGAGAGAGAACAGTTTCAACTAGTTATCCCTGACCGCAGAAGGACGAGTCTGGATGTCATGATAGATCCCTTGGGAGCCATATCCGCCTCCTGTGGGGCCTCGTTTAACTCGAGAGATGTTGTGCACTGTCTCTGGAGAGTGTCCAGTGTTAGCTTATGTGAGAAACGTCACGTTTATCTGTCAGCTAAGATAATGGTCTGGTTCACAGTGGTGGTAATCTTTCCAACCAACTTTGTTGTTTTTTTCAGTTGAGATTCTCAATTTCACTAAATAAGAACTCAAACAACGTCAAATCCATGAAATAAAACTTTCCTTTAAATTTTGAGCAATATTTTCTCCCCTTATTTTGCTATCACATCATTAATTAATTATGTCAAGCAAGACTTATTTATAATACATAACGCATTCTTATATGGCAAAAACTCTTATAAAAAAAGTGCAGGCATTGAGCTGAGAGGTTGGGTACTATTAAGAATGATATTTTCGATTCACTATATTGACCAACGGTTCGAATCCATCCATCACAATTCATTAAACTTATTTTCTTTTATCGTGGACATCCATAATTATCCGTAATTACGGTCACTTGGCGAAGTCAATCTCAAACATACTTTATCTGAGAAAAATACAAAACTATAACACACCGAGTTAATGTTTAAAATTAACATCAGAGAGGCATCTCCTGAGTAAGAAGAAACAAAATTGATTCCACGATTTGGGCATGCATTTTGATGTAAAAAGGTATTTTTCGTATTTTGCCTACATTTTCCGCTTTTAATTCCCTAGAGTTTACCCTGCTTTCGCAGTTTTGTTGAGCGTCATTTTATTTGTATCAAATTAGCAGGTGTAGGTTTCTTTTACCGCACAATACGAACGAGCTCAGTTATATTCGAATCGGGTTGCGGTCTCTATAGTAGACGTTAGTTAAACCTATGAACCAATAAACTGTTCAGTCCAGGAATCTTCAAGAGCGTTGTCAGAATACATAAACATGCCGGTCAAACACACGTCTTCCGAAACGTATCCATCACAACCATACCAGTTTTTGTCGCCATCTCTCGACGCCAACAGGCCAGGGCTTCGAGCCCAGCGCTGGTGACACCCCGGTGCGTGGCGACGCGGCGTTCGCCGGCGGGCGCTTCCTCGTCTGACGTCGCAATTTGCCGCCTAATGGGCCGGTCCGGCGGCGGTGGGCGGGCTGGCGAGGGCGGGCGGTGGGCGGGGCGAGGCGGGGGCGGCGCCGGCCTCGGGGTTCGCTCTGATGGCCCGCTTCCTGCGCCGCGACGCTGTTCGCTCGGCGCGACCCGTCGCGACGCGACGGGACCGCACGCCACACACACACACACTTCATTCGCACGATAAAAGTTACCTACGGCAGAGTGTACCGGTGGGTGTTATGATACAAATGTACTACGTGTTATACGCCCTGTAAAAATTTCCATAAAATATTATATTCGTTTAAATTTGAATATTTAGCCTGCGAAATGTGACATACTGATGTTGTTAATTAAAATGATGCCATGGGCTTGACCCAATATTAATTACATTACGAAAGTGTTCGTTGTTAATAGTGACCCATGGTTTATTAGAATACTCGTATCGTAATAATCTTTATTACGACACTGATCTCATTATCGGAAGTTTGACTTTAGACCATAGATGTAGAGAATTTTTTTCAGAATCAGATACGCTTCTTCTGCGCATAACACTAGTTTAGGTCTTTGCACCTCTGTAGACGCTCCCCTAGGGTTATGTCATCGCCAACCAAATAAACATGATCAAAGTTAAACCATCGATGTTAATAAGACATTGTCGAAGCATCATTAATATGTTTTAAACTGGTTTAATAACTTCATCATTAATGACCGAGCGAAAGGGTTAAAATGACCTTGGCAATTAATTTACATTTAAAATATAAAATGAGCAAATTAAAATGTAATATGAACAATATTAAGTGTGATTTTCCATTATTATGATACTGCATATTATATGTTATTTATACTAATGAAGTTTAAAAAGACATCGGATTCAACAAATAATGTTAAAATATCTATACTTTTATATACCACAGCACGTTGATTAATCACGTCTATGTGTTACTAGAGATTCGAAGTCAAAAGTGTTTTATATGGCTTTGTAGAAACAATGACATTGCCTATTTGCCTCATAATCTTATCGTTCTTCACAGTGTGGTGTAGGTTATTTATGTGCATGTTATCGTCATCATTTAACAAACATGTTCATCCACAATTACGTCCTCTTCGAAAAGACGGACTAACAAAGTGTGTCTTACAATGCTGATTTCGGTACGAAAAGGGAGATCGAAAAAAAGGGACAAACAAAAAATTAACATCATTCGATATTTACAGAACATTCTTTTTTGAAAGGTTTTCCTCTACGTTATTTTAGATGTTTCAACATTCTATAAAACTCCTTCAACCTCCTGTGGCAACTTCTCCGCTCCCTGTCACCCGCCCGGTGACTGATATTGGTCTGTGTCGCCAGGTCGAGCCACTCTCATTACCCTTCAGACCAAGTTAGCGTAAACTTGCCCCTTCGACCGTCAACATCATTTTTCTCCTGGTCTCGTAAACGAAATTCCCCGAACTATGATACTGACTTCAATTAGTGATCTGGACATATCTTCGAAGATTTGTCAAGTCAGTTCAAATGAGCTCCGAAACAAATCATGTGCTCAATTAAGCATTTCAATCTTATTTAAGCATTTCAATTTTTAATTACTTAAAAAGTTCAAAAAATAGTATCAACTAAAAAACATGCAGAGAAAGAAACAAAATAGGTGATAGTGAGTTGCAGCATGGGAACTGCTTTCAATGACACATTTTCAAAGCATACGTTGTTTTCATAGAAATTGCTTTGTACAATGCATATTAAGCATGAAGTAAGAATTAAATTCAAGTGCAATAAGCATACATCATTTTTTAAATGTGCGTCAATGCAAATTTTTACCTTCATGGTATTTTATCAACGCAGTGTTTGTCCTATTACGAATATATCCATCAGGTAAACATTGGGTTTAAATCCAAGATGGTCCATTTCAAACATGTATTCGACAAATGCGTGTTCGTGACTTATTACCAGTTGATTATATCATTTCCTCTGCCTTTCGGTCCGTAGACTCATCTGTCACATGATGTAGTTATATTTAACAACTCGTTAGCGTTAATTCTCTGCGAGGATGCAAAGACGTCCACACTGAGATTCTGAATACAGAATTGCGAGCATTGGGCAGTTTACGTGCACTTCACACTATATTCATCCATTCACTTTGTTTTATACAATAGGTGTGTGTGTGTCCCTCTCCCCCCTCTCTGTCTGTCTGTCTGTCTGTCTCTCTCTCTCTCTCTCTCTCTCACACACACACACACACACACACACACACACACACACACAATCCTTTCCGTCAGTGATCCCATCAAATAAATAACTTCGGATCGAAATAGCGAAACAACGCATATCAATTTCCATCCCTCTGTCCTCAACGACGCGCACGCGACACGGGGCATCTCGTAGCTCCCAAAACATAAACGCCAGCAAATGAACTTTCCGCGTCGCATTCGCGCATAACTGTTTTATTCGCCGTTTCGCAAACCCATTCCCCGGGTCGCTAACACAGGCCCAACGACTGCCTGATGAGGCCTCGGCCCCATCAGGCAGCCGGTGAACGAGTGGAACGGGAGACCATTCGCTCATCACATCGCTATCAGCTGACCCACTCCGACGGGCCGCCGCCGCCGCCACGGACGGAGGATGTCGCGTAATGACGGCCGACTAGCTCATAACGCGCGGCTCATAGCCTCTGGAATCCGCTCGGATGTGCGATTCTGTGAGCTTTCAAATGCTGGCGATGAACGGATTTTTTTGGGGGGGGTTTGCGAATGATTTGCGTGATATGTATGGAACAATACAGATATGTATATTTTCACAGAGCTCACTTGATTTTTTCTTTGCGATTAAGAGTAATGTACAAATAAGTTAATTTACAAACAATTTAAATGGGAACCGTGAGACATCTTATTGCAATAAGAGATTGAAAAATTAACAAGCAAAGCCTTCAGATCGAGTTTTTCTAAGCAATCGAGTTTTCTCTTAATACGATGTTACGATACTACAATCTTACTGAATTCTGATACTAACAATGTTACAATATTAAAATCGTACTTTCTTCAGATTCTGATTCTAAAACTGTACTGTACTTTATAAAAAATCCATTGTTGTATAATTTTTTAAATTAAAGAAAGAAAATGTATCTTATCTATATTATCAAGATGACAGATTATCATAGTACTTGACAGGATTCCACGAATTTTTAGAATACTTGTATTCTACATTACTATCTATAATACTAATATCCAATGCGCGCTGAAATTAAAGCTATGCAGACTTTGACCATGAGAGACGTCTATGGTTTGTCAGAAACCAAGGAACTCGGTAAAAATCCAAAAACAATGAAATAATTTCGATATTGTCTAAAAATGCAAATATTTAATATGTTAATCCGGAATTTATCATATCTGATATGTATTCCAGATGTATTGTGTATGATTATATTATTATTTTTCTCATTTCCAGTGAGTCATTAGCTACGACATTGCTGACGTCATGCGACGAGGAAAAGACACGGAAGTTTCAGGTTTCAATTGTGACGTTTCAGAACAGCCAAATTTTTCACGTTTTGAGTTCATTCCAAGCTAATCAGGATTTGAGTTATAGGATTTTATGGACAGAGACTTGGCTAAACTGCTATTAAGTTGTTGAACACGAAAGAACTATTAAACATATCGTGGCATACAGAATTGTACAAAACTTTATACTTTGAAATATTGTACATTTAATTTTAATGTATTTCAGTTAGTAGAGAAAAATGGCGCTCTTTAAAGCAATTAACGCTTTTTCTAGGCTAACACAATTCAACAATCACATCAATTCAACCATTAATTTAGATCAATACATTTCTTTAATCAAAATTAATTCCGTTTAAGGAACGAAAATATTTTGGAATATTTAGGCAATTAATCTGGTTATTCTTGTTGTAAATTTACTGAACGTATTTACTGCACAATATATTTTTTCGCAATACGTATTCTGCATATTTGTCGTTTAAGTCAAACACGCGATTATGTTTCAAATAATTTATTTAGAGACATACGCCATTTGGTAACTGTTACAATAATATTATTGGTATTAGATAAAATATATTTGAAATCTCTAATTCTCACAATGGAAACTTTCTTGATAACTTTGCGACTGAACTTTGATATTGTATTAAAATTGCACGGTTCACAATTCTTTATAGATACCCTCAGTATTTCGGAACACTAACAAAACACTGTCAAAAACCTCTTCGGAAATAGAATACTTCGGGCGCTCTCTCATCAACGGATCCAACGTGCAACGTCAGCTTTCAGTGACAAGTCTGTTAAATGTGAGGAGGAAATAGCACGAATGATTAAAGACGAGGCCACAAAGGCACGGAAACTCTCCGAATTAGGCCACGTTTCCTTGCGAAACTCTCCTTACTCTTTCACGTAACTCTCGAGAAGAGCAGAAGGCAACAGAAACTCCGCCTTGGAGACGCGTCGTGCATACAAATGAGCCGAACACGCCCTTGTGCTCTTTCGAACGACCTTAAGAGCCGAAGCCTCTGTTGGAGTTTAACCAGAATGAACGTGATCGGTGAAACATGAAGCGACGCTTTCTGGCGAGAAAGTGCAGCAAGGGTAGAGAAAATTTAAGATACGACGCCTACATTGTAATTTCATAATTTGTAAATTGGTTTATTTATTAAGGTCGCACTTACAACACAGTGTGTCGCATCCTACATGAGTTTTACAAACGATTAACAATATTTGAAACTGCAAAATATCACAATATGGTCTACAAAAATATTAACAATTTTGCAATAATCTTTGAAAATAATATAATATACAGATAATTAGTATTCAACTTGATCAAATGCACACATTTATAATATAAGCATATTAGTGTATTATAATATAATTTGATTATTGTATGCTTCTATTACAAATAATTACATCAATTATTATAATATGGTGTCTCCTAATTTCATTCTCAGAATTTGGCCAGTGTGTGAATCAACACGTCACCTGTTTTTTGTGTCTAGTATTACGATAAATACGTATCACTAGTGGTCTGTAGCAGCTTAAATGATGCTGATTAACATCACACAAAATGGTTTTCCATAAGTAGGACGTACAATGTTCAAGAACAACAAATAAAATACCCTCGTTTAACACTGCAACAAATTAAATCTTTTAATAAAGACCTGAATATTGAAAGAATATTGAAATATCATCGTACACACGAAAGCACAGTAGAACAGTTTTCACACCAAGAATATTGAATAGCAAATATTTAATAGCAGGCGACCTCAATATTGGATTGTTGCTGTCACGTGAAACTAGCTGCGTCGACAGTAGTGAGTAACCGGCCGCCAGAGTTTTTCTCCAGACAGTGGCTGAATTCGACCCAACTATAGAAGCTACGTAGTGCCGAAAATTCGCCATCGGTAGAACTCAAACCATAGGAAGTCCCCAGTAGTCGCTGCAGAAACAGCGATTAAGCCATCTCAACCCATGGAGCAGGGATGAAGAGGGGAAAAGCGGAATGGTGGAAAGTGAAGCGGAGAGAAGCTGTCTGGCAGTAAGGAGAAGATGGATGAATCGGTATGGGTGCCGAATAGAAAGCGATGAAGCGGGAGAAAGCTGGCTGGGCCGACGGAGAAGCAATGGAAAGCGGGACCAAAAAGGATGAAGCGAGCGGAAGGCTGTTGGCGTGGCGCGCGCAGCGCAGGCGCTGGACGTAGTGAAAGCGCGCGTTCGGACCCTCCCGACCTCCGTTGGCGAGCCTCTACCGCCCCCGCCCCGCCCCGCGGTCCTCCAGCCCCTCCACGCGCGTAATAAGAGAAACAGGACCTCATTACGCATGAACGCACGGCGAGTGGGCGACGGCGGCTGCAGAGGGAAGGGAGCGGCGGGCGGAAAAATAACGGCGGTGGGCGGGCGACGGGGCGGAGGGCGACGTGGGCGCGAGGCCGCGCGTAGGCGGGAGGCGTTGGAAGCCTTACACGAAGAGAACGCGGGACGACACCCCAATTTTGGATCGCACTCGCTCTGCGATCCAACAGGGAACAATTTCGCTACCATTTTTTTCACTGTGCTAGTTATAATAAAAAAAGGCTGCAGCGAAGAAGCCGTCCTCGGTGGCGCAGTCGCTTGGCGCATCGCTGAAGAGCACTGCGCCGAAAGCTGCGAGATCGAGAGTGCTTTCATAATGATCTGGTTTGCTTCTCTTACAACCACATATCCCGCATGAGTCATCACACATTCTACAATCGTTCATCTACCATACGCCTCACTCTTCTCTTACGCTCAGAAATTACTAATGCATTCGTTTTATCACATTACAGAAGATCCTTGTAAAATACGATAAATGTAAATTAAGTTTGTAACTTCTAACAACATGCTAACAAAATATTATACTCAATGTACATTTTATAAACTATGTACAGAAATACATAATATACAAATTTCCTCCCACCTTTATCTTTTCTGCTCCAGAAACTATTACAAATTGGTCCAAAGCCCAATGGATCTAGTCTAGAGAATAATCTGGCAATGGAGAGATGCTACTTTGGGTGCGAAAATTCAGGGGATGCGAATCGTCCGAATAGTAGCGAAACAAGAAAGGAAAACAGGAAAAGGACAAGAAATGAAGGACCTGAGACTAGAGTGTTATGGCGTAAATATTGCCATAAGTGATGAGGCAGATGAAGATGCAAAAAATGTGCTTGAAATGAGAAAACACGATGGAACGAAGCAGAAGTAAAAAGGAAGAGGAAATGGGCAAAGGAGCGGTGGAGATGTGCTCTGGCGCCATAAAGGAGACGCGTACGAAGAGGCGGTTTCGGAAATGGCGCACATGAAGGAAGCTCTGGAAATGAATTTCGGAGATGGCCTCGGAAGGAAATGAAAGCGCAGTGTCAGGTGGCACGTGGTTCAAAACAATGGGGCCAAACACATTAAGGAACAAAGCAACGCGGTTCGAATTGTCAAGAGTGAATCCAAAATAACTAAAGGAGCGCGATAGCTAGGATATGACTGCCGCCCTTTGTATAATGAGTTGACCGCACGGCGTATGATATTTACCTGAAAAGAAATCCTCGTCGGATATAATGCTTAGAATGCTAACGCACACCGGACTTTTGTATTTTAAAACACCCGTATCCTCTCTAACAAAATAAATTGGTTCATTGAAATTTGGTCGTAACTGATTAGATTAAGGAGCATAAATTATGCGCTACGTTTAATCTCTTCAAATGAAAATAATACAAACTGTTACTCTTCCTAGGCAACTAACAACTACAACACTGACTACACTAGGACAGTAGATATTAGTGATAATGAATAAGTATGGATATTATGGCACGAAGGGCGTTCGCACCCGTGCTACTGTTCACAGAGACAATTTACAATTTACGCTGAGGGTACCAGCTGCGTGGGTGGCACAGACACAGAAATGAAGGGGCGGGACGTAGCAGAGCAGAGTTGGCGACGCCAGACACTGAAACAGCTGCTGCAAGATGTGGAGAACAATGAGACAAGGGGTTGGGTGTGTTACAAAATACAATGAAGAGACATGTAATAACAGGGGCTGAGCAGAGAAGAAAAGTCTCGAAACGCAACGGATACAACCACTCCGCGTCGGAGTCGAGTAAGACTGCAGCCACACTAAGGGGATATGAAATGCGAAGGAAGTTCCCGATGATGAAAACAACCATGGAAAACAAGAATGGCATAACTGAAAGAGAAAGCGAACATTTATTTAAACAAAGATATTAAAGAAAATGTAAAGCGAAATGAAATTGCGTGACTTTGTCCTGCGACCAGAATCTGATAGCTTCATTTATTTGTTGTAAGAATTACAATGCAGGGAACGGAACAATATTTGCAATTTCGCAGTTGGACCAGTCTCATCGGATGGATACTGCAATCTCTTATGAAGATTGAATGACGATGTTGATGATGTCTGAATGACAAAGAAAGGAGCTGTAAGTGGTAGAATGAAAGAAACAAGAAATAAGAGAGCACCCCTTCACAACAGATGCTTTTTATAAGTAAAATATATATCGAATTAACAAATGTGTAAAGATTACTTATTACAAAACGTCACACTTTTATGAATGAATTGTTTGTTTCTGAGGAAACCGTTTAAATTTACTTTACTTGGCTACCCGGGAGACGCCGCGACCAGGACATAGGTGCCAACGTTTTGGTCGCCATTCTGCGACCTTCATCAGGGCGTAGTTATTGCAATAACTCCGACCGCGGAAGCATACGCTCTCGGTTTAAATTTAAAGTTGATACCAAAGATGAAAATATATATTTTAGAAATTAATTATTTTATTGTTTATAGAATAAAAAACTACAACATGTAAGAATAAAATATTAACATTTTCTTAAATATTTATTACTTCTTTTAAAATATACTGATTTTAATTTAGAATATCTTAAAGGATATGACATGTCTTTGGAGCGGAATGGGGGCCGCAGACACTCCAGGCGTACCCCAGGGCTCCACCCGGAAACCTCTTTGCCCGTGGGCTTGCCGCGAGGCGTGTGGACGGTGCAGCCCGGGACGACGATTCGAGATCCGCCTCGCCGCTAACTGATTTCCGCCCTCGAGCGCAGCGAATTCTAATGGATATTTATGACCACGGTGCGTTCTTTACCTCTAATAGAACGCACGCGGTGCTACCCACGCATTAGATACGTAGAACATTGTAAGATATTGCAAGCGGATGAGAAGAAAAGAATTTCATATACATTCATATACATTCAAAAACGATTTTCGTAAACAATTCATACAAAAGCAATTGTGAGAAAAGCGTGCATATCAGTTTACATAATTTTACAACTGTGACTGTGGCAATGCGACAAAACATTTACAAAATACCTATTTATTACTTTGAAATGTTCGGGAAAATGTAGGCTACAATATATCATTATAAAGTATGGGAATATAAAAAATAAAATTACCAGAAGATCCTTGTGAATTCATGTTTGATATTACGTCGCGTAAGATGTATTAGTAACAAGTATAATTGCCGTGACAATGAACTGTTTATGGGTACATATTCGTTTTCGGCAAATCACACACTTGGAAAGAGTCATAAACCAGTGATAGTACAACTGTTCTTTCACTGAACGTATGGATACTTGCCACAATCCCATCTCTGTGTACGAAATATAAATTTCCAGTTTTAAAATGGAACATATTCTACCAGGCAATCTATGAGAAAACACATTGACGCGAACATTCAGCTAATGAGAAAACGTTCATTTTCACGTCGGGTAAATGCTACTGCAAAACTTGCCTCTTATACTACTTACTTTCCAATTCTAAATGGTTACACAATTAGATCAATTATTGTTTCCTCCCCATTTGTCAGCGCGTAAGTTTATTTTCCTGTCAGGAAGGAAATAAAATACGAGACATTTTATCAACAGATTTAACAACACATTAACTGCGACAACTTACAAATGTTAATTGGTTTTTGAAATAATATTCTGACTTCTTATTCACAATAACCTTCGACTACATTCTTCTGTTGAGAAATATGATCTTCTTTTTGCCGTCAATGTCATTAAACAATTGTGCAAGAAGCGTGTTAATTTTCATTCGGTAATTAGTGTGCTAAATAGTTACTTCGTGTGAAAAATTGTGTGTGCAACAGTTTCTCTCGGTGCTCTGTAATCAATTTAAATAATTGTGTCTACACAGATAATGATCAAAAGTTTTAAGTACAGTGCTAAACGTTTTGTGGTTACAATGTAGAAAATTGACTGTAACCTGAATTGTAGTCCGCCTCTGTTTGTGTCACTGCTGCCATGTTTTCCAGCTGTTGCAGGGAACTGCTCTCAGAAATAGAATTAACTGCATATGTTTCTGGATCTGTAGACGGAATTGGTGATTTATGAATTGAATTGTCTTCATGTATACTAATCTCTGCGTCAGTTTCTGTTCCCGGTGATAGAACTGTTGACTTTGGTATGGAATTATTCTCAACTATTGTATTCTCTGCAACTGTTCCTGACGCTGCAGTCCCTATTGACTTTTCAGTCGAACTATTTTCAGTCATTCTGTTTTCTATTATCATTTCTGTTTCTGATGATAAAAATGTTGATTTTTGCATCATACTGTTCTCGGATACATTATCATCTGACGGCATTTCTGCAGCAGTCGAGAGAATTGCTAATTTTTCAGCCATATTGTTTTCAGACATATTATTTGCTGTTACCGCATTAGGAATGGTTGGTAGAATTATTGTCTTCCAAATCGCACCGCTTTCATCAATTACGTTCTCGGAAATTGTTAATATCACTGTTGATATAATTGTTGATTTTTCTATAGCATTATTTTCAGAAACGGTGTTGTCCACATCAGTTCCCCATGTCACCGAACCTGAAAACAGAATATAACAATGGAAAAATAGAAGTTTGGTTTAGCTCTCAAATATATGCCTAAAGCAAATTCTGATGTAATCTGTCGTCATTCAGTTAAATGTGGTAGCATCGTGAGGATAAAATAATGCTCTCTTTAGTTCAATCGCATTAAAGATAATGGAATCTGCAGAAATACTGTAGATTTTATACAAGTACCGCCAACAGCTGAAAAATACATTCAACCTTGTTCATACCTGTGAGATATTATTGCCTTTGAACAACCATTTCCAACAAGAGAATATTTAAAACAAATTCATATAATTGAGAGAGATTAATGAATCTCGTTCTCGAAATCTCAGATTCATGAAAGTAAATTGACAGCCAACTAAATATTGCGAATCCAACTACCATTTCCATCAATAAATAGAATGGTTCAATTAATTAGATTTATCGAAATATTTAAAGTAAAACGCACTCAAAAAAATAATTATTACTCACACCTCACCCTT
This sequence comes from Gryllus bimaculatus, assembly GCA_017312745.1. NCBI lineage: Eukaryota > Metazoa > Arthropoda > Insecta > Orthoptera > Gryllidae > Gryllus > Gryllus bimaculatus. The sequence continues at coordinate 7,137,170 of BOPP01000036.1, forward strand.
CCCTACTCAGAAAACGTGAGTGACATAGTTTTACTTGGAAATATTGAATTAGGCCTACATACTAATTATTTCAGACTTCTTTTTTTTCGAAAGGTGCAGATATTTCGATGCCCAATGTTAAATGAAGCATCCTGCACATCGATATTCCCCTAACATAAACTCTTCCCGCAGCTCCATCTCAGAACTAAATACGAGATCCTCGTACTCGAACATTCCTTCTTTCCTTACACTGGCCGCTCCTCGGCTGCCGTCGCCGCTTCTTCAAGCATTGCTCTCGCCGCCGAATTCAAGCCACGCCCTACGCGTTTTTTCTTCGGCGTTGGCGGCGGGAGCACAAGCAAAGTAAATGGGAGTAAATTGAGCAATTACTTTGTTTAAACGCGCTCCGTGGACTCGGGGCAAGCACGTAATAGAAGCGCGAGCTAGCCCACCCCGCTTCCATCACGTTAACCAGTCACATACTTCGGCCTAGGCATACTAACTCGATGCCTAGAGCCTCAACCTTACAGAGGGTTCAGACCATTTTAACGCCGGCATGTTTGGTCAATTGCTTAGCAACATAAAGACACCAGTAATTATGTAAAACAAATGCAATGGCTCTTAAAGGTTTGGGGCATAATTAGAAAAGCTCTTTAGGTTCCGTGTGAAGTTTATGCCGTAACGACAATTTATAGTCAATATGATTTATGATTATATTAAAATAATTGTATATGTATTAAAATATACGTTTTGACATCTTAAAAAAGCAATGTACTTCCTGGTGGGAAGTTGGAAGGCAAAGGCGTCATTACATACTCGGAACGTACACGCCGAACATAGAACTCAAAATTTATCATTTTTTTTCAAACGAAATATAAAATAATAATCCATACTCATTTTTGCAACACACAAGTCGCTTTCAGTGCTAAATCAAGTAAACGTACAAAATGTAATACAGTGCAATAAAAACCTCATTCATTGATTTCCGCTATATAGACAGAAACGATGCAACCGGTTGGGATATACTCATAGTAAGGCCGTCCATTTTTGTGTAAAGAACAAAGTTCCCCGACAGTAATTACAATGTACATTGTAATGTAATTATAAACGTAAACATTACATGTTCAAAAAAGCGTAGTTGGTACATTTCTGTTCCGTTTCATAATTTCAATGTCAATTTTCTGAAGACAAAATATGTTCAAAAATAAAAGATAAAGAACTTTTCTTAAATTACTAAATACCTGTGTCCCGACAGCGTGAAATGCCTAGGGGCGCCTGGACCATCGTCCTGCACAGCACTCACCATCACCCTTCCCCCTTCGCATGGTCTCCTTTGCAACCCGAGGGCCGTAACTTGAGCGCTGACAGCTCAGCTGCCACGCCGCCATTCGGAACGAGCTCGCTTATGTCTCATACTCGCTACACGCGCATCATCCCATTTGTGGCACGCTTTACACCCGGAAGAAAAGGCTCAACTACAGACGCAAAAGCTAGACTGTGTTTACGTCAGTAAGTGGACCGAGTTTTTTAAAAAAGAATGTAGGAAGTCAACAAGAAAGAATTAATTGAAGGGAGGCGTTCTAAACTCAACTCGCCTCTTGCGTTTTGCATGGTCCGACATCCGCAATTCAGTAAGGTTTGCGTGCAAAATGTGTCGCCCTAAGTGGAATAACCCAAAGTAAATAAATGGTCAAGAGCTAAATTAAACACCTACTCACGCTTCAAATTGGACGTATAAACATAAGAATTCGTTGAATGTGGGTCAGTCAGCACAAACACGGCAGTGCTACTTTCACTTACAGACACTCATTTCTACCGATTGAAATACGTGATGTGGTTCCGAATGTTTAAGTGACGTTCATTTCACAAACTCTGGTAATTACATATGTTACCATCTCAAACCCCAATCAATGGTTAATTAATGCCTGAAAAGTACTAACACACACTTTTTTACTTATGAATGATGTGAACGTGTCTGATGACATATTTCTTTACCAAAAATCGGTGGTTACCGAGAAATCTTGTGAAAATCTATATTGAAAAAACAACTACAACATCGTCCGTAAAAAATATAATTTTTGTGAAAGATTTATTGTTTTCTTGTGGCGATTTCTTTACTTTTCAAGAATAATAATAATAATATAAATAATAATAATAATAATAATAATAATAACAGAAATACTAATAATAAATTATTAGTATTAATATTATTATACCTGAGAAAATGCATTTTAAAAGTGTTTTGTTCGATACAGAAAAATCATGTCAAATAAGAGTTAAGGAACGTCAGTATTAGCGAGCAATGCCGTAAGCGAAGCGGGTCTAACGATCGCAAACGTGAATGTTCTGCGCTGGCGGGTCGTCGCGCAAAAACGAACGGCAAAAACTACGCAGCAATAAAAACCTATACATCTCCAAACGCAACCTCAAAATAAGTAAACGCACAAGATACTAATATAGAGGGAAACCGTTGAACTGCAACGGATCGGAGCGAACCGCTCCCTCGAAACGCAACCAGCAGTTCGCGTTCGTTCCCAATCGTTCTCACTCGCTCGTTAACATCATGCTTCAGAAACTGGATAATCATGACTAGGGAGCGGATTTTAATGAAATGTCATATTTTTGTTTTCACTTTAGAACAATGGCGTCCAGTATATAACTTCATTTCTTGTTATGACACAACGAAATTACCCATTTTTATAAGTTTTTTTCTGTTGCATTTTTCGTCAATTTCGACTATTAAAACATTTTTTCCCCTTTTACGTAATTTTTACTGCGTTTTCTCTGATTTCGTCGATTTTAATGCCATTTTAATGATACTTGCTTCAAACAATATTTACGCGGTGCAACAAATGTTCACCACAGAATTCCTGAGTAGCCTATTCAATTTCTTCACCTATATATTGTCATGACTGCCGTCGTTAGTACTAAGTAATTTAATGTTCCTGTGATGCTTATCGGTGCCGTTGTCAGTTCGGCCGATTTTTTGTTAAAGCAGAGATTTCCAAGAACAGTCCAAACCAAAAGTTTGCGATCTGATTTCACTTGAACAAAAAGAAGACCGAATTACATCAGTAACATATCCAACAGCTTGAAGTTGTTCATCTGAAGTGGTTTGGATACATTTTTTGTCATTTTTCTTTGCTTTTAGGTCATTTTAAAAGCCTTTTAAGAACATATTATTGATCATTTTTTAAAATGTTTAAGGTCATTAAAATCCGCCCCTTAATCAGGAACGTTCGGTTCTTTGCGGTTACAACCTTGCTCGCCAGAGTAGACGCGCTCAAACAGAACACTTCACCGTACCTTGAGATGCTGATACTGAAGACACTGTGCCCAGTTCCCCTTGTGCACCAGGAGCTCCTGAAAATAAAAGAATTTTGTTAGTAGAGAATATTAGTCACATAATATTATTACACTTGGTGAGGTACATGCATTGTAAAAATTCAGAAAAAAATGCGTTGTCTAAATATCATCGTTTGCTACTTAAGATATTTTCGATTGCGTAGTTATCATCAGAGATAATTATATATAAATTCGTACATATTTTCTTTTCAGATTAGCTCTGATGATGATCGCTACGCGATCGAAAATATCTTAATTAAAAAACGTAAAGATATCTAAATAACATATTTTTCTGAATCACTGTCGATTAAAAACGAAATGTACACTCGGAGAGACACGAAAAATTACATTCTTATTACAGATTTTATTAACGAATATATCATGCGCACAGAATCATTAATCTCCGTACATTCACACGTTTAAAGGTGAGCAAAACGATAACAGGAAAGGTACTCCTACACCAGCTACTAATTCACCACTTCCAGAGACCATAAACATTCATATCAAAGCAAAGAAAAGTAAAGAAAAAGAAAAACGTCCTGGGGAAACTATTTAGAATATTAATGCCTGTTTGTTACCAAGGATATACAATTGTATTCACCCTTCGTCGTAAAGTATGGACGTGTAAGTTTTCTGACGTATTCGGTTCATGAAGTTTTGAATCTGCTTAAGTACACTTGAAAGAAATCGCGTACAGACTTAAGCCGAAAACATACACAAAATAAGAAAATTGCCTCGGATATCCATTCAACGTTCGCTGATACTACAACGTAAGCATACGTAGCGAGCGCTCCTCTTGTTGGCGTCTTAAATTTTGTTTCGCGCATCTCCGGCTCTTGGTCGCCTTCCAAGGAGCAGGGCCTAGCGCTGCTACCGGGATATAAGAGACGGTGCAGACAGTATGCTAGCTTAGGGTGGATGGAGAACAACGAGGTACAGAGGAAAAAGGAGAGAAAATGAGGGGCTGGGGTGAGAGCGAAAAAATGAGAAAGCCCAAGGTACACAGTGTTCGAAAACGTGATTCCAAGTGGACATGAGATTTTAAATTGCTTTATATCACGTTACTAGGAATGCTTTTATATTTTTCATCGTTTATGGAGAACTTTAAATACTAAGGATTTTAACAGAACATAGTTGCTTAGTGCATAACATATGCTTTATTTTAAAATTCAAAATATTTTCCAACCTATTTAATTTCCGCAAATATTGGACTTAGGGGCAGCCTGAGTTATCTCAGAGCCAGAATTATCTGGCTCTGGAGTCAATCTGATTGCAAAATCTCTGTAGTCATGGAATTAGAATTCCGACAGAAGGAAATTTTCGACACTATCTACTTAGCTACGCCAACTTACTGAAAGAGAATTCTTGCGATTGACTGCAGTGGTCGGTAGTTTTTCGTGGTTTCTCCGATCAATACCAGTGTAAGGGTGTAAAGGGCAAAAGTTATATTTATAAAATATCCTTTTTATAAAAATATTGTTAAATAAAAGCAATTTAAAGTACATACATAAAACGTTTCCTGAATACAACTACTATAATAATTACACTAAAAATATTGTTTACAGATAAATTTATCTTCCTTACAGGAAATGTCATGAATACACAGGTGTGCTCATCGACCTTACAGAAACTATTTACTAGCTAGTATTTTGCCACTATATCATTTTTACCAAACACCAACTTGTTCACTCTACCTTTCAATACCATTAGTTCTTAGGGTTTCAGTATCAGAGAGATCAAGCTGTCAATACCCTCTCTGTCACGTACGAATTTTAAATAATTAAATATAAAAATATAAAGAAAATAATGTGAAGCACACAGTTTGCTTCCTTAAGATTTAAAAGTTGATAGAGGAACGAAATTTTTCTCCGGTTGATTCTGAGGTAGGTTTGCACATGACAACAAATTGAAGTCGAAATAACCATCACCATAAACGGGGGATCTCAGAGGACCACCAAACTATAGTGTTTTTTTATTTCAATTTTTAGGAAGTAGAAAAACGTTGATACCGTTTATGACGTGCTCTCTGTTCAAAATATGATACAATATATGACAGTGTAATAATTGGAATTGTTGCAGAGTCTTTGGATGTGGGTAAAAATCGGAAGTATTCACTCAAAAACTGAAAAATCTAGAATACATTGTTTCAAAGTATTAAGAGTTAATATAATTTAATTTAATACATTAAAATATCGTATCCGCTTGTTGACATAAAATTAAATAGATTTTGTGAATACATAAAAATATTGATGCGATAAATTCGATTTATTTTACTTTCCAGCCACAGATATTTAGTAATATTTTTTTACTTAAATGAATGTATATGCATATTATTAATTACACCAATTTATTAATTTAGCAAAATTGACAAAAATATCAATAAAATCAAAAATTAAGCGGTAGGCACGAGACGCCCTCCCCCCTTACACGGTACCGTACGGTACTGCTAGGGCTGAGGCTTCCCGATAAAACCCAGTTGGTGGCGCGGCGAGTCCTATTTGGCCCTACTGCGAGGCGATGGCGACGGCGACGGCCCGCATTCCGCCCGCAGGCTGAGTTATGGGGACGCCGCCGCCGCCATCCAGGCCCGGCGCGGGGCGACGCGGCGCCTGGGTCGAACCGAAGGAGCTTGCGCCTCGCCTGGAACGCGCCACGCAGACGCGCGGCCCCCGCTGCTGCGAGACGGCGAAGACGCGTAATTGTACGAACAGCAACATTTGCTGTTCGCGGTACTCAATTTGCCCTCCTGAACGGACCACAATTTGCCGTCATGGAAGAAGTAACGGCTTCGGGGGCGACTACTCTCCTGCATTTGACTTGATGTCTTTTGGCTTGTAATTTTAGCGTTTAAGGCAGATGCAAACAGTCTCATTCTAAAATTCTATCATCTTTATTTACGTGACAAAAACAAAATCGTAACTCACAACTCATGTATCTTCAGTACATGTCAATAGTATTATCATACTTAGCGAACTGTAGTTAGTTTTAGGGTATCAGCTGATTCATATAATTAGGTTTTGATATGTTGGATCATTAGATCATCAGTTTAAAAAACTTGATTTTTCCCCTTTAAAATATTTCAAAATAGTGAATTCAGTGTTCGAATCGATTGGTAATTACCATTATATTTAAGGCAAGAAAATCAGTCTTCTCTTTTTCATGTCTCTTAAGTCCTTTAAGATTAAATAGATTTATGTATTTTTAGTATTGACTTTAAGAACCAATTATTGACTGTTTATACCTATTAGAATTTTTACGTTTTAAATCCTATATAATTAGATTCTTCTTCAGGTACATATTTTTTCTACACAAGCAAAAACAATAATTTCACTTACATCAATATGTACAAAACCATTACATTTAAAATTATTATTAAGAGAGCTTACATGAGTTATTTCCCATCACCTTTAGTCAAAACTAATAAACGGATATGTTGGATGGTAATTCCTTCAACATTTTCGACAAAGCTCGTTTATCTTTCTGTAGAGTGCATACAACGGTTGTCACTACGAAACCACGATAATTAATTAAACCTTTAACAGTAAGCACCTCAAAATTAAGACTAAGTAGTACATGGATATACAAATAAACGAGAATGCAGTGAAGTTGTGTCAAGACTTTCAACATGTCACCGACACGTGATAGGCATTGAAAACGCGCATACTTCAACTTACAGTCCAAATAATTCACGACCACTCTTGAAAAGAACGTCATAGCAAACGCAAACCACAAAGCATTCCGACCGAGATAAAAAAAAGTGAAGCGAAAAGAAGTACATACTTAACTCAGCGAGTTGCACACGCCGCACATAGGCGTTGCGTGCGTGGGCGGACGTCACATAAAAAA
>BOPP01000036.1:7144472-7166034 GCA_017312745.1 Gryllus bimaculatus
GCCGCAGAGGGCAGCGCCCGTCATCAAGATCGACGACTTGCGAAGCCTCTCGGCGCTTCGCCCAACGGGTCGCGACGTCGGCAAGGCGTTTGGCGACGCTTGGCGCCGAAACGCTTTTGGAATACAACTAGGCCCGAAGACCGAAACGTGAGTAATTGGCGCATAAACGGTTAATTCATGAAATAAACCACACGTTTTGACTAAAGCTGAAAGAATGACAACGATCGGATCATGTAGGACGTCGTTTAGCTAATGGAAGCAAACCGGCGCGGCTGATGGAAAGGCGAAGCGCCACGTTTTCCACCGAAACGTTTTTCACTCATGTGTGTTGGCATTGACCATCAAAATGTTTCAAATTTGGCGCCTCGTTTCGAATAAAGCACTTTTGATGTTCTTTGAAGGTGTTTCAGGGGAAAGGATTATACACTTCAAACTTCCCGCATAGAAGTCTTATTTAATCAAAAAAAGCTGCGCGAGTTACTTCCCGGTTGGCCAAATACTCACTTATTTCGTACAAAGTTCCTTGACGTAGATTGTCAACTGTTTCCTGTTAGTTCGGAGCGTCACCGAAAGATTGCATCAGCTCCTGGGCAGCCCCGCGTAATATATACCATTGTCAAATTTCGGAGAACCCAGCGATTTTCACTTCAGACGCCACGACGCGTCACAAGCTCGCATTGTCATTTCGATGCAGTCGTAACGTGAAGTAAAAATGAAGAAATTAGTAAAGAAACGTTTGATTTCGTCTTAACAGAGGTAACCATTACAATCTCTTCAAAACTCGTTGATTCTTTCTCCAAGTAACAATCTTGGTCAATTGTGTGTCGTTTCTTTTCCAGAACACTCTTGACTGATGAAAAATTATCGATGTTCCTCGCAGCTTCTGCTAATTGCTCTCCCAACCTATCTTATGAGTATTTCACAGCCTCAACAATGTGATACAGCCAAAGAAACATGGCTGATTCGCGAACTAGCCGATTCATTTCCACGTCAACCATTCAATATTTTTTCTTATCTTCATAATACATTATTGGTACCTCCCACTTCTCTTCCCATAATCACAATATCATCCATGTATGTTAAGGAACAAAGGAGACTGGAATGTGATCTTACGGGACGGAGAGGGTCCTATGGGAGTTAGAAATTGTGTGCGAAAATTCGCAACTCTAGATCCAATGGAATGTGTAAGGAAATAAGGGACTCGAATAAATATATTTAAATATAATAAAAGGAAATTGTAGAATAAGGTTAGCGAGATTTATATTAGAAAATGAGGTTAGATGCAAGGGCGGACTGGGAAGAAACGAAATACAGGATATGTGAGCGGGAGGAAAAGTTAAAGGTCATTTAATGGAAGGTCAGGGTCGATGGTAGATATTAGGGAGAGAATGAAGAAGGTCGTATAGGATAGTGGGGAAGGGAAGAGAGAGAGATGAAAGTAATTGAGGTATCAAGAAAAGCACAAGGAAGGATAGCTGGAGGCAAACAGTTAATGGAAAATGTTGTAAAGGTGAAAACCCCCGGTCAATAGTAAAGTACGTAAAATATTGTAAATAAAATGGCAAGGTATGTAAAGTTGAAAGTTGATAAGTAGAAAATGAGAATCTTAACTATATCTCTGAAAGAAGATCGTTGAAAATCGACATGAACATAAACAACAGGTGAATACAGAATAACAACCAAGTTTAAATATTGACATGATCGGAATGTGTTATATGTATACCCTAAAATAAAAATCGATTTTTCAGATTAAGCAAACTTTTCTAACGTCTTTTATAATTTATGGTAAAATTGTTGTCCAGAACGGTCCACGATTCATTATAACAGTGTTTCATTATAGTTCTTACTCTAGAATGAGAAAGAAATTACTCTGCTACTGCAACTCCAATTATCTTTCACCTGGAGTATCTCAAATGTTCTTTAATTTTAAAGCTGTCAACTGGCTTACTTTTTTTCTTTAACGACAATGGCTATTACGCGAAATTAATTTTTCTTTCACTGCGACGCGCTTATAAAAGAGATGGGTTCGGAGAACTCTGTTCATTCACACTCTTATTTTAGGCAACATTTATAACTAGATTAATAAACAACTTTTATGTTTTAAGATAAGTTTCCAAATGAAAGTTGTAAATCTTCACTTCTTCTACGTTGAATCTACAATTTTGAAATATAAATTAGGCAGTAACACTTAGGAGGAAAGAACCAACATTTGAATGAGTCATGTTAAATATATAGATAAAATACTATATTCGTTTATAATGACAATTATAATATGTTGTTCCAAGATATTTGTCTAGTGAGAATAATTAAAGATGTTGTCATTGCCAACAATTTGTAACCTTTATCATAATCTTGTTGTTAATTCACGTTTTAATGTTTTTTTGTGTTTTTCTTCTTGTATCAGACAACTGATGATGACGGCTAAGCCATCGAAAGCTGCTATTGAATTAAAAAATATTGTTAGCAATGACAACATCTTTAATTATTTTAAAAATGCCAAAGATATCTTATCACAACACCTATATCTAATGAGAATGTCAACACTGTGACTTGACTAGAAGCTATTGCTCTCATTTATGTAAAGAGATTTTAGAATAGAGAGAATATTTTCATTGAATATAAATAATGCATATTCAGGAAATGATGGAATAAGTCCAATGACAATAAATAAACAGAAAAAAGCTTTCTCTGAACAGTCTCGCAAGTGAAGAGTTACATTTCCGTACAGCTGTCTTAAAATTACGGTGATTTAATTTTAGATACTTGAACGACAGGCTCCACCCTAATCCTTCGTCCTCCTGAAGACCCTACAAAAAATGTCCTGGTCATAAATTATTTCTTCACTGTATCTTCAATCTCGGCTGCACGCAACTGGTTATCGACGACCTTCCAGATACGACTCACATCACACTTATCACATGCCAGCCACGAAAACATTCAAATTTGTTTCGACGAGATATCCGTTGCACCTTTTGGGTTTCTCTCAATCAAACATCATTATTTCTCCCACCCTCCTTCCCCCCCTCCTTCTCTCTGTCTTACGCCCTCTATATCCCGCTCTCTATCTCACCAGCTATCTATCATCTCTCTCCCTCTCGCTCCCTCTCTCTCTCGCTCCCTCTCTCTCTCACTCCCTCTCTCTCTCTCGCTCCCTCTCTCTCTCTCTCGCTCACTCACTCTCTCACTCGCTCCCTCTCTCTCTCCTTTCTGACTCTGACTTCCTAGTATTCGACGCCGGGCCTGACAACCACAGTACAACCCTGTGATTCTCAAAAGACACCATAGTACTCCCGTACCTGGCCTCTCGAATTCTTATGCCAGCGTTGTTCTACCCAACAACTTATGGTATTATCAATGTGGGACAGTGTTCGGCCGTATTCGCGTTCGGGAGAACTGACCGTATTTACGTGCGAATTTTTTAAACACTTAATATACATAGAGAGGTTTGTCACACCGAGTACGAAAAGTTCAGAGAAACACGGCCAAATCCCAGTCCGCAGAATTTATCAAATGAACTTCAATTATTTGGTAAAACTCAGTCATCCAACACGGATGTAGGCAAACTTCGTTGGTTTATGAACGAAAAGCCCTGTGGAAGATTTTCAATTCAATTTACCACATCAGGAAATTATAACAGAAAATTTCAGAAGAAACGGGTGAAACATGTTGCTAAGAGTATCTGCAAAACATGAACGCAACGTCGTTAATGCAATAGAAATATACAGTTGCTTTCAAAAGTATAACTCATATCATAGCTCTCAGCCGTTTCCTTTACATGTCAGCTATGCGTAATATTTCGAAGACTGATTTCTGGCACGTACCAGTTGAGTGCGAATCCAATACCGTTTGGCTGAGTCAGTCGGCCGTTAGCAAACGACCTTTTGTTCCGGATTGATTGAGTACTAATGGCTCTGGGAGCGTCAACTGCTAAGGCCATTAGTCCCGTAAGTTTCGTGCATGTGATTACTCGCAAGATGGTGGTGATCTTGGACCGCAAGCCGATCTCGCCATGCGATGGATGGCGAGATCGGCTAGCGGGGTTTTCCCTAACCAGGTAACTCCCAGTAGCGGGTGCACCGCCCCATCCAGAACAAGCTCTAAGCTCCCGACCGGTCTCCCGGCATGTATGGTAGTATAGTGCATGTAAGTGTACGTGTGTGTGTGTGAGGGGTAGGCTAGGACAAGGAATGGGAGGGAAAGATCGCGCGCGGTCTATGACCCGTTTGGCAGCGTACTGCTTCGGTATTCGTCTGGTATTGATCGGAGAAACGACGGAAACAACAGATCAGATCAGCTGGCCGTTAAAATTATCCCCAGACAGCGAGTGAATTTGGCCTAGCTGACAAGCTAGCGTCAAAATTCCAGCCACAATCGGGCGTGGAACCCTGGGTCCTCCCGGTCAGAGGCACTGCAGCTACATCAGTGCGAATTCGGATCCACTCTGACCTTGCTCTTAAAGGATGTAGACAATCTGCTACACTCGGTATCAACATCTCCCTTTCAGCGAATCTTTAAATTTGGTTACGCAACACCCCCGGTGATCATACACAGTACAAAGGCCTTCAGTTTGAATTACTTCACGACACCGCTTCTCTTTGAGACACGACATCGCATCTTCACCAGGCGTCAGAGACGTGAGAGCAGTTTCACGGTGAGTACGTACTGAGGAGCGTAGCCGTTCCACTGGCTTTCCCTCATAATGGACAATTTTCTTCTTCAAAGCATCCGCCCGTAATTACGACTTCGTTCTCAAACATCTTCGAAGAATTACATCTCAGCCAGAAGCAGCAATCTCCGTTTCCTGCCGCATTGTGAGCATAGGCTGAGTCGAGCATCCAGGTCACTGGTTCACGGTGACGCCTAGTAAGCATGAGTTCTTTAAATGATTCGTATGAAGTTACATAACAAAGGGATACCGAGAGTTTCGATTTTCCTTGTAGTGGATAAATGTTTTCCGTTGTAACGTTTCTACAGGTGTTCCTTTTGTGCGAAGTAATCGTAAAGGTTACCTTATTCGTCGCCATGGAATTCGTATCCCTTGAAGGAAAGGGATGTTGACAAAGGAAACAGAATTATTGAGTAAGAGTGAGTGACAATGTTAATGAGAACGAGAGAGATAGTATTGATTCTACGATTCGGTTAATCTTAGAGAAATTAATGATTTATTATAATTATAACTATAAATAAATAATAGTTGCTGCTTTTGTTGGCGAAACAGTTAGCGCATCCATGTCGTGGTTGGGGTTTCACAGGGAGATTTGTCAGCATACAATCTTTACCCGACTCGCCTTTCTTCAGAATGCCTGAATTCGGAAAGCATCATCAGGTTAGGATTCCTCACAGAACTAAATGTGTCACGTAGGAAAATCGAAATAATATATACAATAAAAGAATAAAACTAAAATAATTTGTATTCCTGCTATCATTCTTAACACATTTAGGCACTCTCTCAGTGTGCTTTTCAGACCCTCACTGGCGACTGTGCAGCAGCGACTCGGCGGACATCACAGCTTTCCAGCGCGTTAACGCGTGCGAGGTAATAGACAAGATGGTTTCTCCCCTTCCATCGCGTCCGATTCCTGGCGCTTACGCCAGCGCCGGAAGACGCCAACGGCCGCGAGCGCCAGAAAAAGGGGTCAGTGGGAGCACATGGGCGCCCGCACCCGGGCGGATTTGTCTTCTGACGTAATTCTTTGCGGATAAATCACGCGTGTGGACTGGGAGCGGATGGCTTGGAGGGGGGGGCGTTACGCGATGGATTGTTGTCGCCACCGGGCTAAAGCTTTCGGACGAAGGCTCTTGTCTTGGCTGATCTGGCAAGCTGGGTTGCCATCGGAATGTCGATTTCAAATCATCGAATATCAGATGGCAAGAAGAATTTAAAAAGGCTAGAAATTGATCTGCCAGTTACAGCAAGTGCTTTCTGATTATGGTCAACTACTGAGGTTATTAGTCCTGCAAGTGTAGTGCATTTCATATCCTGGAAGGTGGTGTTTTTCTTCGAGGTCTCCCGACACGTGCTGTAATGGAGGACGGGCAAAAATGAAGATGAATCGCGCAACATACATGGCCACTTTGTTAGTGAAACGTATCCAGCTTTCGCCTGATATTAATTGAAGAAACCGCGCAAACTTCTTAACAGAGCAGTCAGCAGCTGAATTCTCCTCCCGGTAGATCTTCTGGTTCAATTCTCCTGTAGCTAGTGTTGAGTGTCTTTCACATTTGGACTACATTGCCTTGACGCGGCCAACGATGCTGCTGAGGTAACGATAATGCCGCTGAGATATTAAAGCCGGTTACGGGTTAGCAATCGTGAAACATTTCTCCAAAACCTTCTTCATAGTCACGCGAACAATTTAAATTAGAAACTGGAACGATTGATAATGAGATGACAGGAATTCAGTGATAACGGCAGATTCTTTTTTCATCTTACTGTGAATGGAGGACAATCTAGTAGGATTTAAATTGTGAAGTGTCCGATGTTCGACGCGTTTTTCAGGGATGCGGCACGAGGAATAGGAGGTAAATGAAATATCTGACAATGAGATGGGCAATAAGGAAAAATGCAGCAAGATGGAAACAGAGATGATTAAACCAAGAGGTGAAGTAGGTGTGAAATATGAGAAAATATTATAAAGATAGGTAAAGTAAAACAAAAAAGAAGATAAGAGATAAGTTGAGAAGAAGAGCAAGATAAAGAAGTTGGAAGTGAAAGGAGGATGAGAAGCAGAAAGAGGAGGTTACTAAAGGAGCACGAGTCGAGGGGGAAGAACAGAAGGAAGCTGATGAAGAGGAAGAAAAAAGAAAAGGAAACGAAAATAAGAATAAAGACGAGGAGAATAATGAAGAATAGATAGGAAGATGTGAAGAAAATATTTTTGCTCTTTGGTAGTCCCACTTTTTTCTTCCGAACTGTCACACGCGCGAGTTACGATACTGCCACGCAAACCCTTATCGGCGGGCAGGAGGGACTATTCGCGGCGCAAAGGCAAGTGCTTCGCCGCCCGACGCAGTCTGTCGGCGTCGCGGCGCCAGCACATGAGTGCGTTGTAGTGCATGAGGCGCCCGAGGAGGTTGCTCAACGCTGCGCCGCAGAGAGCGCGCGCGGGGAGAGAGGCCGGCACCTTGCACCTCTCGCGAGACGGCGCTCAGACGTCGGACGGACTGGCAGACGGAGGCAGCGGGCGCACATCTGGCAGCCGCATTGCGCCACGCCGCCGCGCCGCCGCCCGAGGAGAAGGGCCGAGCCAGAGGAGAGCTAGGCATGAGCACTGAGCAAGTATCAATGGAGCGATTCTCGAATCCTAGTTCATTCAGAGAATAAGTGGAATGCTGGCCAAACATGAAGACATTTTGAATCACAATGAAAACGTAATCTTCCTTTTAACTTTGTACTTCCTCGTCATCTTTTTTCTCCATCTCTTCGTCGTCCAGCACATTTTCCTTCACGATTTGACGGAGAAGGGCCGAGCCAGAAGAGAGCTCGGCACGAGCACCGAGCGAGTCTCGAATCCTAGTTCATTCAGAGAATAAGTGGAATGCTGGCCAAACATGAAGATATTTTGAATCACAATGAAAACGTCATCTTCCTTTTAACTTTGTTCTTCCCATTTTTCTTTTTTTCCATCTCGTCGTCCAGCACATTTTCCTTCACGATTTGACGGAGAAGGGCCGAGCCAGAAGAGAGCTCGGCACGAGCACCGAGCGAGTATCAATGGAGCGAGTCTCGAATCCTAGTTCATTCAGAGAATAAGTGGAATGCTGGCCAAACATGAAGAGATTTTAAATCACAATGAAAGCGTCATCTTCTTCCTTTTAACTTTGTCCTTCCTCGTCTTCCTCCTTTTTTCCATCTCTTCGTCATCCAGCACATTTTCCTTCACGATTTGACGGTGACGCATCGGAATAACTAGTACTTGATTCTACCAGGTAATTTATAAAATCACGAAAGGTGGTTGGGCTAACTACGAGAGATTCATGGTGATTATTATTATACTCTTGGATAATTTATTACTGTTAGTACGATCCTCTTCACCGGTTTTTACAGCGCGTCTATTAAAACTTTTTTCCACGTATAAGAAAACTACGAGTATATGACGATTTTGAAACCCTCCGTCTTGACATGTGTGCGAAGGAAACTGCAAATATGAAAAAACAAACTATTATTCATTGAAATACATTATCACTTTTTTTATTAACAAAAGAATGTGTCGTTTTTCTTCATTCATATAAAAAGCTTCTAAATTTGGAGGATCAAAAATACCACAACGAAATTGTAAGTTAGATTAAAATAATAATGATTATTCATAAGAGGTTTCTTTCTTTTCCGCTTTATTCAGCATATACCGAGAATTTAATTGACTAAATCTTCCCACACACTTATGACTCACAGATGGGTTCGGAGAGGAGAATTTCACTAAAATGGCACAAAACAAATTTTAATATGAATTGCGAAGGAAAAATGGTAGTTCGTTGTCTATGCCCCTGGTTGTATAAATGGAGTAAATTTAAGAATGGAATGAATGCAAGAAGGGCGCAGATGTTTCAGGAACCATCAAGGCCCCATTGCACTCATGCTATGTTTATTCCATTCAAAAGCCCCTCTATCTCTGCAGGATGGGGGGGCTGTCAGCGCGTAAGTGGTTATGAAGAGAAGTACGCGATTATTTACACATTTTCTTACGAGTACCACGGTATCATCCCATAAATAACCACGCAAATAGGCGATATGATGTTTAAAGAAATCGTCATTCGTCTAAATATCGAATGTCGTGAATAAATATAATTATCTTGCGTGTACTGTTAATGAAAAACTGACACAACATATTTAAACTTTAGCTTAATTTACGACGCACTAATAATGAGTGGAATTTCGAACAAAACAATAATTGTGTTGATAAATATTGAAGCAACGTGCTAAATCTAACATCGAACTAAATTGTGCATGCGACTGTGACAACGGTGTGATAGAATTGCGGATTCTAACTGGCTGCGATGGCTCAGAAGCAACATCTGCAGCGTTGCCCATGAAGGATATTAAACAATAGCTGCATAGCTGGACTGAAGTCAGCCAGTCTGGAGGAGAATTCTAACGGTCAGCTGTTCTGATAGGGAGTTTTCCGTAGTTCCTTCAATCAATACCAAACAAATGCCGGAGCAGTATCAAACTGCACTCGCATGATACGATCAAACGGTACATGCTCTGCGCGATTTTCTTTCTTCATGTTTCCCCGTCTTCTTCTTTTACACACACGCGTACATTACGTATCACAGATGTCGGGAGTTGGGAGTTTTGAGTTTCGAGTAAGAGCTTGTCCAGGATGGGGCGGAGTGACTGGGGAGATGCCTGGATGAAAGAACTCCAAGGGCCCAGAATTACTAAGTTATCAATGAATCGTATTCAGTGCAAATTTTGGGTGATGTGACCTTAATATAGTGACATCGCAAAAGTAAATTATCATTTTCCTTATAATCATCTCAATCAGACCTGAATAACAGGTTGATCCCGATCGACTGGTCGATTGCAGAGACATTTTTGTCCCGTATTAAAATGTCTCCTGGGCAAAAGATTACCATTTTTTTAAGATGACAAAATAATTTATTTCGTCTAATGATTGTTCTGAAATCTTCAAGAGTAATCGCTAATTGAAATGATATTCAAAATTCCTTCAAGAAGGCATATTCTGTTCGTAATTTTTACTGAGTATAACGTTTGTAGTATTTTCCCACTAATATTCAGCTTCTAAAAAATATGAAATTGTATTCTGATGGGCTGGGTATTTTAGTAGGCTGACAGTATCGAGCGTTGCATTAGAGACAATTGATTGCTTAAAATGATCCCGTTTTCTGTCTTCAAAAAATTTGCACATTACTTCCACCTTCCGCAATTAAAAGTATATCACACTTCAAGTGATCAATCGCAGACTCAATCTACAAGTCATCATCATCCTTTGCTTTATAACTGTTCGGCAAACCAAATCTCAGTAGTCCTTTGTCCAACAACCGGTTATGCATAAAGCATTGAAAGCCATTACAATGATTAAACGGCAATCGATTGTTCCGATAAGAACAACTGATTCTTTTGGTAACAATTATTTATTTGTGTTTGTTCAATTTGTTTTTTTGCGTAAAAGTCCCTAGTGAATTTCGTTGTATTTACCGTTTCCTTCCCCCTATTTTTTCCCCTTTGTTGTTGCTCTCCCGTTCTCCGCACCCCTATTCTGTCACCCTCCAGCATCTTCCTATTCAGTCTCGAGTGTCGGC
The DNA here is from genome assembly GCA_017312745.1 of Gryllus bimaculatus. Lineage (NCBI taxonomy): Eukaryota > Metazoa > Arthropoda > Insecta > Orthoptera > Gryllidae > Gryllus > Gryllus bimaculatus. The sequence goes on from BOPP01000036.1 coordinate 7,154,736, forward strand.
GCGCGCGGAGCAGACCGTTCCAGCTCGTGCCGTGTGGCGGCGCTGCGCCGGCCGCCGGTCGCTTGCGTGCCGAGCGGAGCCATGCCACTCCCTCCCCGCCCCGTGCCTATGAATTTGTATCCCTTGCTTTCATTGCAAAATTGCGAATTTGACTTCAATATATTATGTTTGAATTATGGATTATTAAAAACAATAATATTTGTAACGTAGTTAGCCAGCGTGCTCGTGGCATCTATTTGGGGGACGGAATTGGTAGAGGTTAGCTCGCACAGGAAGAAATGGGTTCTTTCCCGTAAAGGGAAGAACGCGGGAAACGGGAGACAACAAGGCTTTGGCTACTTCCCGGCTTATAGAAATCCTTCGTGTGTATTAACAAAGCGGGGACGGTGGTCAGTGACGCAGTAGGTCACGTGCTGCCTCGTTCTATTATACAGGGTACAGAGCATGGGGGGGGGGTTATGGCAGACACGTGGGGAAACCTTTGTGCGTGTGCACAAAACATAACGACGAGTGAACATGCGAGCCAGGCTCGCAAAGGCTCGAGTCACTAGTTGACGAGCCTGCGACTTAGTCCTTGGGTGACCGGTCACGGGGGGACGATGCTGTTCGTGGTGCTCCGCGGTGAAGGAGTGGTGTGAGTGCACGATTCACGCCGATTCTCAATCGGATAAGATCGCTCCTGCGTCGAGGCAAACCATAGCTTTGGTGCGCCAGAACGACTTTGTGTCCCGCAGCTGGGACATCCGGTGCACGAAGCTAGGCTTTTGGCGCGCTTCAAAATAGGAGTGGCGAATGCCACAATCAAAAACCTCTTCAATCGGTGTTGGATCTCCGCCGCAGATCGCAGGGGAAGTAGTCTATCAGGAGGCATTAAGGGTGTAGGCAGATTATTTAAGTGTCCATATATTATTGTTTTGTTTCTTCTTGTTAATAAATATATATTTGTATATATGAAAGACTCCTGTAGTCTGTGGTCGCTGTGCGAGTATCCCATGAGTTCACAATATTGTATAGTACGGTACACACTAGAACAAATAATCATACAACATAAAAACAAATGGTCTACTATTCACAAAAAATCTAGATGGCCCCCTCCAAAACGATCGGCTGGATCCGCCTCCGCTTTGCGTTGAGCGCGAGCGAACACGCCGCGCCCAACGCGTGTTACTTTCGGCGCGCGCGCGGCGCGGCGCGAGCGGGGCGGGGCGTGATGGGAGGTGGAGAGGAAATGGGCGGTGCGGGGTAGGTGCACGGGAGGCGGCGGGGATGGGTCCGCTTGTCGTCTAATCGCGGGCGGGGCCAGAATGGCTCACGCGGACTCGCGATCGCCGCTGCCGCCGCGGGCCATGCGCGAAGCGGGATAAAAGGCGCTTGTGTTGGCTCACGGCGCCGCAACCGTCGCGTCGGCGATCTGACGGACGGCGCATATGGCTCGCTTTTTATCTTCTTTTTTTTAGGCGCAGACAGAGTTTGAGGATTTCGATAAAATGATGTTGGACCATGTTGCTCAGTTGGTGGTCCGACGACCCATCGTATTTTACATGCATACGCTGAGTTGCTCGGTGGCAACTTAGTTTTTTAAAAAAATATTAAATATTCCGTGACAAATTTAATTCTAACATGATAAACGTTGTACGATTCCCACTGCGATTGAGCAGTGAGCGATAGGAAGGAACAGAAGTTTGAAACGGACGGTACTTTGATGTGTGGTTGAGGTTCAGATCGCCGTCTTCTTGTTGACTAATTAAAATACTACTTTTTCTGTCCCTAACAGGGTTTTGGAGACCACGTGTTAAGGACTACTATTCTACTTTCCGGCCAATTGTGAAGTGATGAGTGGATTTACATGAGTATCTAGAATATGCGGTTGTTTGCAATTGCCATTCACCGTCGAATCACAAGAACAAAACTGAGGCTGGATTCGAACTATGGCGTTGGTTTGAACTGCACCCGTCTGTGCCAGTAAAAATCATATTCTGTAATATCTTGCTGAAGTTCAAAAGGTTAAAATACTAAGTTTTGAAAAACTGTGAAATAGAAACTATATTGGACTTCAGGACTTTATAGAGCCAACATTAATCCCCTCTTTCATGGTTCTCACATTAATTATCCGATCACTACTTCTTTACTTTGAAATGAATAATGCAACACATAATGGATAATGGATTGTAAATGTACATATATTGTGAAACTGTAGGGTTATGGCTACCACCTGGCAATCAGCCAATAGTAGCCAAATTAATATTATTATTATAAACACATTCATTGACATGTTACAGTGCGACAATTTGCTAACTTTCTGAATGATTTATGCGTGTAACAAACAAAAAAGACATCTTACTAATAACTTTTCAATATTAATTTCGTAACGCCCATTAGCGATTACCTAGATTCGTAAGCGACCTACTAGGCGAGGAAGTCGCTGTGTCATGCCTTTCCTCATGCCGGTTCCACTGACGTAACTGCTTATAGGGTTACCGCTGAGAGCGAATTTGGGTCATAGTGACGATAACAAATCGGTTGTATGGTACACTTGCCTAGAGAGTAAGACGTAAGTTACGCAAGAAGGTGCCGTTAAAAATCCAATACCTAGTTCAATACCGCCAACTTCAAAAATCAAGCGTGACCACGATGTGCAATGCTCAACACCAATAAAAGTAGAAATGCCTGTCAAATTGTTTGGAAATTAAACGCAGACGTGAGAAAACGGATAATAAAATCTATACGTGTGTAAACCCACATTTAAACAAAATTATTTTGCAATATTATATTTATTAGCTGCGGACGTCTGTACTTCGTATTTTCACACACTAAGGCAATACAGCCCCCCCCTCACTTCCAAAAAACTGAAGATCAACGCAATGCAACCCAACCCAGCCATTAACTTACAGAAATAAACTCTACCAATAAAGCCATTAACCACCAAATTATACTTCGATTAAAACATGGAAGTCCGTTGACACTTCGTCAGTGGTGTCGCTGTCATCCAATTGGCCACTATACTGACGTCACTATATTGTCTAATTCACCTAGATGAACCCAGCATTCACGCTTCTATACAATTTAATTGAATACGATTTAACAAAATATATCACAAAACGTTTTAAATTAGAAAATTAACCAATCATTACGAGAAGATATTTTAAATATATCCACAAAATTAGTTACATCTTGAAAAAAACAAGATTGGTTGTAATATTTTTTACAGGTGAACTTTTCTCACGATGTTTGCAGTTCGTAGTTAAAGTTGCAAGTCCACATCGCAAAGGCAACAAAAGGTTTATTGCTTAAAAAACCTTTTATTGTTCAACGCCCCTTCACCGTCCACAGCGCGGAGCGTAAAGACCCCAATTCGTCGCGCATTTTTACGCCTTCACCCCACAGGCGACTGGCTGCACGATCAACCGGCAACAGGCACAACCCAAAGAGTTCCTTCACACACCATGATTTGACCATACGGAATTATCAGGTTTAGTTTTGCAAAAAACTTAACTCAGAAATAGTTTTCATTTCAATTTTCAAATAATTTTCGTATCCATCATTTATTTATTTATTTATGACAAAAACAGCAAAAAACTGTGTGACGTGCTATGGGGAGAAGTTAATTTGAAGTTACATTTATGCCCAGAAGCAAAACAAGATGCCTTCTCTGCATTTGCTCGAGGATCAGGGAGGAACTGGACGAAAACCTGATCGAACGTTTTGGATTATGCCAGATTGGGCCACGCAAAACGTGCATCATACCGGAGCTCAGTCTTGAATAACGGGGAAGGTGGACTTATTTTCTATTGGGAGATAAGCGTTTTAACGCTGATTCCATTTTTTCTCCCCAGGGCAGTTTTCCCTAGAGGATGGTGTGAAATCGTGATGATGATGAATGATCAAATACACATCCCGAGGCAGAACTCGAACCTGTGACCTTCTGGTCCGAGACCGCTACGGCAATACTGCCTTAAGCCATCGGATAGGCGTTCTTTCTTTTAGCTATTTAGAATTTTGGGAACTTGTGGGAGTCCTTCATAGTCCTCGGGATATAGTTCAAAGTTCAGCTTCTTTCCGTCTAAAAAGGGGCGTGAAAAAATATCTCTCGTAAAACTGCAGTAAATAAAATGGACTAATACAAAATACCTCAATTTAAAAAGTACATATTCAGTAGATGTATTTCAGATGTCTTTCACTCCTTACTCATGAAATGAAGTTCTTTTATTATTTTTATAATTATTATTATTATTATTATTGTTATTACAAATGTATTATTATTATTATATTATGCGTCCAACATATCAAGTCAGTCATTTCATAAAGCTGTCCCCACAAAATCCCCATGTTTCTTTTCTGGACGGGCATCTTGAATGCGCAAAAGACATTTGTTTGTTCAAAATATATTCAAACAGTTTTCTTCCTCCCCAAGAGAATTAGTGAGTAACTCGTCAAGCATCATTTCTCTCAATAAATGCACACCCTCCCCTCGGAACAAGTGTTTAGTGGTTCGGAAACCTTCCACATTCCCCCGGAGGCCTTTCCCTCACTCTGAGCGCTCCCTACCGCCCCGATTCGCGCCGCTCCTTTCACGGGTTCGCTCCGCGCGGGGGACGGGGGCGATTGCACGCTTTACCGCCCGCGGGCGCCGCGACGCCGGCGGCGGCGGCGGGTGCGGTGGCGGCTGCCCCCGCGGCGACGCCGGCTAAATATATCGCGAGGCGGCATAAGCAGCGAAGCGCGACCTTGGGTGCCTCACCACCACAGCCACCGCCGCCGCCGCCGCCTTCGTCTCCATCCCCTCCTCCTCCTCCGCCAAATCCTCCTCCTCCTCCGCCGCCGCCACTGTCGCCCCCACCGTTGCCTCCAGGAGACTTTCTCGCTGACGCCCCCCTCCTCGCCGCAAAAAATGCGCGCGAAACGATCTGCCGGTCTAGAGGGCGCGCGAACTCCGCCGGGAGTCCCTGGTGGGGGCAGATCCGCGATGCGGTGGCTTGGGCGGTCCAAAGCAGAGATGCCACATCGAGCGGAATTCCGCCAATTGGGTGGAAAACATTGCCTCGGCTCACGGGAGGGAAATGCATTTTGGTTCAATTCGTCGCCTGTTGGACGATGTTAGAGTAGGGACTTTTTATTTTTATTTTTTAATTTTTTTAATTTAATTTTTTTTTGTTCCTTTCTTTCTTCTCATCACTGTAATTGTAAGGGGAATTTTAAGTCCGGTGTCAGTGGGGCTCGGGCCGGATGTGGCAGAGGATTTAGGTACCTCTGTCAGTGAAAGTTAGACGAGTTTACCTTCTGTGCACTCCGCGAGCACCAGGCGAAGAAAGTGGTGGATCAGCTTGCTCTCTGGACTGAAGAAGAGTTATCTTTCCATCCGTTCGATGTTGTATTATTAGGGAGTTTGAGCCACCTCGAACGTTAAAACACTATCGATCTTCTGCTCATGCGTAGTTCATGTTTCGCTCTGTTGTAGTGTATGTGCGCATGCGCAATAGATCGATATTACTCACGCTAAGGCTGGCACAAACTCCCTATTAGGGACTTTAATATCCTTAAGAACAATGTGAAACTCGAACTCCGCACGCGCAGAACGATGTTGCTGTATATTGCTGTACCTGTTTTTGTCGTTTCTCAGAGCTCTAGCGTTACCCGTGTCTTGCCTGTTACCTTTTAATTTTTGTTTTCATCAACTTAGTTGAATTGGAGTGAATGTTTTACGTTTGGTAGCGGATTTTCTCGAGACTGATTTGGCATCTCTCATTCAAAGTGAAAGCAATGCCTAATAGGATTACGACACTTGAGTCTGCCATTATTTAAAGTACAGATGTTCACGTCAGGATTAGAAAGAGAAAAAGGGAGACATTAAAGAAGGGCGTTCAAATTGATCGCGATATAGCATACGGTTTTTATTTTTACATGTTATTATCATAAAAACCGACACGGATGTAAACTCTTCTGGTAGTCCCTAGCGGGGTTCCGCGATGCAGTAGCATCTCAAAGCGAAACGAGCTCTAGTCATCTTGGGACGAGTACAAGGCTTTAGACGACGACGACATAGAACATACAGAGGAACTACAGACTTTCTCGTTGAAGGGAATCTATTGCGTGATTGGACAAGTGTAAGTCGCAAGAAAGAAGCTAAGATTGTGAATATATATATATATATATATATATATATATATATATATATATATATAAATATATATAAACACAATCAGGAGTCCCGAATGAAAAGGTGGTTGAAAGCAAAAGGAATATTTGTAACATTTTGATGCAACGCGTGAGCATAGACCATCCTCTTGATTCTTCATTAATTGAAATGTATTATATAACCAGTAGACATATTGACAAAGCAGAAAAAATAATTATAAATATAGATAAAATGACTACATCGCGGGTCAGTGCTTTGATAATATCCAAATAAATTATCTAGTGTACATTTTTTTTTTAGTTTTATCTGTTGCCATTCATATTTGGAACGCCACAAATGTTGCATATTTCAAGTCAGAGACTTCTCTAAGTTGATTTTTTTTCTTTTCAATTTACATTTTTTCCACTTACTTTCCGTAGCACAAATAATATTTTATCATCTACTGCATGGTATAATTTGTTCACATTGCCCTGAGTTACTGCTTCGCATTGTAAGGACGTGATGCCATTTTTTTCAAATCACTGTTGTTTTAAACATAGGTTTTTTAAAGATGATGCTTTAAAACATGTTTTTTTTACATTGTCAATGTTTAGTTAGTGAATGGAAAAGTCTCATAAACACAATTCTGTACAAATTAAAATATAAAACAACTGAGGGCAGTTCACGTTTTTCCAACGCAGACTCCGTTCATCGATGACAATTTTCTCGTCAGAGAGATGGTCCCGATGCCCTAATATTTCCCATGAGTTTCCCCGAATTTCACACGCCGAGAGGCGGACCAAAAACTGCAGAAACAGGTGCAGGCCGATCTTCCCGAGCTATGCTACGTCAAATAGAGGAAACTGGGATCGCTGTACTATTATTGTACTAACTACTTCAACCTTTTGTCCGTTATATATTACTTATGAATTACAGTTATTGTAGTTGAGTTAGTTATAGTAGTTGAGTTACAATTACATTAACACGGCAACTGTCAGATTGAAATCTCTATCACAAGAACGCTAATTTACGAGGTGACTAGTTTAAAAAACGTCAATGTTATTTGGGCGATGTACGTTTAACACTGACATTTCAAATTTGAACATCCGCGTTTTTAAAACGTTTATGTTTTACTGTTGATGTCGCGTCCTTACTACGAAGCAATAATGAGTGAAATGAAGAGCAAAGAGAAGCGTCTCCGCATGATACTAAAGATACTGTCACGATGTACAGTTGGCAACTCACCGGGGCGCGAACCACGTACGGGCAAACTCCAGATGCCGCGGGCGCCTGTTCGCAAAGTTGGACGCGAACCCTTCGCGATCTGAGCTCGCCGCCGCCGCCGCTAGCGGAGGTTCGGCACAGAGAGAGTACAAAGCGCCTGTGCGCTCCGTGCACGCTGCACGCTCAGTTCAATGTACGGGCAAACGTCGGCTCGTCCCGAATCAAACAGCTAGCCTGGTGGAGCACTATGTTCGCGATAATTGGAGCATCGAATTACACGAACGGGCTCTCGTGGGATATGTTGGCGAGGATTTCGCAGCTGGTGCTGATTTACACCCACCTAAAATCGTAGTACTCACGAACAGTTTAAATGCAACACTGAAAACATTATATGTCTCAACAATGTTAATTTTGTTGGAATGAACATGATTGTTTGAGAAAGGTAAATATTACTTTGAATGTTTCCTTACTTAGTAAATTGTGTATACAGTTATGAACGAAGCGTCAACAATGCTAAATCAAACTGAATACCTCTTTGGGCCGTTTTTCACTATTTGCATGCAGCATGAAGGAATCAGTTCGCTGCCAACAAATATCTTTCTCAGTGAAGTAGCCATTTCTTTGCTAAAATACGACGCTAGGAGATAGATACTTGTGCCTAATACATTTAATTACACGTTTTATTTAAAGTTTTATTTTTGTGTTCATTTGTTAATTTTGCGAATTATTTTCCGCATTGACTGGACGCCACAGAGCGCGCAGAACGTCATCGTGACTCACTGGTTCGGGCGCCACAGCGCAGTCGAGCGAAATCGCCCAGTCTTCAGTGAATAACGGAGGGAGAAGTGAAATTTTTGATAGCTCTCTTGATTTTAGGGTAGCGGTGCTGCTACGAATTAAGAAAGCAATGTGGCGGTAACTAACAGATTGTGACGATGGGACCTCAACCGTTTTAGGATTGTGCTTTTTAATTAGAATCTGAGGAGTTGAATACAGAAGATTACGCTCATGTACTGGAGCTGAGTCATAACACAAAAAAGTTTGTTTTTCAAGAGAGGCGTTTGAATCCGCATAAGAAATATAGTGGAGCAACATCTTTACAACTCTATCCTCGCAAAAACTTTTCAAGGCACGGGTAACCCATTTTTGTAGTAAAAAGGCTGACGAAATTTCTCTTTGTCCTTACTAATTAATTATTTCTGACCATATCGTAGTTAAACCATTGCAGCAAATTAGCGAATGCCTGTGACAGTACCTGCTCATGATGAATAATGTCGTGTGGTATTATAACTACATTCACATTATCTGCTTGTAGCATTGGCAAGTAATAACACTTCGGGATAATCTGATTGATTAAAATTCGATGTTGATTTATTAATTGTATATAATTCTTCTAACATAACACACGATTTAGTTACACTTAGTATACATGGTTTCAATCCTGCGAACTCAACTTTCAAAGATCTACATGCGATGTCAGACACATGAACTGATAACTTTTTTTATCAGCAAACCCTTCTGAAATATTTTTCTGAACGTCAAACAAAATTGGCATTTGTGAATACAATGTAGAAAACACGCTGAATGGGCGTTTTGGCATTACAAATACGCAAAGTCAACAGACCATAGATGTTCTTCCTGATTTAGATAAAACCTCACCGCACAATCAGCAAAAGAAGATGACCTTCATAATTAGATAGAATTTTTTTAGCAGAAAGGAGATAATTTATCATCTATATTTCCATGTTAGCCATTCCTGTCTTAATACACTCTTGGCCACCTAACTCATAATTAGCAAGATCATAACATTCCAATTTTAAAGGTCTCACTTTTTTACCTCGACATAGCACAAAAACAACTAACAAAATCTGATGTAGTATAACTGGTAATCACATTATTTGATAAATTATTTTCGAAGATATTGATACATTTTCGATTTGCGGAGGATTCAAAGCTCAAACGATCACCGGCTCTACCAGACGTGTCACAGTAATCTGCTGGCTTTCACTGCAGTTGGCATCATAAGCCCGTAATCCATTTTCCGGGCAGCAAAAACTTAGACATGACACATACCATGATATCATATTTTAATTGGCATACCAGCTTAAACCTCTCAGTATACCGAGCTAAAACATCTCGCTTGCCGCATTTGAGTTTTTCTTTTACTTCTTGGCAAAATCTCTTTAGTTTACTCCAAGCTATTATCTGAAGGATGATCTAGTAGCTTTGCAATCCAATTTTAAAATGATATATTCATGACAAATTGCATCATGACGATACTGACTTCGAACTAATTTTAAAATGAAGTATTGATACTTCGAAAAATATCTCTCGATATTAAGCATTCTCCAATTGTTATTTTAAATTAACGATACTATTTCACTATTAAACATTTATTCCAACACATTTATTCACACGAATGTCTTTACTCCCTTCTTATTTTAAATTTACGGTTCAATCACAAATGCTACTCAATGTGGCACTGCAGAATCGAATTAAGATATACGATTTACTCCCTTGAAAAGAAAACAAACAACAATAGAATGACCATAGTACGAAAAAACACACGAGGGTTTAGTAAACAAAGACGACCGTGGAAAAGTACTTAGCTTTATTTACAACACACTGCAGCTCTGATACTTAAACGCTGTCTTTTTCTCCTCGTTCACTGCGGCCTTGATCGCTCGTGACACTCCAGTGATACGGCTTAACCCGCGGCGTGCGAGTAAAAACGTCGTCGAGGAGCGGGCCGCGTCGACGCGAGGCGACGCGGGCTGTCGGGAGAACGGACGCCAGGCGTCGCGACGCTGCGACACGCAAAAACCCCCCAACTTCCAGACGCAAAACGACACGGACAGTGGTGACGAGTGGCAAGCAGCTTGTGTCATACTCTCGACGTCTACGCGATTCACAAGTATGTTTTCATCTTGGAAAGCATAAATAAAACATTAGGAATAAACAACAATGCACAGCAACAAGAAGGCTACAAATGTCTAGTTGTACTTCGTCTTTTGTTTTTCCTCTGCCTGAAAATTACATAAATATGGATTATCACAACGTTGCCTTAACTCCTTCAAAGATCGTACTGTCATATTAACAGTTGGTACATAATAAAATTGCAATGAAGCACTTTTGCAAACATTCAAGTGAGAAGTTAGCGTTTACGAACGCATTAATCACTGTGATTATTTGTCCCGTACATTTGGCGTCAATATCTTGAGAGGTGGCAGTGTTCTCCCCCAGGGAAGTGATCCAGCGTGGACCTACACGTCGGCTTTGTGTTCCTCTTCAGGTCTCTCCCCCTGCTGGGCACTGCCCCAGTCGGGAAGAGCTCTAATCTCCCGTCTGGTCAACCGATATGTGTGATCTTGTACGCGTATAAGAGCGCGCTTAAGGGGAGAGCAAGGGAAGATTGTGCAGGTTCTTTACCCGTTTGTTAGGAAACTGAACCGACATTCTCCTAGAATAGAAAGGAGAAACTACAGCAAATTACCGGTCAGAACAGCTAGTATACTAAACTAGAATGTATCCTCTAGTCAAGTTATTGAAACCAACCCAACTGTGCAGGTAGTTTCGACAATCTGCCCTGATCTCGAAACCCACTATCATCTCGTCATCAATGCTGCAGTAATTATGTAGTCGTTGAGTCATCGTATGCGACGTAAACTTTCTAAATACAAATGCGTAACTAATGCATTATATGAGAGTCAGACGACTAAAAATCTAAATGAAAAAAATATATAAAACCCAAAACTCAACAAATAAAAATCTGTAAGTCTACGACAAGAAAATGCTATATGCGGACATCACCGACTTTAAATATTGCCTTCTCACTCAAAATTTGATACCCTCAGACTTCATTTGCAAAGCAACACTGAATCTTCAAGGAAGATATAACTTAAAATAATTAAAGACGTTGTCATTGCCAACAATATTATTTAATGCAATAGCAGCTTTCGATGG
>BOPP01000036.1:7166059-7196855 GCA_017312745.1 Gryllus bimaculatus
CTTTAGCCATCATCATCAGTTGTCTTGCTGGGCAGACCTGCAGACTGCTGGGCACCAGCAGACAACTGATGTATTGATGGCCAAGCCATCGGAAAGCTGCTATTTGGCATTAATAAGTTGTTGCAAATGGACACGTCTTTAATGGTATTTTATGAAAAATGCCAAAATATCACACCACACACCTATAGAGATACAACTTTCCTAAATAGCCCCTAAGTGCCCAATAAACGAAATCATTAAATTCTAACATTATTGATCCTGTGTCTATCGGTCTCGACACTGATGGTTATGTTAATTATGTGTCGTAAATATTGTAACGTGATTAGCCAGGCGTGCCTCATTGGGCATCTAGTTTGGGGGACGCTGTGGTGCGGAATTAGTCTCGCCACAGAAGAAGGTTTTTCCGTAAAAGGGTAAGACGCGGAGACGGGAGGACACAAGGCTTTGGGTGTTCTTCGGCTTATAGAAAGCTTTTCACTGTTATAACAAGCGAGGGAGTGGCGTGACGTAGGGAGGTCACGTGCGGCCTCGCCCTATTATAACAGAGTGTACGGAGCCAGTAGGCAGAGGTTCTGAGACGCGTGGGAGAACCTGATGCGTGTGCACAAAACTGGGCGCGCAAGACGTGCATATGCAGCCAGTGCGCCTTCGCGGATATCCTTACGCCACATAGTACATTAGCTCGCTGGCCTTGGGATTGTGCGGAACAAGGCATATTTTCCCAGTGATTTGTATGCTGTTTGTTCTTTGTATGCCTTTCCTCGTGGCAACCTTCCGGGAATTTATGGATGGGGTATGTTATTTTTCACAACACCGCTACATGACTTCACTTGCTTCACTGCTTGAATATGCGGGATGCGATATCACTTCATGGTTTCACTATTTTATTACACGATCGTGTGTAGAGTAGCTTTGGTTGGTTTACGAAAGGGGAAGAGTAGTCCCAATTAACATTACTGCAAAATTACATCAACGGCCTTTCACGATCTGAAAACATCAACTCAAACTCATATATAGTTTTGCACACCATAGCTTAAAGTTACACGATGTGCAAAATGTTTGGTACTGGTAACGTTCAAGTGCCCGTCAGTACAATCACCTACTCACATGTAAAAGCAAATTTCTCTCTGCCGAATATAAGGGCCTCTTTTTGTCATTCGACATGTGCCAAATTATGGACGTGTTCTTATGAAAAGAGAGCTTCTGAAATACACTATCAATTCATAATGCTTCCCTCTGCTTTGTTTCAGTATTGTTTAAGTAATATAAACCATGTTCAGCACACCTTTACGAGTAACCAATAATCGTAACTGCAGTAAATATTGTAAACAGTTTTTGTATCGGAAATATCTGAATAATCGCAGGCAAGGAACTTTTAATCCTGCATTCCAGCAGCGCATCTCAACCTTACGTTTGGCAGTTGATGAACGGCTCGGCAACCGAAGATGCCGAGAAAAACGTACGCGCTATATTTAAGCACAGCTCTGAATACCACTTCTGCGACTGCGTTGCAGATTGCTAAGATAGCTGGGAAACCGCAGGCGCTCTCAGTAGGACCGTAGAGATCAACTCTCCTTGACATTCCAGAACGAAATATGCACGTCTTGCCGAGAATTAACCCACTAATATTCAAGATGAAGTAGTATTACCTTTAAGAAAGAAGAGATTCAAAATATCCAATGTGTTTCTTAAATATTACATGAAAAAGGGATGTACGACATACGTTTCACTCAGTCGTCACACCAGCATTTCACACATTGTTCCATTGATTTGTATATTAGGATATCAATATGATATCCATATTGAAGTCTCATAAATAATGATTTCTTCTAAATGTGTTGATATTCTTTATTTGAATCTGATGTCATCAGTACTTTCATAAAAAAACATTTTTCTGAATTCGAGTAATTTAACAATGCCATGTCTTCATAAAAATACTACTGTTATTAAGTTTTTCTTGAATCAAGTTTCCGTAAAAACGACACTTTTAACACATAAGCCACATAGCTTCAGAAGAAGAACAACAGACACCTGCTAATTGAAATGCACTGTAATAAATTTGAAATAGTGTGATTTCATCAATCATAGAGAATGGCGCGATTTTTTAAGGGACTGGTTGCGTTTCCGTCGATTTCTTCGATTAATTTCAAAAGGGAGCACTACCTTTAAGGAGGCCACGGTCCTCCCAAGACCCTTCCTCAATTGCATCCCCAGGGCCACTCGTCGGGCCCAATCCTCGTACGGCTCGGCCTTCATTGCCTTCATTCACAGCACCACCCCAAAAACTGAGCCTAGGGCCACCGTCCAGGGCAGCCGAAGGCCTACGGGCGACTCCCGAGGCCGCCCGCAATACTTCAGGACAGTCTTTGGGGTTAGGAGATTGTACTCCGATACAGCCAATTAATGTTTGATCGCTGGAATGTGGTGTTTTTATGTAATCATGAGTTTTGTGGCAACATTTTTGAAATTGAAGCTCCCGACTCAATAAATGCGTTCCAGCTGATCAAAGGTCAATTCGCTCAATGTTTAAATCGGACAATCCATGTTCGTAGAGGCGAGTGTCACCATTTGTCAGTATGTCAGGTTAGGCTCAGTTTTCTCTGTCTCACGTTTGTCACTGTCTTCTACGCAAATAATACTTTGGTCTCGATTTTTGTATTAGTATAATACTCGGTTTAATATACGCGTGGCAATTCATGTTTTTAGTCAACAGAGATTCTCTATCTGATTTCTGATGGTGTCATTCGCAAAACTTTAACTATACACACATTTAACTTACTCTAGAAAGTTTTTCGATTTGTAATGAAAGTGATGCCACTGCGATATCTGTGTGGCGAAGCGGGTGACCCGCATAAATCCCTAATTGACAGGAAAATATTATTAGCTTCTCTTGTTTTTCTAATTACTAGGTCCTCTCACGTCATCTCAAAATCAATTAACCGGATGACATGGCTCAATGACCTCAGTTACCACTGCAGTGTCGGAGATTTTAGGTTCGAGACCCGCTGATGATGGATCTGATGCACTAGCTACTATATATAATTCAGTCAGTCTGAAGCAGAATCTTAGCAGCCGACTGAATTGAATTGAGCGTCTGATCTAAATTTTTTCGTTGTTTCTTCAAAGGCGAATGTCAAGCAGTACTCTAACAAACGAGTCACAGACCGCATGGATTTTTCCCTCCTCATACTCGTCCTACTCCTCGCCAGAGACTAACACACACACACACACACACACACACACACACAATCACAAGCACTACATTATCACAATTGACGGGGGACTAGTCAGGAGAATAGTACTTGCCCCTGCCTAGGCCTAGGAAACCCACTGGGCGAAATACCTGAAGCAGCAACACCGCACAAGCGGACGTGAAGGTCGACACCGGATCTCATGTACCAGTGGTAGTGGAATACCGCCATCTTCCGGACTATAACAAGTACTCACGCGTCGAATCACCAAAGTGTTAGTCGCTCCCGGAAACTCTGCATACTAACGCACTCTCAATCGGTCAACAAATCAAACAAACAATTAACATCCAACTCACTTTTCGGCAATTACGACCCCGTGGCTGAGCAAACCCGCCCGCGCGTTCATTAACGGGCCCGCTCGGCCCTCCCACAGCGGCGCGGCGCGAGAGGCGGAGTGCGTGAGCGGAGTGCGTACGAGTCCAGCGCCACGGGGGCTTCGCGAGGTTACGCAACGGCGACGCGGTGCTGCGGCCCACGTGGCCGACGCCGACGCCACCGACGCGACGCCCGGGGCCTGGGAACGGCGGCGGCGCGCAGTTGCCCCGGTGGCGTCCGCTGCAGCCGCGGAGGAGAAGGGTCTGGCGATTATGGCCGCGGCGAAGGTTGCGGACAGCGTGCCGCCGGCAGATTCTCGCGAACGTCCCGCCGACTGGATTTGAGAACGGGGGAACTGATCAACAGGGTAAAATAATTGTTCTTTATGACGCGAGAGGTAGTAAACGTATTCATTTTATTTTGCGAGGAGTAAAAGTTGCGACACGAGGCCGATAGGCGTACCTATTTTTTATACAGATTGACACTATATTTTAGACAGCTTTACTGGCTTCCATTTTATCTTCATTCAAGTATAAAATTCACATACTGATAATTAAGGTGAGTAGTCGATGTGGTTAGACCAAGGTTTCTTGTTTCCTTTGTTGCATTGCCAGATTTACCAAAGCACTTGAGCATAGTCTCACTTTAAGCATTAGAGCTAATCTTTTAGAACGCTATGCATACCCTGAAAGAACTGCTTCTACTACTCGCTGTATAAAAAAATAGAAACCCTTTGTGAGTCCCATTAATGCATTTTATTTCAATAGTTGCAACTCGAACAAAACATTCCGGTTCAGAAACTGCACGTACACAAAGTATTGATATATTTGTATGAATGTATTACTTCGAGCGTCAAATTACTCAAGTACTCTTGCAGGTTATTCAATTCCTTTAGTAATTACATTGTAGTATCATTCCATCAATTCAATAATTGCATTTAAACGATAAGAACCAGTAGTTGTATTTCATGGCAGTACAATATTATAGAATAAACGCATACTTAAATTTGAAGGTTAAGATTGAAACATGTCAGTGAAGAATAATGGTTGATATAAAGTATTTACAAAATATTTAAAATAGAATGTAACTATTTCATTTTGATGTAATAAAATATTATTTACGAATCTTGCTGGTTGAAAACTAAAGAGAAAAATACACTGATATTACTGTAGTGAAGAAATGTAATTCAAAATAAAATAAAAAATTAGTCGAAATCAATAAAAATTTTAAAACTTTGCCAATATTTTAAAGTTTCGCTTGGTGTCTGTCGTCAAACAATTAGTGGGGTCAGAGTAATATCTCCTCGGTGTACCACTAACAATCTCAAGAGCATTATCCTACATCCTATTAGAAACTGTAGACAATAGAGACCACTGACACCAATATTAATGGCCAAGCAGAATGGCCAGCTCTGAATAGGCAACGGTGCATATATACATGCAAATAGGTATTATACACAAGCATACACTACATATGATACATTTAAATGAAACAACAAATAATGTGGATGACACTGACATAAAAGCAATATTATGTTTGATGTATTATTTAAATACTTTGCGATGTTAAAAGTAAGAATTATATATGAATGAATAGACTGCTTCAACAATGCAAGAAAACTAATAAGTACATTAGCGTCAGAAGGTCAATTTTCTGGAATCTGTTGCAATGGAATTACGACTCGTAATTTTGCAATGTGTGAAATCGGCCAGTATTGCTACTCTTTCATGCAGAACCACCGCACGCTAAGACTGTTACGCTTTCCTCGCAAAGTGGTTTCTTCAGGAATTAGACTTCAGCTATACGTTTCCACGGAACGAGAACTTAACCTTTGAAAATTCTTCCGAGGTACTAAGTACGAAAGCAGCTACTAGAACTAACAGCTATACCTCTAGTAATCTACAGCTACTAGAAGGACCTACTACAGTTTACGTAGTTTACTATAGTTTACGCAATTAATCGATTCAAAGCCAACAGAGTCTTTTTATGAATGTCGCGCAGAATTTTTCTGGTAAAATGTGCAATTTGACTTCCATTTCCCTGCATTCTTTTCTTCATTTTTACGACATTTGCACTATAATGATATAGTTAATTTTCATAATTTGTGATGTGCTGCTTTTAACCTCTAAAGATTTTTATTTCCCCACAGTTTCAAAATTAAAATTAGAGGAGAAACAACAGTGTTAGAGAGAAATACATACTTGCGACCGTTGACAAATCTTCTTGACACCTAAATTTACACGCCGTTCGCAGCGTAAACTACACCTTCAAAAACAAGAGCAAAAACAGCTTGGAACTAACATGCAAGACACGACTCATCCCAGCGGGCTAGTAACTATCTAGCTACACTGCGACTATTCTTAACGATAAATAGTGGTATAAAAGGGCTTTAAAAAGGGGGGGGGGAAAGCGTGAAGGGAGCGAAAAGATGAGCGTGCGTCCTCAAAAAATTTAAAAAAAGCACGCACTCACGATGGGCTCTCGCACCGTCACGCAAACCCCACGTACCGACCACATCCATCGAGTAAGTCGTGAAGCTGTAAACAAGCTTACAGAGTTGCCGACGTCAGTGGGTAAGGACAAGCCCTGTGGAAACGTCTAGGTCATTTCCGAACGACAAAAAGGGGTAGCATAGAGAAAAGAGTTATCTCTATTAAGAAATGAATGTCTCTTGGTGATGAGAAGGTGCGAAGGAAACATTTCACTCCGATACGACAATGTGATAAATAAACTGATCTCATTTGAAAAGGATTATTTTATCCCTTAAAGTATTCCTCCCATCGGCTGCAGTAATAAGAATAGTCTAAGTTTTAAATATTAAATTTATAATTTTAGATAAATTATTATGTATAGTTTTTACATAAATTATTTCTTACGATGTTTACACACAATGCACCTAATAAATCATTTCATCGCGTCACTACCTACCAAAAAAAAAAACTTCAAATATAATTATTTTAATGCAAATATAAATTACCCGCTTGGAAATTTGAATTCTTCTTATTCAGCGGAATTGGGTGGATGTACAGCCATCTAACGGCGAATATTTGTACAAGCGTCTGGCAACTCTAATTCAAGTTAACCAATTCAAAGCTGTAGTGAGATGTGCAAGTTGGCATTGTGAATTGTTCAATTTACACTTAAAGACCACATAACAAGTTACCGACACATCACAAAATCTCTTTCGTACAAACATCCAGGCAGGAAATTGCTTGCAAATTGGTATGCAGGACGAAATTCCGATTATAAAAAGTGCGACTTAAACAATATTAAAAATTAAATATGAAAAATACTTTGTGGCTAGCGAGAATCAGTTCGCCAGATATTATATTATCAATATGTCAGAGGGGAAAGGAAGGAAATGAAAGAGACGCGATTGTCGAATCTCAAATAGAAGAAAGGGAATAAAGAGAGACTGAACAGAGTGTAAATATGCCTTCTGAATAGTGAAATAGTTACGGGTCACCATCTAAAGCCTTAGTAGCTAGTAAATTGTATACATTCACAATAATTAATGTTTTCAAAAAACGCGATTTTAAAATGGCAAGCGCATACCGATCTTTGGTTTGGATCCAGGACTAAATACCCAAAGATTACCAGAGAAAGCCGAGCAACGTTAAATTATTTAAAGAGTGACTCAAATAATGTCAAACACATCCATCTCACAGCACGTGACTAAGCGCGCATACTTTTCTCGGAACGTGACTAGAAAGGCTTCGTGTGCTATGCAGCAGGGACTAAGGTAGAAGGACACAAGGATATATTGAAATGCTCGGTCTTCTAGACCTTAATGGCTGCACTCAGATTTGACAGCACGAGGGCGACAAAAATTCAAAATGCATGCCGATGAATGAGGAGACAGAAAACTCAACAAGGTACAACACAATAGCAAATAAAACCAAATAAAATGTTGTCTATTTTAAGACACGTTTCTATAAAAAATTGACATACATGTTATGCAAAATATCAAATAAACTGAGCAGAAGGCCTCTCGATAAGTAAGAAACGAACAGATGTTGGAAAATGATAAGTAAAGAAGTATATTATTATTATTATTATTATTATTAGTTGTTGTTGTTGTTGTTAAAATGAATGACTTCCTAAAGCAGGTCGACAGAGTCCCACGGAAAATGACAGCACTGCTGCCGAAGTTGATAGACAAGATAGTTCAGGTTTTCTGTCAACCAAGACCACTACTGGAAGTAATCCACATTTCCCACAGAACCTATCAGAATAAACATCTCTCACTCGCGAATGCGCCTTCGAATAACTCGCACTTATATATTCTTAGGCGGTCTTCAAACTCAGATGCGATCTCCTCTCTTAAGAAGTCGATTGCATCCCAAGATATCCCGGACGGCAGAACGCATGAATTACACGCGTCCGTTTTGCAATAAAATCTGTTAGAGGCGCAGCATCTGGCAGGCAGACGTGGTCTCCGCACGCAACGCAAGGGACAAGATATAGAATTGCGAAACGGGGAGCGATGCCCTGTGCAAAGAGGAAAATAAGAATATCGCAGAGGGCATTTTTAAATTACGAACGAAAAATAGCTTTTTTTCCTGGAGAAAGAATAGAATCATAAAAGATTGTGATGTCAAAAAGACGCACAAATTATTGCGAAAGAAGTTTGCATTTCAGAATATAACAACTTCGCAAGATCGATTGACGACGTCGATACACGACTGACAACCTAAGAAAACACAGATTGATTGCCCTTGCGCGAAACATAATTAAGAGAGATATAAAATGTTGTCTCTGTTTATGACGAAATAGTCATTTCTTGGAACTTCCCATCAGATTGTTTCAAAATCCTCGACAGAATCGTCGATTATAGTAGTGAGAATGATTGACTGCGGTTCGAATGGATGGCACCAATCAGCTGGAGCAGTTTCGTAAATATTTCATAGACGCATAACAAGATATTATCAACAAATTTCAGGGTGTACTGTCATGTTACCTCATCACAGAGCATATTGGAACTATGAGTCTGCTAATTTTTAATTTAGATCGTTTCCTCTGATGTATTGCCATTCATTCATATTGCACACAATTTGGGAGTTCATTCTCGTCGTTAAAGCAATGAGTGTTCTCAGCTTTCCAATTATAAACGAAGCAACATTGAATCACGTTAATTTAATACTTTTTTGTTTCATATATTGGACGAATCCTAAATATTCTGCAGATGATCATCAACATCAATTTAGAGAACACTGCGCAAGGAAACTGGCAGAGACGGAAAAAACGGTTCAATTTTGAGATACCTGTTCTGGCGTTAAATAAGTTGTAGGCATAATTAATAGGGATATCAAGTAGACTTTGAAGTCTAGGATTGATCACATTCGACCCATCTAATACTCTGCATGCGACAGCTCAGCTCAAGTCTCTCCCGAGAATGGCATCTTATTCCCCCGCAACTAGCTTCACAGAACAATATGTTTTCAATATCCATTAGACACATTAAGATGCTTTACATCAACAATGAGATAGTTTAAATTATTTTAAATTAAGACATTAAATTAAGATGATCACACAGCATGAAAAACAATTAATTGTATAATATCAACTAATGTAAATGACACTAGATATTTCAACAATAATTCCTACCTGAAATCCTCGCGGTTTTCCGAGGCTATTTTTGGTATTAGCCTGTGCATACTTTAGAAGAGAGAAAAAACACCTCTCGGCCCCGTTGGCTGCGCCCTGTTGGTACCCCATCGGCGGGCAGGGGCTCGGGCACGGGCGCATGTGCGGAGGGTGCCAGCAGGCCGGACGTGTTAAGGAGGTCGTGTAGGGCAGCGACCGCAGCCGCGGGCCATTGACGTCACGTCGACGCTGCCCTCCCCTCCACGCCACAATCGGCGGCGTGGTGCTGTTGTCATTGAGACTAAATCGACAAGCGAATACACACGTCCAGTTTGTGTATCTAGTTTTCATTGCTGGCACTGAGACGCGGTCATCAAAGAAGAACAAGTCATACGAAGAATGTACACTAAGATTGAATTACGTTAAATTACGATAGTTTACATTTCATCGCAAGCATTCTGACGGATTTGTCAAAAAGAATAAGTATACAAAGCAGTTTGCAACAAGTCTGGGCTCTCCAGTTTCCCATGAATCTCATTCTATCATTGTTCAATAATTATCCATCTCATCAACAATCCAGCAAAATTATTCGTCCAAGTATGACTGTTAGGTTAATAAGAATTGTAATCATAATAAATTTATTCGCCAAAGGAATAGAAACGTGATCTATGTTATGTAAACCGAAAGCCATACGGCAAATTTACACTAGGATTGAGTTGAAATATAAGGTTGAGTTAACTAGAGATCATTCTCATATACCGACACTTGCGCTTGAACAAGAGTTTTCTTCGAGTTTACTCTACATACAAAAGAGGTGGGCACAATTATCATCAATATTCCTTCTGACATATTTTTCAACTCTGAAAATGGGAAATTGAAAAAAGTAATAGAATTTTAAAAAATTTAAAAAAAACAACTTTGAATTCTACTCACTGGTATACAAATGTAAAGAAGAAAGTTCAATAGAAAAAACGACTTCACTCGACGTAAAAAAAGAATATTACTCGTAGTAACACTAGCAACCACTGACGTGCTTACGAGGAAGAGGCAGCATGGAGGTCGTGCTGCCCCTCTAAAAACTCGAAAAGAAGCCATGTAACTCTACGTAATACATTTTATTTCTATAATTATAATTAATTATTAATTCCAGATCATCCCCTTCTCAATTTGACAATTTGAGGAATTGATTTACGACTCTTCAGGAAGAGACTTTTCAAACCATCTGACAATCCTGTAAATGGTTCCATATACAATAAATCGTTAATCATATCATTAAAGTTGTAATTTCATTTTCCTCGTACGCTTACTACAATTTAATATCTGTTGTTTATTTACTACTACAAAACGTCACATGTAAATAAACGTTTATTGGTAAGCGGGCCATCACATGAAGCTGAGCCCTCCTGTTTTAGACTGCGCGCGCCCAAGCGAGCAACAAATGAGTCAGACTTCACTTACATAGTATTACAAACGTCTACCACTAAATACACTCGAAACGAGGACAGAACGCAACCCGACCCAGAGGGTTTGGGCTCCATCGTATTCCTTCCGAGGTCGCGGGGAGGGCGTGTCGGGAATGCAGGCCGTCGAGAATATGAGCGGAGGCGGTTTTCCGAGGAATGAGGGCGACAGCGGAGCGCGGCGTTTTCCAATTGTCCTCACTCCGTCCTCCCAGAGGCGGGCGGCGCTCTGCATGTGGAATGCCCTCGCGTGTGGTCCGGATGCGGGCGCCACGGCCTAAACGACGCATCTCATGGGCGAACGGAGGCAATGACCCCGGCGCGACCTGGCGGCGCGTCGTAATTCGGAATCGGAGGTTCAGGGAAATCTCTGTCTAGATTACTAATTTCCAATTGGCGCAAAAAATGACAGAAAACTATGCTGTCCGACCTCGTGAGATCTCTCTGTAGTTTCGACACTCTGGGGAAAAATACAAGAACAATGAAAGTTTCTACTTGGGCTGAAAAATGCAAATATTTTACTGTCGTTCCACATATTCTCATACTGCAAGTACTGAATGAATTCTCATACTCATAGCGTCAAAACCTAAGACAGTTATGCGACGTTATGCGACGGAAAAGCTCCAAGAAACATCCTGATCACCATGTATTTGCTATATGCGTGTTGCGTCGTGGGTCGGAATCCTTTTTGTTGTTGTTGTTGTTGTTGTTGTTGATACTCCTGGTTTGTAAAGATCTGTTTACTGTGTTTGACCCTAAATATTATGCTACGTTATTGCAAGAAGATTTTTTAAAATATTTTTACTTTATTGTAATGTTACACGAGAGTATTTTGTTTGTTGTTGTAAAGCACTGTACATGCTTCAAAACAAAAATAGCTGAATAGCAACACTGTATTTAGCCTATTTGCGACCTTAAAATTTCACTCCTTATTAATAAAACACAAAACAATTAAATTACGAATACTTTAATTACTATGAAGATTTTAGACTGTCAATTATGTAAGTCATCGTAGAACAAGTACGTTGTCTTAGGTCATGATTACCGTGGAACTGCTTGTCGCTAAGATTGCTATCAACGAGTGACGGAATAGTACCGAAAACGATTGACGCTCACGTACTGAGCAAGTACCACCTTGTGACGCAAGAATTATCTAATTGTCAGTTCAGCCTCAGAATGTAAGTCACGCAAGAATGCTGCAGGCAGCTCGCGAACCGCTCTGTTGCCAGCGTTCCTGATGGAGCAGTCTCTAAATGAGAAAAGGTAAGTTCTTTGCGAGGTAACTTTGCAGGATCAGGCTAGCTTAGCTTTCTTCATGCCAGTGATTATACCGACCTGCCAAACTTTGCAGATCGAGATTAAACAGGCAATTAATCCATATTATTTTGTACTGAATTGGAGACCTACGAATTTCAAATCAATGTCATTTTTTAATGTATACTGAAATATTTTTCCATTAGATAGTTTATTTTTACTATGCTTTGAATAATGAACACTGTTGGGGAATAATCAAATGAGCTCATTGTACATTTTTTTTTTAAAGTTAATAAATTTTTATAAAATCTACATGGTATACAATTTTTCCCCTCCGCTATCTCATAATCTTTCATCAAAATGTATATGGTAGTGAAACCGAGGTAAAGGAATGAATTATGTGCCAAAGTATTCACGACTGGAAAGTCAGAAAGAAATGATTAATTTGATCGTACTCACAACCAGTAGAGCTACATTAATCTTCGAGAACCCTGATTCTCGGCTTACCTGGAACAAAACAATATATGTAAGAATATTGTACAGTTAAATAATTATGTAATTAAATCAAATATCTCTGAACTTTTCATTCCTATCAAGGATGAACATTTACAAATAAATTTAGGAACAAATATAACCAATGATTTTTTAAGGCCGCATCAACATCTACGAGATCTCGTAGGTCATTAGCGACCACTATTGCATTTAACGGTATGGTAACAGTGAAGATGGCACGATGTAGTGATGATAGGGGGTGAAAGGACGAACACAAATACAACCATGCCCGACACGGGACTCAAACCCGCGATACTTCGGTCCGAGATACTACGGCACTATTACCTTAACGATCTCGGCCATCCGGACTGGCTGACCAATGATATTAATGACATGAATAACAAATAATTGCGTCAGAGAAATGTTATAAATAAATTCAGAAATAAAGCAGAAATTTTGTATTAAAAAATATTGTGTCAACACCCAAAACTCATAAACACTGATTAGATGTTCCTGAAAGGACAACAGCAAATTCTTGTGTAAAAATATCTCGTATTTTATGTAATACCTGACGTTTGATCCCTCATCTGCAAGCTTATTAAAGAGAATAAGCTTTCACACACAACGAAGCATCAAAGGAAGAACAGTGATACCCGTAAAATTACACATTACAAATTGGAGCTGTGACTGAAGTATTCAGGAAAAGTATCAGCGAATTATAAGTACACACTTAAAAAACAATGAAATCCGTATTTGAAATGTCATGTTATGATGTAATAAAATAGTACAATCTGCTTAGAATGAAAATATAGTAGCTATATGACACATATCAAACAACTAACTCTGTGCACAACTAATACGTATAAGTGATGAAATGAATGTTTACACACACACACACATTCGGTCCACTCCGCTACTCATCAGTTGCGGCTTTTTTTACCACATTTTGGAATTCAATCGTGTTTTTAATTCACAAAATGCACACTACGCAGAATACTCAGGAACATTCAGTAATAATATTCATGCAACAGTTTACGAATACGAATAATCCATTTTCCCTTTACTGACTGAAACCAATCGTCGCATCTTTCTTCCCTGTCAATTTAACGACCCTGCCATCTTCAGTCTTGCTTGCCATGTAATCACCAGAAAATTAGGGACAATTTCCAACAACGGAGGGGCAGTAAACAAAATCCTCAAGAAGGGTTTCACCCTCTGGAGGGCACACACGTTCTCTTTCAAAACCACGCAAGTGTCACTGAGAGACCGGCGACGACAGGAACTTCAAAATAACGAGCTCCTTTTCATAAGCAACTCGAGCCGACTCCGCCGCGCGCACTCCAGTACATCACAAACATATCTTTATGGGACAAGTGCAGGAAAGGACGTGTTCCCCTGTCACTTGCCACGTTCCGCGCGCCCTCTGGGAGCCCCGGGCGTCGATAAGGGACCCTATTTATACCGGGGCGCTCCCCTTTCCAGACGGCCAGGCACAAGACAGCAGCAGTGCGGGACCGACCCGTGCGGCTTCACTGGCGTGGCAGGGCAGATGTGTTTTAACGAGTAACAAGACCTTAAAAGCACGTCGTTCAAGAGAAACTGCTAAAACAGAAAACTAGGTGTGCTCCATCAGCACATACTTTTTCGCATAATTTTCAACTTATGCAATTTTCGAAATGTCAAGCAGCTCTATGAAACTGAAACCTGCACCATTATATTAAGCGTCCTGTTCGCTATTCAAGGACAATGTTTAATCCATACATTTGGAGCCAATTTTGAGAAAAATTTAGGAAATGTGGTGGCTATATGTAAAGTACCCCAAAAGGGACAAGTGTAAGAAAGTGAAGATCGCGCGTGCTGTCCATGGCCTATTTGTTAGGGCACTTCTCCGGCATACATCTGGTATTGAACGTAGAAACCACAGAAAACTACCCATCAGATCAAATTTTCGGAAGTCTCCTCCAGACAGCGACTAAACCTCCTCCTGACCTACACCGTGTCGAAAATGCGGCACCGTCGGACAGGAACTGTAGGATCTCCCGGTCGTATTCGCACCATTAGCAGTAGCAGCCTTGAGCCAACTTAGCCGGTAAGAATCCTTATGGAGCAGCCTCGCTGATGAGAACTGGAATATTGTGCGGAGACCCAAGAGCTGAAGCGCAGCTAGGAGGTGGAAGCGACGCGTGGTGTTTGCGGGCTGCGCGTCGGGCGCGGCGTGGTGTACTCTAGAAGGCGGGGCGAGGAGGGCTGGGGTGGGGTGGGGTGCAGGGCTCGCTATCGGCGCGGGCTTTACAGGCGGTAACCCGAGAGCCGCCCCGCGGGAGTCGCCGCCCCCGGCACCAGGCCGCGCCCCGCCCGCGCCTGCCGCGCACGTGGCGACTCCGCGCTCTTGGGGAGGCAGCAGAGAGCTGGAGTTGGTGATGACACTGCTGGAAGTAATGCCGGCGATGGCGGTGGCACACGCGACGGTGGTGGTCCTCTCAGTCACAACGGAAGATGGCGTCGGTGGATGACGTCACTGGTGGGGAGGGTTTGCGTTTCTGACTGGAGGGGTGAACGCGTGAAGTAGCCCTACCAACAATGGTGACAACAATATTAGTTGATCCGTTTGGTTTGTCAGAAAAATGGCGATGGCGGTGTTGGGGGTGGTGACTGGCGCAAGCCGAGAGTGTCAGTGGCCGGAATGGTCATTTAGCTGAGTCAAGACATTAGGGAGTTTTTACAAAGCGAAGCGTTACTTCAACCGACTGCATTATCAATGTTTTGCACACGCGCAATATGAGTTTGGCATCACTTTAGTGCATTTGCGCAGAAGATGGAGATTGTAATCGACAGCTGTGCGCTTTGCCGTGCAAAAACTCCCTACTAGGGTGAGAACGTCGGTGGTGGGGACTGCGTTAGGCAGTAACGAGTCCTTTGGTACGGAGGCCAGCGAATTCCTTTGAGTCACCGAATGCGCCTTTTTTGGAACTCTGCGGTATTGTGTGCGATGAGAACCACCAAACTACACGAAATCAATATTAATATTCTTGAAACTCTGCACCAATTATTATAACTTCTCTTGAATTCTGAATCGGGGCTCTCGAGTGATGGCGGTTGCACTACTGTATCTCAGGACGCCACCGGTAATACTGGTGGGGAGGCTGCCACTGGTTACAATAGCTGCAACAGGCGATTAAGAAGGCAGCGGATGAGACGCTAGCGGCTGGCAATGAAAAATAAAATTTGTGTGTGACTGCGATAGAATTCTGACCAATGTCGGCTAAAGCGATCTTGCACAGGTGGTAGTCATGACTGACGGTGCAGAGAACACGCATTTGGCCACGATGGCGATTAAGGTGGAGGTGAAGGTGAAATTAGGGGTGGGGGTGATAAAGAGCTAGTTCCATTGGAAAGCAGCGACGATATTTGAGGTGGAGCTGGCGACAGAAATAGTAGTCTGTCAAAGACTAAAGCCCTCGCTCATGTCATGTTAATGTTGATACTGATAAGCTCTTTTTACCTTCGAATTCCAAACCCTTGCATCGAGAAGCTTCGCTTCTCCAACGTTCCTTCTATCAGAATCAGCTAGATTAGAAATCCGAACTTGTCGCACTCTTGGCATTTCATTTTCATATTGTTTCATTCTATTGACATACGCTTCCCATTTCCAACGAAAATGCGAAAGGAAAATCTTTCTCGTTTTCTGGTTCAGACGTAATTAAATCATACTCACCTTTATTCAGATTAGTGTTCTCACCACACCTTCTACTATATTTCTTTTCCTGCTCAGATTTATTTCATATATCGATTCAAATACACAAAATATAAATGATCTCTTATATGCAACACTTTTAAGTATTCCTTTGCGTTGAATTGTAGTTAGTTCCTTCGACCTCTCTGTTTTTGTATCGCGTGTTTTCTTCGTGTATGTAAGTGGTTCTGTTTTATTTAAAATGCAGCCGCTAGCACTCATATGTTGATGTGAAATAAAACAACAATTGGCAGTCTTTACAACAAATAAGTTGAACACAATTACACGATGTATCAACCAAGTTTAACAGCAGTTCCTTCCAGAGCAAAAATATAACTTGTTACAGCAAATAAGAAATTAGTAGTAAGTGTAACTACAGTATGTAACTACCTTTCCCTGACCACTTCTATCAAGAATTAAAGTATGAAATTGCGATTTGGAGTTTCTGATTACAATATTTCGGAAACTGTATTAAGAGATAAAAGAAGTTTGAAACAATCAAAGTGTGAATATAAATGAAAGTACATTGCTTATTTTCTGAAGTTAAATAACACAAATATGATGAACACGTTGGAAATTCATAATTCTACTAGGAAACTATACGAGAGAACTTCATTTACTAAGGCTCCGGCACCGCTCTCCAAGAGCAGCAGCCAACCAGAGGCCCGGGAGGATGCGCGTTGCAAATTTACGAGGGCGTTAATCTTCGTAATTCGAAGAGCCGCTGCTGTCCGCCCGGTTGTCGCAAGGATAATGATGTTCTCGAATTACTGTGTCGCATTGCACTAACGAACTCCAACGTATTGCGACGCAGAGACAGGGGGATTCGAGAAATGGTGCCTCAAACCGAGGCCGCATATTCATCGGCGAGCTATGAGCGTGTGTATTATGATCGAACAATGCATTGGAATGAGCTTCATTGCGTATTCAAAAGCAATGAAGCGACTGATTTCATAGAAAGTAGAAATACGTAAAAGGTTTTGAAAAACGATGTACTATATTTTTTACATTGTTAAATTAATAACTATTATCGCAAGTTGTATTAAACATATAACAAAAAATAATTATAAAAAAATTAGCAACGAAATTATTATTACAGAAACCAATCTGTTTCTTTCCATTACTTCTTCCAACTGCATTTTTTCCAATGAAAATTGTCATAGTTTTACTAATTGAAAAAAATTCAAAAGATGTTGGATGGTTTCGATCAAAGAGAACTTTCGAATTGCCTTTAGATTGTACGTCTGTCCCAGTAACCCATTACTCTTGGCCACACTCGAGAGGAATGATTTGATGAATTGGTGATGGATAACGATGATGATTCAATAATTTTAATGACGTTGGGACAGAGATGGAATGTAGAATCGGGGAAACGGGTGCACTCGTCTGTTCACATGGACCAACTCCGCATGGATCCACCAGGTTTTGAACCTCGTAACCCACAAACGAAAGATGAGTAACCTGATCAAGTGGGGCGCTGTAAAATAACTTTAGAATTCGCCTCTACTCAACCCCCACAGTAAACATTCCAAATCTACATCGTAGAGGATCTTCATGCTCCTTGTACGAGACCAAACAACCCGAGCGACTGGGCGAGTGGGCGTGTCCCCAGCATCCGGTGCGAAGCTCTGTGGTCGCAGCGGTTCCTCCACCTGCCGGCGCGGCGCCTGGCTGTCGCTAGCAGGCGTCGGGAATTTTAATTAAAGGGGCCGTTTAGGAACGGGCCGTCGACGCCAATGCTGAGTAGCTGAGATGGCGCTGTGACGTCATCCGTTGCTTCTGAAGCGACACTGCCGGGCTGGTGTTAGCGTTCGCATCCAGACGGCGGAGGCGAAATTTTGACAATCGACTATGCAGCTAGGTCGAATTAAGTCGATATCTGGAGAAGAATTCTAGTGGGCGACTGCTGTGATCGGAGGTTTCTTGTGATTTTCCGATCAATACCAGACAAATGCAGAAGCATTCTAAAATATAAATGTAACTTTAATTAATTGTAATTAACTGTAATTAACGTCTCCCCATAGCACGTCACTTACAGTTATTAACGCAATAAATAAATAAAAAATAAAGAATGGGCATATGAATCGCGCGTGATCTTTCCTTACTTCGTGTTTGTACCATCCTCTCCTTTTACACACACAATTTCGTTTCCACGCACTACACTACCATGGAAGACCAGTCGTGAGATTTCGAGGTTATTGCGAGTGGGGAGATACCTGGAAGAGGAAGCACCTCGCCTAATCGACGAAATTTAGAGTTTATCCACAGAGAGGTGTCAAGGGGGAGATACCAGGAGGTGGAAACACCGCAATCCGATACATAGCGCATCCAACCGTTTTATTATATTTTTTATTTTGACCCTGGTGGCAACAAGCACGTGCCCCGCTTGAGGGTGGGGGGAGGGGTGATGAAAACAGGCAGGCGCGAGACGAAGCTCTCCCCTCGCCGAATCGAAGAGGTGATTAGTCGTCTGCTGGCAGCGCCTCGCCCCAATTAGAGCGCGCGTTCGACTGAGAGCGGCTGCCACTTCCGCTGAAAGGGCGGGCGCGAGGCGCGAGGCGCTGCACGCAGCCCTAGCGAAGTTGGGCGCCGCCGCCGCCTCGCCTTGGGAGCTACGTAGTACATGGAAGAACCGTTGGGGGGATATTCAGAGAACGCGTCGCTCTGGTGCGTGAAGTGAGAGAGCGTTTCTGGGGAGTCGGATTAAATGCGGGAGATGGTGGATCAATAGTTCTTAGCGAATGCCGGAGTGGTGCCCTAAAAGAGCTAAGGACCCCGCTCGACCGTCCTTCTCCACCTGATATAGCTAAATTCCCATGATGGATTAAGGCTCCCGGGCTACTGCGAGTATGCCTACGTAAAGCTATACGATACTGTCCACATGGACAGTAAATTATCACTCAATTATGAAAGAAAAGGTTTGATTTCCCTCAACGTTATTAACTGCGACGGTACGATGTAGTTTGCACCCTTAAGAGAAATATTAAAAACACAAATTATCAATGCTTCCGCATTATTGACCACTGAGGATTTTTTCAGTTAAAATTATTGTACAGCTTTCTGAGAATTTTCAGAATTGAACCCTAAGTAATCGCGCGAGGACTATAAGCGTCCCAGACCATTTGTGAAAATTCTCAAATAAAATAGTATTATCAAACTCTTCAGGAATGTACAGGACCTTTCAACAGCCTTTAGTTACCTTCCTTCCAAGAAAATAAAATCCGCTTTACACATTATCGTGCTTAAAATTCTTTGCGAAGCATTCTATGTGAGAGACAACTTCTGCAATTCCCTCGCGCGTCTAGATTCGGCCGTGATATTATACAAAATTGAATTATATGTGTCGCTTGAGGATAATAAGTGGTTAGTGACAACAATACTTAATGAAAATTAGTGTTACTGTTTAGACTTTTCATAAATAACTATTATTTTAATTCATTCTTAAATTTACATTCACCTAGTAAACTGAATATCACGAAGGATAAAGTGAAAAACATTAATAATTGTAAGTAATATTAGAAATAAAAATTTGGGACGCCAAGCATCTCCACGCAATTACTAATGGAACAAAACGTCACGCCTTCTCAAAAGATTTAAGAACTAAATTCATTGTATTCATTCCTTAAATGCATGATAGGAATATAGTCTTTATTCTCAAATGGGTGAACAAGACCGAAGAATGACGGACGAATAACCGATAGAAGGCAGCCTCATTCGGTCTCCTCTTTGACACTTTACGTAATGTTCTTACACACAATTCGATTATAGAAATCAATTGCCATAATTCGCGCAAAATATATAAAATTATATTCGCAACACATAGTTTGTGCTTCGAAAAGTGCATTAGGAACGTGAATAATCCATTGAAAGTGTGCAATTATGAAAGAGTTCCAAAGCGCTTGTGGCAAGTTGAACGCCTTTTGAACAAAAAAAAATTAGTGTACATTACTCGATCACTTCTCACACATGAAACAGATGATGTAAAGGACACAATCACTCTTTCCAATCACTTAAAAAAATCACTATTTCCGCGTTCATCAAGAACGTCTAAGAAATACGTAACTATAAAGTGACCAATTTCGATTACCTCAATATTTCAAGCAATGTCTTTTGCTTAAGGATTCCGTTATTTTTCAAGTGTCGACCATGGATAAAGTCCTTTCAGAGACACGAACAGCTAGATAGAGGTGGCATAGAAAGTGGCGTTATACAAACAGGCCCACGATCCGAGAACAAAATTATTATTGAACGCACGCCATACCCCACCGAAGCAAATGAAGCTGTCACTTTGACGAATGTTGCAACCCCAACTTCACTCAACGTCAAAGATCGTTGCACTCTCCCATAACGAAACGCTTAATGCATTCTGAGTCACGCCGCATATGGCTGACTCGCATTCATTCCCACTTGGCTCGTTTTGCGGCCGCCTAGTAAGTCTTGGAACAAGACATAATTGTGTAGTTGTGGCCCTTTAAGGCACAGTCCATAAATATCACAACGCATTCGGCTAAGCGTTATAGTTCAACCGCATAACCACATGATTGCTTTCGGGCGATATATCACTCATGAAACTAAAATTGTCCCAGTTTTCATTACGCGTAACATTACGTACATTAATGAAGCTTGCATGCGACCGTATGAGGCTTTGATAAGTCATTAGTCACTACAAAGAGTGCCGACAAATGAAACTTACTTCCTCATTTCACATAGTATGTTTAAGGGATATGCAATACTGAACACTAACTGGTTAGATTGATGTGTTAGTCACGACCTGCTGTAACAAGCGGTATACTCTGTATTGTATGCTCGTTAGCACTTGCCTTTCTAATATTGCATGTCCTCTTAGAAGATGAAGAAAGTTTTTCGTCAAAATGGTGAAATAAGTGATCGAGTGTTTAGTATTCACAGATGTTTCATGTACATTTCCTCTCAAAGAGATAATTGTGTTAAGCACAACCAGTTGAGTTTGCTTGCAGATTTCCTTCAATCATAAGTACATATTGCGAAGTAAAGTAATTATTATATATCCCGAGCTCGGCGCAAATTTCTTGACCGGGACTTGCACAAAGTTCTTCGTAATCACATTTTTCTAAAATTATATTGTACCTGATACCTATTTTGTTATCACGTATCTGCTATACTCGTTATTCCTTTTCATTTTATCGTTTTATTCCTTTTGCACTTTTCTTCATAGCACGTCACACTATTTAAACTCTTTTTGATGTTAAATAAATAATTGTAAATAATATATTTACAGAAAGAGAAGTGTGCACATCGTGCTTTTTATTCTTACTGATTCAATTTGTTTTCCTTCTGTAAAGAAACGTTGTTCCTTTCCTGGCAATCCAGGTATGGGTGATAAATGCACCTCGTATGTAATGTATGTAAATGCACTTCAATTGTAAACTAAAATAGAAGAAAAAATCACTGAAGTTTATTGTAATATGCAAATTAAAATTATAAATAAGAGATTATCAATGGGAATCAAGGCATGATAAGTTTCTCAAAACGTTTAAAAAATACAGATAAAAATGATACAAAATTTGGAATACTTTCTTCTGTGATAATGAAGTCACTGCCTACCTTCCACATCGCGAGTGGCGAGTTTTCCTTTCTTTTCCGTTTTCCTGCCTTTTCTTTTCCTTTACACTGATAACGAGCGAAAACTCATTAGCAGGAAATAATAATAATAATAATAATAATAATAATAATAAGCGCGTGCCGGCGCCCCGACACCACCGCCTCCTAGACCAGGCGCCTAGAGGAGGAAATTCCTCTATTGTGCATACGAGCTGCAAACCCCCAGTTCCGGCCCTGTTCTACTTCCTTCTCTTCGCCTTGTATTCTCGTCTTGTCTCCACTGCCCTGAATACACGCGTTGTCGTGTGGCCTTTGGTTTCCTTTTTTCCGACCACCGCTCCCGCACTTGTCTTCCCTTCGATGCTTGCCTCATCCTTGCTGTCCTTCCATACAGGGTCCGCCGCTCGGCCCGACGATTCCTCTCCTGCCTCCAACACGATCGACGCCTCTTCCTTCCTCTGTTCCAGCCCCATTTCTTCCTTTCCTCTGGCCGGATTCCCTGTCCCATTTCGTTCCGCCTGCTTCCCCACCGCCTTTGCCTCCAAATCACCTCTGTGCTCATACGATGTCTCTCCCATACGTTACATACACTGTTACTGTTTATTTGACTACCATAAATCGAAATCGAACCTCTTCGGTTTCGTACTGCGCTGGACGTACCGCTTTTAATAAGATAGCCTACCAGTTCATTGCATTATCGTGTGCCGCGCCGCTGCCAACTGCTTAAGGCTATTAGTCCGTAAGTGTAAGTGCTCGTGCGTTTTTCCTTGCGATGTGGCGGTGATTCTTCCCCCGCGGATGGTGAGATCGGGGCAGCGTCGACTTACACGTGGGTTGGAGAAGGTTTTTTCCCAACCAGGTATCCCCAAAGCGTGGCACCACCCCCACCGGAATAGCTATAAGCTCTCGACTGGTCTCCCGTAGCCTGCCAGGTATGAATGAGAAATCTATAACGCAATCTGTTGTTATGTATTATTTTGTAGAAACATCGTTCATAAAGTAACAGACAGTAAGACCCGGATGTTTATGAAATCCATTATTTTAGTTAGGAGCTTTGTAATAGCGTAATTATCAAATATCCACCAAAACAGTCTATAAACAGAAACGACGATTTTATAATAGAATAATGTAGCATATTTCCGTTAAAATTTCAATATATGCTACATTCTTAACTAAAGTTCTCCTCAACCAAAAAGTGTACTTCACAAATGCTGAATGCGAATGCTTCGTTACGAAATCGTGGGATAGGTCTTTCGTTCGTTGCCAGCAGTATTGTGCCTGAACATTTTTAGCAATATCATGGCTTTACCCGGAAAAGTGCCGATTATGATGGGTTGATAATTTATTTTGAACAATAGAATTTGGAATTGATCTCGACGTGGTTAAGAAGAAATATTAATTTTGTTTAAAAAAAATATATATTATCTAAAATTAATCGCTAAAGTAGAAAGAAATATGCAAATAAATTGTCAAAATTTAAAGTTTGTAATGATTAAGAATTACATAAAATGCTTAAGTGTTCGAGCATAACTTTCATATCTTCATGGGACATATTTACACATATAGAGCATATATTTCATGCATATTTTCCTTTTATACAAGCATTAACTTCGGAGCTTACAGATAGGAGTGAATGGCCAGCCGATAATGTACATGGAACGCTCCGTTGCCAGACTGCCCACCCGCCGAGTGGCGCGCCGGGGCGGCAGGTGCCTTTCACACGCGCTCGGCCGTTTCCCATGCCGAGTGGTAGCCGTTGGGTGGAATTACATTTGCGTGGCGTGGGAAACGACGTGTGATGCTCGAAACACCAAGGCGGCTGTACGGGACTTTAACCCGATGCTGATGACATTTCCCGGTTTTGCCTTCTTGGAACTTGTTCCTATCCAAGATATGCAAACTAAAGTGCTGCTTTTTAATTGTATTTGTTATGTTTTCAATTATATTATACTGAACTCTGCAAGTTGCTAACCGTTCCTGGATTTGGAGAGATACTCCTCCGTACGCAAGTTGTCCTCTGTCTCTTTTTGTATTTTAAATGTCCGTCTTTTAGTAATTTGTTTGTCATTTATTGATCTCACGGCTAAACAGTCTTCTACTGTTGCATCGTCTATTGTTTAGTTTAGAATAAAAAAACAAGAAAATGTTGTTTTTTCGGAACACCTAACACACGCACTGACACGACATGCATGAGTGTGTCTTGTCTATCAACTAGCTCAGACCGTCTTCCATCATCGAATTTTAGTGAAACGAATGTTTCACTTAAAATTACAAAACGTGAGAAAAAGAGAAATAGAGCAATTTAGTTTCAATAAAATATTTCTAAAAGGAATTGATGTTGATGCGTTCTTTGTTTGGTTTTTGTTGCTTGTCGAAGTGTCCCCATTTTACTACAAGTACCTATGTATTGTTGCAACTACTGAACACACTTGAATTAAGTTTCAGTTTCCTTCCACATTTTGTAATTTGCATTCTTAAACATTGTCCACAAATGAGCCTTCAGGTTCCATTAACTTTTTTTTTTTTTTTTTGAAAGATTCCGAAATTGAATGCTAGTAACATGGTTTGCGAAGAATATTTGGATGATCGTACGTAATATTTTGGATGGACGGTAACCGTAAACCAATTTAAATGAAGCAAAATTCACATTTTATTGTTTACTTAGCCTTCTTTTAGTTGTGATTTTTTCGGGGGTTTCAATGTGTTTTAATATGAATACGGTCAGTCACTTTCTTGCATTTAATGCTAATTAATCATAATGATTGAGGGCGAAGAATCTCAAAATAATCCGCAAGAAAATTAAACTTGAGATGTGCCTGAAATATTGAATAGTTTGAAGTTGTATAATAACCCAGAAGTCCTGTGACGCTTTCCTACGCACTGTTTTTAAATGAATAACAAAAAACCGTAGTGCAAGTTTTATGGTATGCTATCTGCAAATTTTTTATCTATCGTGCTAACGAGAACATTGGACGAAAAGAGATGACGTGTTGAGTGAAGAAGAATTCGTAGAATTCTGGTGGAATTGCTATCTAATTCTGCCGTTATACGGAAATGTCTTCAACATATATCTCAAGTGTCGCTGAATGTTTTTCTTACAGACCTCATTCATGTATATTGATTTTTTCTCTTCACACCTTTGAACTATTGTCAAATATTAATTTCATCTGATCTGTATGGACGTGCAATCAGACCCCCATATCAGAATCTTATCCTTATCAATTTTCTTGCCCATATTTTCTATATTCTTCTAGCATTGGGAGTTCGTGAGAGCCTTGTTTCGTTTACTTCCGTTTCTCTCTATCCCGACGTTTTTTGAACTTGGATTTCATCCCTGTAATTCTTCTTTCCTCTAATGTTAAATTGTCTGCTTATATTGCGTCAGATTTCCCCTCTCTGCTTCACTCCTGCTTCCCAAACGCCGTAATTAACGACACCTATCTACCATGACCATCCCGCCCCCCCTTCTGTCCCGTCCTTCCCTGTCGTCTCTAGAGCTCTCTCGCCTCACCGACCCCGCCCAACCCACAACGCTTCACTACCTGTCCAGTCTCTTCCAGCCCACCCCACATCGACCCACCCCAACTGTCCCTTCCCGCTTCGCCTCGCTCACCACCCCTCCTCCCCGTGTCGTCACAATCACCCAGTCTCTACCGTCTCGCTTCGTGCAGTCCGCTTGGCACAGCCGCCCCCTCCCCACTTCCCTTGCCATCGGTGCACCAGCGCTCATCCTAGCTCGTGCTCGACGAGAGTTTCGGAATGCTCCCGCGCAGCCTCAAAGATGCGCTGCTTTCCAGAATGCTCTCGCATACGCTGTGTTAAGCCGCTTCCATATGCGTTCATTATCCCTGTTGCCGCGTGCGTTGTGAATTGCCGATTCAGCCATCACAATACAGACCGCGACGCGATTCTTAGGAAAGAAACTGCATGCCCGCAATTGAAACTTCATATCGGGAAGT
The DNA here is from genome assembly GCA_017312745.1 of Gryllus bimaculatus. NCBI lineage: Eukaryota > Metazoa > Arthropoda > Insecta > Orthoptera > Gryllidae > Gryllus > Gryllus bimaculatus. Next base: position 7,191,690 of record BOPP01000036.1, read on the forward strand.
CCTAGTACGAATCCCAGCGTGGTCAGATTTTGACACAGATAAGTAGCTATGTAATCAACCACTGCCGGAGATGAAATGTAGGGACCAACTTTCCGATAGGTTGTTTTTGGACTTTTTCAGCCGGCAATCGTTGCCATAAACATCCGAGACGCAGAAAAGTAAGGCATATCTTCTTCTATCCCACTCTCGACAAAGAGCTCACTCTTTTTCATCCAGAATTATTCGGTAAAATTACGGACGGGGCAGCGAAAGCTCAATTGGCTTAATACCATAAGAAAGAGCTTCGTCAGTACAAAACCGGAACTGAAAATATCAATTTCGAACCATAATGGTGCGAAGAGAATGTTGTCAAATGTTAGTTTCCAAAGTGTGAATTATACTTTATTAAATGATACTAACTTGTAATCGAGAGAATGTCAGAAAGTAATTTCCAATTAAATGAAATTTCGAAAAACTCGAATGGGAATTCATATATGATAACACGATCACGAATGAAAATTTTCCATCCTTAAGCTACAGAAAAGTTCATTGATTCATAGTAAGTTTATGTAATGTAAATAACAATAAAATAGAAAAACGAAAATTTCGGTAGTTCAGGATGTAGTGCGAAAAAATAATGAATATTTTCATGAGACGAAAAAATGCATTAGTATCGAACGCTACCCACTTTGAGAAATTGCAAATAGCCAGCCCCTTAAAGCCTCAGAACTTGTTGTACGTTTCGAAGATATTGTTCAATGATTTTCGATCGCTTTTGATTAAATTTTGTCATTCATATTTTTCTCAAATATCTGCTTTCAAAAACTCACATCTGCTTTAAGTCTGCTGCGTATGCAAGACTAGCCTGGATTTGAGTGACCTGCCTCTGCGTGGATCAGAAGCATCGACGTGGAGTAATATTACCAGAGCAATCTTCTTCTTGACCCATCACTAGCATTTAGATCAATCCGACCTCAGTCCCTCAAACGATTAATTACGTCAATGTCAAATTCATCAGTTAAACAAATTAACGAAATCGGCGTCGCTCACGCAGATCTGCCTCTGATCCTGTCAACAAGCGCTTTGAGGATATCAGCTCAGCTCCATTCAGGAAAACAATCTGCTTCCGATGAACAATATGAACCTCTTCATTAGTCTAATTATATATTTCATTGATCTTGACAGATAGAGTGATTGGAGTAGAGAAAGAATGAGACGGTAAAACCAAGGAGCTAGATACATGCAATGTCAATAATCGGTCTTATTTTAAAACATACCTAGCATTAATTTTCAGTTTATACACAATTTGTATTGTAAAAAAGTCAGTGCTTTCCTCCATGAAAACTACACAGGAATAAAATAGAAAAATAAAATATTCGTTTCAGAACTGTTTTTATAGCAGTCTTCTGGTCTCGGGTTTCTCACGTGTAAAATATGATTAAGAAATCACGAATTATATTTCTGGCTCTGGCTCAAACGACCGCAGGAAAACTTCTTCTATCGGCGTAAGTGTAGCTTTCAGAAGAATGTTCACATCTTCATCCTTCCCTTTGCAACTGTGCTGGTAGTAGACCTAATCTTTTCTAGAACTTGTTGAACATTGCAATATCGAACTTTCAAAAAAGTGCCAAAATCTGATTGTGAAATAGAAAAAAAAAAGTTTCCAATTATCGCACAGTTTATAAATTATCTATATCAGGGGTTTCAAACTTTTTCATCCACTGCTCAACTTGCTCAAACGAAATTTCCCGCGTTCCCCCTGGAACAAGTTTAAATATATAGGTAATTACTGGGCTACTTAAAGTTAACACAAAAGGAGAATGATATACGTTATAAATAACTTTATAAGTATGATAAGTACAAAATATTTGTAGACATAAATGACAAGATTAAAGTAAATCAAAATCTAAAAATCATTTTGAATAAAACCGCGACGCCCCACCATATGGCCTCGACGCACAGTTTGAAAACCCCTGTACCATACTCTTAAAGAAACTTATATAACGTTGAACTTCGGAAGTAAAAATCAACTGATTTGTTACTCATATATGAATGGTAATATCATGGAAATAAGAAGAAATATTACATTTAGTTTTAGTTTTTAGTGTTAAGTTTTCAGTAATGATATTACGTAGTAAAAGTGAAAAAATTATTCGATGAGTCAAATATGTTTGATTGGTTGAAACATTAGGAGTCCGACAAGAAATCCATGAAGTCCACGGTGAAAAATATAACCAGCTGCGGTATCAATGTTAACCACCTCGAAAAGACAAGCAGATGGTAAAAGAAACAAAGTGCGTACTTATCAATACCCAACAATACAAACTGCAACGTGTTGCTCTTCATATCCACACTCTGCAAAGAAGTTTCTGATGTCGAGCGAGGCACATCGTGTCACTTGAGAGTTGGTTTGGCACATGACTTGCCGAAGTATCGCAGCAGGAACAAACTCGGCCGCAGCTTCAGTGGCGTCGGAAAGGGAGCGAAGCCCGTCGTCCCACCGTGGTCCTCGCTTCGACGGGGTACAGTGTCAACGCGGCGGGTCCTTGGCTGCTGGATTCTGAGAAGCGAGCCCCGTGCCGGGCGGGGGGGGGTGAGAGGAACACGATGGAAGCGGGGGCGGATGCTTTGAGGTAGTTCCTCCCGCCTCCGCAGTGCTCCCATCATCATCCCTCATCATCCTTCGCTTGTACTTAACTCATATTTCATCCGTGAACCTCCTCTCGTATAAGTCTGTATTTTCCTGAATTTTTTTTTTAAATTTCCATGTAAAGTTTGAAAAAAGGAGTTAAAAATTACCATAATTCATATTTTCGCCTTAAAAATTCCTCTGCAAAATTCATCACGCGTGCCTGTTTAATATTATTCGTACATCCAGTCAAATCTGGACATAACCGCTGAATTACAATAGTATTTTTTTCTCATATACCCAAAATTCACAAGTGAGTAACTCAGCGTGACCTGGACTAGTCTTTACACCCACAATTTGATTAAACTTTTTTACTCACATCAATACAAAACCTTTTTTTTTTTTCCATATTGAACATAAAACCTTTACCCGCTGCAACTCATATAGAGCAGTAATAATTCGAGGTGAGCGCGGGGGTTGGAAGACAAGGCGCCGAACGGTGTGCCGCCCGCAGGAGTTGCCGTGAGCCGCCGTGGTGGGGGTGGGGTGGAGGATGCGCTGAGGGCGACTGCGGAAGCCGTGCAGGGGCGGGTGGCCGAGCGCCGCCGGTGTCTGAAAAGGCGTGCCAGGAAAGTGAGCCACGGGCCAGCCTGGTGCTGCGACGCATGCCCGTCGGCGACAAGAGTAGCTGATATGGTACAGTGGACAAAAGTTACCAAAGATGATTAGAGCTGCTACGTGTGATTTCGAACAAAGCGTTTCAATAATTTAAAAAAAACGGGACCTTTATAACTAAACATACATAACTAAACGAGTTCAAATATGAATAATCTATTTAAAAAATATTTGTTTGTGGTTACAGTCTATAGTAAGAAATTCATTTGATAGGAAAATATGTAAATGTCCATAAAACAATTTCGTGATGGTCAATAAAAATAAATTACGAATAAATGGATGAGAGTAGGGTGTAACCTCTTGCGTGATTTCGTAAAAAATTAGTCTTATTTGTGATAACATTTAAGGAGTTCGGGACTCCATAAATTTGAAATAGCTGGAATTTCTCTTCCCTCCTTTAGTTGGCGAAAATCCCGTACAGTGAAATTACTTCATCATCCCTAAGATGGAACATTATATACACGCATTCTGAAGGGAGGGGGATTCTTGAAAATCGAATTTCATATTCAATTATCAAACTTTGAAAAAATTACAGGAACTTAACAAGTTGAGAAAATGTAATTATAAAGTACATCGAATAAGTGAACGTTATGAGTTTGCCCCATAACGGACTTCAGATTTGTTCTTTCAAAATATGAATGTTCAGTTCTGTAATTGATATATCACGTATAGCTCGTGTGCGCTACAAAGCGGAGTCGACCATGTGCACTCGGCGGGCATCGCCGGAGTTGAACAAAGTGCGGAGTAATGACGCACTAGGACTTTCCGTGGACATAGCGTGCCAGGGCGGCGGTTGAGGAGGCAATGGGGGCGGCGGTAGCGTCATAAGGCCAGGAGAACAATGCCACAGTCTTCTTGTTTCTAGCGGCGTCGGCGACAGGTGAACGCGTGTCTTGCGTGTAGTGCACTAGCGAGGGCGGCAAATATATTATGTGACTTGCGAACGCGATAGATGGTCTCGAGTATGCGCGTGCTTCACCAGGAACATCGTAGTATGTTGCGGTGTGGTAGCGTTCGCCCTTATTCTATTTATTTAGTTATTGTAAGCAGGGTAGTTGTATAATTGAGACTACGGTCTAGATTGTGAATAAATCTACTGTTTACAAACCTCTCTCGTCTGTGTCCGATTACGCCCGTATGACGCCACACACTGGTCGGATCTCGAGTTGAAGTTATGTCACCCCAAAAGTCCCCGTTCCGCCGCGCGCGCGCGCCTTTCGGCCCATTCGTGAAGCAGCGCGCCCAGTCAGGCGCCAGGGAGGCGCTCGGCAGGTGGGCGGGCGGCGGAGGTCGAGTATCAAAGCCTTCGCCGGCGCCCCCGCGTCGCGTCTGGCGCGTCGGGGCGGGCGGCGCGCTGGCCGTCTCGAGTTCGCACCGCGGCGCCGCCGCGTTTTACGAGGGCTCCCGGACCCGGGGCGAAGGCGCGCGGCGGAGAAGAAAAACTGGTAAAGAGGCGTGTCAAAGAAGAAAGATGATGAGACGAAAGACAAAGAGGATGCGGAAATAGTGAGAAGAGGAAATGATTATAATAAATAATGAAATAATTAATATAATAATAATAATAATAATAATAATAATAATAATAATAATAATAATGAATAATATAATTAATAATAATATATATAATTAAAGTTGGCCCCGTGGCGCAGACGGTTGCGGTAGCCGTCGTCTGCGCGAGGACGCTGCCAGTTTCGAGGTCCCTGAATGACATGTCGACTTTGTGATTGTCCCTTCACCCGATCATCAACCTCATCGCATAATTGCCATACTTCAAGCCGTAACGACCTTTGCCCGTAATTGATACACCAGAAAGCAAGATCCCTCAAGCGTGTCATAATGTCCTATACGCCCATAAAAATTAATAATAATTAATAATCATATTA
>BOPP01000036.1:7196880-7222592 GCA_017312745.1 Gryllus bimaculatus
CCCCGACGCCGCAGACGCCGACGCCGGGGCGCCGCCGGCGAAGGCTTTGATACTCGACCTCCGCCGCCCGCCCACTCCTGCCCGAGCGCCTCCCCTGCGCGCCTGACTGGGCGCGCTGCTCACGAATGGGCCGAAAGGCGCGCGCGCGCGGCGGAAACGGGGACGTTTTGGGGTGCACCCATAACTTCAACTCCGAGATCCCCGAAACCGTGTGTGGCGTCATACGGGCGTAATCGGAACACAGACGAGAGAGGTTTGTAAAACAGTAGATTTATTCACAATCTAGACCGTAGTCTCATTATACACTACCTGCTTACAATAAAACTAAATAAATAGACATCGTACAAGTGAGAGGTAATCGAACGGCTACCACACCGCAACATACTACCGATGTTCCTGGTGAAGCACCGCACTACTCGAGACCATCTAGCGTTCGCAAGTCACTATAATAATTGCCGCCCTCGCTAGTGCACCTACACGCACAGACACGCCTTCACCTGTCGCCGACGCCGCTAGAAACAGAAGACTTGGCATTGTTTCCTGGCCTTATGACGCTACGCCGCCCCCATTGCCTCTCAACGCCGCCTGGCACGTATGTCACCGGAAAGTCCTAGTGCGTCATTACTCCGCACTTTGTTCAACATCCGGCGATGCCCGCCGAGTGCAACATGGTCGACTCCGCTTTGTAGCGCAACACGACGCTATACGTGATATATCGAATTACAGAACTGAACATTCATATTTTGAAGAACAAATCTCGAAGTCCGTCACGCATCAACATATCTCTTATTGGTGACGTACTTTTATCTACAACTTTTCTCAAACCTGTTAAGTTTCCCTGTATCATTCTTTAACTCAGAGTTTGAAAATTCGAAATATGAAATTCGATTTCTCAAGAAATCCCCCCTCCCCTCAGATGCGTGTATATGATGTTCCATCTTACAAGATGATGAAGTAATTTCACTGTACGCGATGTTCCCAACCAAAGGTGGGAAGAGAAAAAATCCAATTATTTCGATTTATCGAGTCCCGAACTCTTAAATGAATTATACACAAATAAGACTAACATTTTTTACGAAATCACGCAAGCGGATTACACCTACTCTCATCCATTTATTCAGTAATCTATTTTTATTGACATACAACGAAAATGTTATTATGACATTTACATATTTTCCTATCAAAATGAAATTTCTTACCCTACTAGTAACTAGTAACCCACAAACAAATATTTTTTTAAATTAGATTATTCATATTGAACTCGTTTAGTTATGTTATGTTTAGTTATAAAAGTCCCGTTTTTTTAAATTATTGAAACGCTTTGTTCGAAATCACACGTAGCACGCTCTAATCATCTTTGGTAACTTTTGTCCCACTGTACACATATCAGCTCACTCTTGTCGCCCGACGGGCCATGCGTCGCAGCACCGAGCTGGCCCCGTGGCTCCACTTCTCCGGCACGCCCTTTCAGACACCGGCGGCCGCCTCGGCCACACCGCCCCCTGCACGGCTTCCGCAGTCGCCCTCAGCGCCATCCTCCACCCCCACCCCCACCCGGCGGCTCACGGCACTCCTGCCGGCGGCAACACCGTTCAGCGGCCCTTGTCTTCCAACCCCCGCGCTACCCTCGAATTATTACTGCTCTATATGAGTTTGCAGCGTAAAGGTTATGTTCAAATATGAGGGAAAAAAAGGGGTTTTGTCATTGATGTGAGTAAAAAAGTTTAATCAAATTGTGGGCGTAAAGAGCTAGTCCCAGATCACGCTGAGTTACTCACTTGTGAATTTTGGGTATATGAGAAAAAAACACATACATATTGTAATATCACGCGGGTTATGTCCAGATTTGACTGGATGTACGAATAAATTAAAAAGCAGGCTACACCACACGTGATGACATTTTGCAGAGGAATTTTTAAAAGGCGAAAATATGAATTATGGTAAATTTTTAACTCCTTTTTCTCACAACTCTTACATTGGAAATTTAAAAAAAAAAAAAAATTCACGGAAAATACAGACTTATACGAGGAGGAGGTTCCACGGATGAAATCGAGGTATAAGTAACCTAACGAAGTGATGATGAGGGATGATGATGGGGACACGGTGGGCTGCGAGGCGGGAGGAACTACCTCAAAGCATCCGCCCCCGCTTCTATCGTCGTTCCTCTTCACACACCCCCCGCCCGGCCAACGGGGCTCGCTTCTCAGAATCCAGCAGCCAAGGACCGCCGCCGCTTGACACTGTACCCCCGTCGAAGCGCGGCCACTCGCCGTGCGAACGACGGGCTTCGCTCCCTTTCCGACGCCACCTGAAGCTGCGGCCGAGTTTGTTCCTGCTGCGATACTTCGCAAGTCATGTGCACAAACCACCTTCTCAAGTGACACGATGTGCCCTCGCTCGACATCAGAAGACCTATCTTTGCACAGAGTGTGGATATGAAGAGGCAACACGTTGCAGTTTGTTCATGTTGGCGTACTTGATAAGTACGCACTTTGTTTCTTTTACATCTGCTTGTCTTTTCGAGGTGGTTAGACATTGATATCCGCCAGCTGGGTTATATTTTTCACCGTGGACTTCATGGATTTCTTGTCGGACTCCTAATGTTTCAACCAATCAACATATTTGACTCATCGAATAATTTCTTTCACTTTTACTGACGTAATATCATTACTGAAAACTTCAACACTAATAAACTAAAAACTAAATGTAATATTTCTATCTTATTCCATGATATTGCCATTCCGTATATGAGTACAAATCAGTTGATTCTTTACTTCCGAAGTTAAACGTTAATATAGTTTCCTTTAAGAGTATGGTACAGGGGTTTTCAAACTGTGCGTCGCGGCCATATGGTAGGGGCGTCGCGGTGATTTATTCAAAATGATTTTTAGATTTGATTTACTTTAATCATTGTCATTTATGTCTACAAAATAATTTTGTACTATCATACTATAAGTTATTTATAACGTATATCACTTCCTCCTTTGTGTTGAATCTTAAGTAGCCCAGTATTATCCCTTATATTTAAAACTTGTTACCAGGGGGAACCGCGGGAAATTTCGTTTGAGTCAATTGAGCAGTGGACGAAAATAGTTTGAAAACCCCTGATATAGAATAATTTATAACAAACTGTGCGATTAATTGGAAACTTATTTTTTTTTTCTATTTCACAATATCAGATTTTGGCACTTTTTTGAAAGTTCGATATTGCAATGTTCAACCAAGTTCTAGAAAAGATAGGTCTACTAACCCAGCACAGTTGCAAAGGGAAGGATGAAGATGTGAAACATTCTTCTGAAAGCTACACTTACGCCGATAGAAGAAGTTTCCTGCGGTCCGTTTGAGCCAGAGCCAGAAATATAATTTCGTGATTTCTTAATTATATTTTACACGTGAGAAACCCCGAGACCAGAAGACTGCCTATAAAACAGTTCTGAAACGAATACTATTTTAATTACTGTGTCATTTTCATAGCGGAGAAAGCACTGACTTTTTACAATACACAACTTGTGTATAAACTGAAAATTAATCACTAGGTATGCTTTAAAATAAGACCGATTATTGACATTGCATGTATCTAGCTCCTTGGCTTTTACCGCTCTCATTCTTTCTCTACTCCAATCACTCTATCTGTCAACGGATCAATGAAATATATAATTAGACTGATGAAGAGGTTCATATTGTTCGCTCGGAAGCAGATTGCTTTCCTGAATGAGAGCTGAGCTGATATCCTCAAAGCGCTTGGTTGACCAGGATCAGAGGCAGATCTGCGTGGAGCGACGCCCGATTTTCGTTATTAGTTTAACTGATGACATGTTGACATTGCAACGTAATTAATCGTTTGAGGGACTCAGGTCGGATTGATCTAATGCTAGTGATGGGTACACAAGAGAAGATTGCTCTGGTAATATTACTCCACCGTCGATGCTTCTGATCCACGCCAGAGGCAGGTCACTCAAATCCCAAGGCTAGTCTTGCATACGCACAGACTTCACAAGCAGATGTGAGTTTACTGAAAGCAAGATATTTGAGAAAAATATGAATGACAAAATTTAATCAAAAGCGATCGAAAATCATTGAACAATATCTTCGAAACGGTACAACAAGTTCTGGGCAGTTTAAGGGGACTGGCTATTTGCCAATTCTCAAAAGTGGCGTAGCGTTCGATACTAATGCATTTTTCGGTCTCATGAAAATATTCAATTACCTTTTTCGCACTACATCCTGAACCTACCGAAATTTTCGTTTCTATTTTATTGATTATTTACCATTACATAAACTTACTATGACATTAACATGAAACTTTTCTGTAGCTTAAGGATGGAAAATTTTCATTCGTGATCGTGTTATCATATATGAATCTCCCCATTCGAGTTTTCGAACATTTTCATTTAATTGGAAATTACTTCCCTGACATTTCTCTCGATTACAGTAGTTATCATTTAATAAAAGTATAATTCACACTTTTGGAAACTAACATTTCGACAACATTCTCCTTCGCACCATTATGGTTCGAAAAGTGATATTTTCAGTTCCCCGTTTTTGTACTGACGAACCCTCTTCTTACGGTATTATAGCCGAATTGAGCTTTCGCCTGCCCCGTCTCGTAATTTTACCCGAATCATTCTGGATGAAAGAGATGAGCTCATTTTCCGAAAGAAACGGCGAGAGTGGGGATAGAAGAAGATATGACCTTACGTTTTCTGCGTCTCGGATGTTTATGGCAAACGGCATTGGCCGGCTGAAAAAGCTCCAAAAACAACCTATCGAAACAGTTGGTCCCTACAATTCTCATCCCGGCAGTGGTTGATTTACATAGCTACTTATCTGGTGTCAAAATCTGCCACCGCTGGGATTCGTACCTAGGACTTCCCGACCAATGAAGTTTCAATTGCGGGCATGCAGTTTCTTCCCTTAACGAATCGCGTTCGCGGTCTGTATTGTGATGGCTGAATCGGCAATTCACAACGCACGCGGCAACAGGGATAATGAACGCATATGGAAGCGGCTTAACACAGCGTATGCGCAGAGCATTCCTGGAAAGCAGCGCATCCTTTGAGGGCTGCCGCCGCGGAGCATTCCCAGAAACTCTCGTCGAGCCACGAGCTAGGATGAGCGCTGGCTGCAACCGATCGCAAGGGAGTGCGGGGGGAAGGGGGAGGGGGCGGCTGTGCCAAGCGGACTGCACGAAGCGAGACGGTAGAGACTGGGTGATTGTGACGACACGGGGAAGGACGGGGTGAGGCGAGGCGAAGCGGGAAGGGACAGGTTGGGGTGGGTCGATGTGGGGTTGGGCTGGAAGAGAACTGGACAGGGTATGGTGAAGCGTTGTGGGTTAGGCGGGGTGCGGTGAGGCGAGAGAGCCTGGCTAGAGAACGGACAGGGAAGGACGGGACAGAACAGGGCGGGGCGGGATGAGTCATGGTAGATAAGGTGTCGTTAATTAAGGCGTTTGGGAAGCAGGAGTGAAGCAGAGAGGGGAAAATCTGACGCAAATATAAGCAGACAAATTTCAACATTAGAGGAAAGAAGAATGTACAGGGATGAAATCCAAGTTCACAAAAACGTCGGGATAAAGAAAGCGGAAGTAAACGAAACAAGGCTCTCACGAAACTCCCAATGCTAGAAGAATATAAGAAATATGGGCAAGTAAATTGATAAGGAGATAGATCTGATATGGGGGTCTGATTGCACGTCACAAAGATCAGATGAAATTAATATTTGACAATAGTTCAAAAGGTGTGAAGAGAAAAAAATCAATATAACATGAAGAGTTCACGTAAGAAAAACATTTCAGCGAGCACTTTGAGATATATGTTTGAAGACATTTCCGTATTTAACGGCCAGATTAGATAGCAATTCCACAGAATTCTACGAAATTCTCTTCCACTCAAACGCATCTCTTTTCGTCCAATATTCTCGTTAGCACGATAGATAAAAAAATTGCAGATAGCATACCCAGTAAACATTGCACTACCGGTTTTTTGTTATTCATTTAAAAACAGTGCGTAGGAAACGTCGAATAGGACTTCTGGGTTTTTATATCAAACTTACAAACTATCTCCAATATTTCAGCACATCTCAAGTTTAATTTTCTTGCGGATCTCATTTTGAGATTCTTCCGCCACAATCATTAAGGATTAATTAGCATTAAATGCAAGAAAGTGACTGACGTATTCCAATATAAAACACATTGAAACCCCCAAAAAATACAACACTAAAGAAGCATAAGTAAACATATAAATGTGAATTTTGCTTCATTAAATTTGGTTTACGGTACCGTCAATCCAAAATATTACGAACGATCAATCCAAAATATTCTTCGCAAAACCCCATGATTACTAGCAATTCAATTTCGGAATCTTTCCAAAAAAAATAAAAAAATAAAATAAAATAAAATAAAATAAAATAAAAAAAAAGTTAATGGAACCTGAAGGCTCATTTGTCGAAATGTTTTAAGAAATGCAAATTACCAAAATGTTGGAAGAAAACTGAAACTTAATTCAAGACGGTTGGTCGTCAAGACGGTGTTCAGTACGGTCAAGACGGTGTTCAGTACGGTTGCCAACAATACACAGGTACTTGTAAAATGGAGGACACTCGACAAGCAACAAAAACCAAACAAAAAGAACGCATCAACTCATTCCTTTTTATAAATATTTAATTGAAACTAATATTAGCTCTATTTCTCTTTTCTCTCCGTTTGTAATTTAAGTGAAACAATTCGTTCACAAAATTCAGATGAAGACGGTCTGAGCTAGTTGATAGACAGAGACACACTCATGCATGCGTTGTCATGTGCGTGTGTTAGTGTTCCGAAAAACAAATTTTCTTGTTTTTTATTCTAAACTAAACAATAGACGATGCAACGTAGAAGATGTTAGCCGTGAGATAAAATAAATGACAAACAAATTACTAAAAGGACGACATTTAAAATACAAAGAAAGACGAGAGGACAATTGACGTCAACGGAGGAGTATCTTCCCCAAATCCAGGACGGTTAGCAACTCTAGAGTTCAGTATAATATAATTTGAAAAAACAAAAACAAATACAATTAAAAGCAGCACTTTGTTGCATATCTTGGATAGGAACAGAAGTTCCCAAGAAGGCAAAAACCGAAAATGTCATCAGCATCGCTAAAGTCCCGTCACACAGCCGCCCTTGGTGTTTCGATGAAGTCACACGTCGTTTCCACCGCCCACGCCAAATGTAATTCCACCCAAGCGGCTAAGCCACTCGGCATGGCGGACACGGCCGAGCGCGTGAAAGTCGACACTGCCGCCCCGGCGCGCGCGACCTCGCGGGGGCGCAGCTCTGGCAACGGAGCGTTCCCTGTACATTATCCGGGCTGGCTCCACCTACCCTCATCTGTAAGGCTCCGAAGTTAATGCTGTATCAAAAGGAGAAATATGCATGAAATATATGCTCTATCATTTGTAAAATATGCGCCAGAAGTAATGAAATATGCTCGAACACTTAACAGTTTTATGTAATCTTAATCAATTACAAAACTTTAAATTTTGACAATTAATTTTGCATTTTTGTCTTTACTTTAGCGATAATTTTAAAAGTAAAATATAATATTTTTTTAAACAAAATTAATATTTCTTCTCTTAACATCGTCGAAGATCAATTCCAAATTCTATGTCAAAAATAAATTATCACCCCATCATAATCGGACTTTTCCGGGTATAAAGCCATGATATCTAAAAATGTTCAGGCAAATACTGCTGCAACGAACGAAAGACATTCCCACGATTTCTTACGAACAGCATTCGCATTCACATTTGTGAAGTACACTTTTTGGTTTGAGGAGACTTTTTAGTTAGAGAATGTGCATATTAATTGAAATTTTGACGGAAATATGCACTACTATTCTATATAAAATCGCTGTTTCTGTTCGTTTAACTGTTTTGTGGATATTTGATAATTAGCCTATTACAAAGCTCCTAACTAAAAATATGATTTTCATAAACATCCGGGTCTTACTCGTCTGTTATCTTTATGAAACGTATGTTCTACAAAATAAATACATAAACTAACAGATTGCGTATAGATTTCTCATTCATAACCTGGCCAGGCTACGGGAGACCAGTCGAGAGCTTATAGCTTATTCCGGGTGGGGTGGTGCCACGCTTGTGGGGGATACCTGGTTGGGAAAAACCTCTCCAACCCACGTGTAAGTCGACGCTGGATCTCACCATCCAGCGGGGGAAGATCACCGCCACATCGCAAGGAAAACGCACGCACTACACTTACGGGACTAATGGCCTTAGCAGTTGGCGCGCCCGGCCACACGAAATAATCAATGAACTGGTCAGGCTATCCTTATTAAAAGCGGTACCGTCCCGCAGTACCGAAACCGAGAGGTTTCGATTTCGATTTATGTAGTCAAATAAACAGTACAAAGTGTATGTAACGTATGGGGAGAAGATCGTATGAGCACAAGGTGATTTGGCAGGACAAAGGCGGTGGGGAAGAGGCCGGAACGAAATGGGACAGGGAATCCGCAGAGGCGAAGAGGAAGAAAGTGTGGAGCTGGAACAGAGGAAGGAAGAGGGCGTCGATGCGCGGGTTGGAGGCAGGAGAAGGAATCGCGGGCCGATGCGCGGACCCTGGTATGGAAGCGACAGCCAAGGAGAGGCAGAGCATCGAAGGAAGACAAGTGACGGGAGCGGTGTCGGAAAGGGAAACAAAGGCCACGACAACGCGTGTATGAGGGGGCAGTGGAGACAAGACGAGAATAAGGCGAAGAAGGGAAGAGTGGAAACAGGGGCGGAACTGTTTGCAGCTGGCACAAGGAATTTCCTCCTCTAGGCCTGGTCTAGGAAGAGCCGGTTGGTGCGGGCCGGAACCGCCACGGCGCGGCGCGGCGCGGCGGAGGAAGGAGGTGTCGGCGGGTGAGGGGGCGGGGAGGGGCGGGCCCGCTATTTCGGGGCACCCAGCGAGCGAGCTGAGCGCGGCGAAGCGGGGCGACAAAAGAGCCTCACCGCCGCCGCCGCCCGGTGACATCATCGCCGCGTGACATCAGCGCGTCGGGGGGCGGAGCCCCGGCATGCGTTCGCGTGCTGCCCGCCGCGCGCGTCGCCGCCGTGCGGTTGTCCCCTCCACGCTAGACTGCGTTCACAACCAGGGCAATTTCTCAGGCATTTCGGCTATCCTCAATGCAAACGCACAAAAAACGTCCTTCGTAGTTTCAAATTCGGAAGACTAATACTCATTGCGGCCTTTTGTTTTAGTTCATTGAGCTTGGAAGTATTAAAGAAGGAGACGGTCTGGTGAAAATGGTGATCAAAAACGGAATCTCAAAAAAATTGATGTCGAAGTCCAATCGAGATGGCAGAAGAAAACTTCGCATTACATCGAAAGTATATTTTACACAAGGAAGGGTAGGCGAAAATAACTAAACTTACAGAATAGAGAAAATTCTAAGGCATAAATTAATACTCATAAGTGTGCAGAAACATGCACTATGTTTCACGGACCAATTCAAAGCCTTCAGTAATCACTAGCGGGAGGATACGCTTATGGAAACCGGCACACTAATAAGCTTCATAATAGGTTCCAACAGCATCAGTTTTTCTACTTCCACGAGGTACACCGACATTACCTTGGTGGAACATAATCAAGGACGGTTTTTACGAAGGTTTTTTCCTAAATTTTTTCCATCTTTACAACGAAAAATTGAGAAAAATCAAAAAACATCAATTAAAAGCAACAGAAAAAATAAATTTAGCTTACTTAGTGAGTTAAAAATAATAAAGTAAACAAGTTTTTAAAAACTCAATTGCTTAGGACAACATCAAGTTTCTCATCCCTAGGTATCCTTGATTCGCTCACTTGTCGACCAATCTTAGAAAATCATAATCTCTCATCACTTGGTGCAACCTGTAAGCATCAACTTGTCTCCATCCAATGTTATCACATTGTTTCTTCTTTCTCATTAGTTATTTTTTTTCTTGTTATTCTTCTTCTTCTTAGAATTTCATTTCTTGTTTTTCATTTTCCTCTTCGTCTTTCCATTTCCTCTTCGTCTCATTCGTTTACACTTTACGTTATTTCTTTCTTTTCTTCGACGTCTTCTCGTATCACTCCTTCACATTTCATCTCCTCTTCTTTTACTCCACACATTTCACTTGGCTTTTTTTCCTTCCAACTGGTTGACGTTCCCTCAAATCTTCAGATTCCGCCGGACGTCCCGTCCGGCGCCGTCCCCGCCGTTGGCGAGCAGGAAGTCGAGGCTTTGGCGCGCGCCGCGCCTCGGGGCTATTCCGCCGGCTGCGCACGTTCGCGCCCTGCTCCTCCCTCGCTCGCCCGCTGCGCTGCTCCCTTCGAAGCGCCCTGCGCCGCCGCCGCCGCCTCCGCCCTTGCAGCGGTTACGCCCCCTCGCGCCGCCGCCTGTGCCACCGCCGTCGCCACCGCCGTCGCCACCACCGCCACCGCCATCGCCGATGCAGCGCTGTCGCTGCCGCAGAGCGGCGCCTTACGAATTCACGCGACGCTCCGGCGGAGCCAGCGTTCAGGGAGACGTCGGTTGCGTTGGACCGATTTGATTTTATGCGCCGGCGAGCCGTGAGCACACGTGTTCATCCCCTGCACTCACTGGGTAGGTTGAGGACGTGTGTGAGAAGAAAGTGGCTGACGCATGTGCTTTATTATGATGCCAATTCCTGAAATTTACATGGATTGGACGAATAATTTTGATAGATGGATGATTATGATACGTTGTGAAAGGTGATGGGACTATGGTGGAATGAGAGGCGGGTAAAATCGGAGAATCACGAGGAAACCTTCCGGGAACTTGCTTTGTCCACCACAAATTGCACATAGATCGGACGAGATTTGGACCGCGGCATCCACAAGTGGAAGGCGTGAGGTCTGACCACTGCATCATAAGTGGGCTTGGTTCATTTGAGCAACTTCCCAATTTTTATTTCATCACAATTTTCCCACCTAAAAACTTTTTGTTTCTATAGCTAACACCACGCGTGCTTTTGTAAGTAGTTGGGAGTTCGCGACTGACACTCCGTAGACCAGGAGGTCTTGTCTGGAGTCTCTCAAATCATCTCACTCCTTAATCCCATTTCATTGCGCCAGGACCTCGAAAGAAAGTGACAGAAACGGACTAAGTACGACGTTACAACAGAGAAGAGTGTCCTTAACTCTTACAGTCTCTCTTTCTTCCTCTCCTCCCTCTCCCTCCCTCTCTCTCTCCCTCTCCCTCTTTCCCTCTCTCTCTCTCTCTCTCTCTCTCTCTCAAAGAAATTCGATTGTTTTCGGGTACGTCATCTGCTACAGTCATTGGTCCGTTAGTATAGTGAATGTGTTTAAACCTGAGGTACCGGTGTTCCTCCCGCGCTGGATGATGAGATCGTACGCCGCCCTACACGTCGACCTGCGTGGAGGGGGAATTCCCTTCCCACGAATCTTCTCTAGAGCAGCACTGCCTCAGCCGGGGCAAGCTGGAGGCTCCCGACATGTGTGGCAATGTACTGCATGTATGTGTAAGGAGCGAGGGTTGAAGATACTAAGACAAAGAAGAATCGCGCGTGGTCCGTTGGTTAGAGTACTATTTCTACTATTGTAGAGTAGACTACTAGTAGAAACCACTGAAAAACTATCGATTACAGAAGCCGCTGCTAGAAGCCGGCTGGCTCATGTTAGTAGATTTACTTGCATGTAAAAGATCCTCAAGCCTAAATGACGCCTCTGAGCTAAATTCAAATCGCCTGTTTCTCGCCCAAGAAGTACCTCCTTTCTCTGCTGATGAAAGAAGCGTATCGAAATTTGCGTGGGCAGACGGAAGAGCGGACCTGATGGCCCGAGTCTCGCCACAAATAAGGCATTAATTCAAATTCAAAATTCAAATTCAGAATTCTCCACCAAATATCGGCAGAATTCGACCTAGCTGTGTAGCTGGCAATGAGAATCTGCCATAGACCGAACTTGAACACTAGGATCTCGCGCTCAGAGTCTATGAGATCACTCTACCGGTTGAGAGAGAAAGAAAGGAAAAAAAAAGAGTGAAGTAACGAGAAAGAGAGACTGCTAATTCACACATTCTCGCTCAACGAATTATTCGTCTTTAGCTTATTCACAACTGGTCATCATTTACGTACATCTGAAGCACACAAAACTAAATGCATGCATTTTCTCAGAATATAGTTTCTTCTGCGCGTAGAACAAGATACAAGGCCACAACGCGAGTTGACATAAACCTTATAGTGGAATAGATTTGGGAAAGGGTTTCGTAACATCACTGTTTTATGCCAGGATTTTACGTATTCACGTAAAATCGTCTCGGAATCTATTCACGTCATCAACAGCTTTTTGTCGTTTTATGTCACGCGTTCAATATCGATTTGTAGCGCTGACTTGAAATAAAAAATGTGGGGATATGCTCCTTCTTGTAAGGAAAGTACAAGAAATGCAAGAGTATTTTATCGCATTTAAAAATATTAAAAGGAACATATAAATCAAATAATCAACCATCTCTTAAAAATCGACCAGTGTCCTTTACTTTTACAGGTTCACACACTATTTGAAATTCACAAAATAAAAGGAATAGAAACAATTTTTTCCCTCGATCATTAATAGTTTTGCTACAACATTACGCTCTGAGGCATCGGATTTCAATAACACGCTTTTTTACAAGTTTGAATTGTACACCGGATAAATCAAGATCTTCTCTTCTGTGCTATTATATAATTTTTCTTGGGAACGTTAGAGTCATAAGAGAATATTGACTTTTCTGTAGATGCCATGTGTGTTGTAAAGGAGAGAAAATCAATATTATATTTGATAATGGTTTCTGCTTTGTCAACTCAAAAGTCCTACTTTCTACCCAGATTATCCTTGAATTTTAACGTATTTCCTCAAAATAAAGAAAGTTGAACAAACTGCCGTGTAACTACAAAATGGGAACCTTGATGACATAATGGAACTGCGTTAGCAGTTCTGATATAATTGCTGCTTACAAATATCAAATGTTATTCATTTTTTACAATAATTAACAATATTTACATGGAAATATTCTTTCATAAAATATGTTGACTTCTCAACTACGAAAGGAATAATTATGTCCACAATATAATAAAATAAGTGGACACCCTTTTGAACTTTGATGTGAATTCACGTATAATTATCCAAAATGTAAAATCAAAAATACAATTTCCAAAAATATAAACTACGTTTTGGTAACAAACTAAGAGGCACAGACTGTCTCTTGCCACAGCTCTTAAATTCAACTCACAAATCATAATTCTCGACCTTTTTCCCACTTTACATATTATTCCCATTTTTTCCGTAGTCAAATGGAACTCCACAGTGGGACTCCGTGACTCCAAAGCGTGAAAATACATGCAATTTCCATGTGTAATAAAAGAAATTTTCTGATCTTTTTTTGGCAAAAACTGAATTTAATCCCTAAGAGATAAGAAATGGTGGCGGCAAATTATCAGAAACCAGAATTATGCCGTCAAAATTGTCAGGACGAAATCAATTCCCATATTAATTCATTACAGTGAGTTACGGACTGTGTAAAATACATTGTATAAATAAGAATTTCACAGGGAAAAAATCTTATAACCAGTGTCCATTGTAGAAACCGACAAACGTCAAGCTTCATAAACACGTACGCAACAGACAACTCGCCAGAAAGCCGAACCTTCTCTGAACGCCATATTCTCCAGCACGTTCGTTTCGCGAATAAAGAGAGCACAAACAAGCCCGAGTCGCAACCTCCCCGAAGCACGGACCCACCGACGCCGGTGACGCGCACCTGTTCGAGGAGCCGCGTTCATTTGTCAACGGACGGCGGACAAAAGAGCGCGCTGTCGGTCCGTCGGCACAGCCACCTTTCGGCGGGGAGAGAAAAGCGAGCGGCGGCACAACTGACGGCGACCACGGGGCAGAACAGGAGGAGAAGGAGGACGACAAGGGTGAATGCGTGAGATAGTATTGATTACGAGCACGTCAACTATTAAAGTCCCTTAAGTGTGATGCATGCTATATCCCGGAAGGTGGCGCTTTCTTTCCCTCCTCAGGCAATTGAGATCCGGCGCTGACCTACATCACAGCTTGCGGGATATTTACCCCCCCTCGAGGTATCTCCCATAGAGGTATACAGCTTGGGGAGAAGCTCTAATGCTAAGCTCGCGAATGGTCCTCCGATATGTAAGGCGGTGACGTAATTGTGCGTGTGTACATGTGAGGAGAGAGAGAAAAGGACAAGAATGAGGTAGGATAGAATCTGTATTATCAGCCGCCCGTTTCTTAGGGATCTGTTCTTAGGGAACTAATTGTAGAAATCACGGGGGGAAAAGCGACCGGCGGGAGGGGGGGCAGGCTATTGGAATTTTCCTCCAGAAACGACAATGATGATTGGACCTGATTTCAAATCACAATCATCTGAGTACAGTAAACTCTGGATGTAAGAATTCGCATTTAGTGAAATTTTGTCACAGTGAACCGCAGTCACTGGCTCCGATCGGCCCAACAAATCCAGGATCCGGTTACAGTGAAATTTCTACAACGGTTATAGTGAGCATAGTAAAAACAACTTCAACCGAGGGAAAATACGACTCAAGACCGCGAGAACTTACACATGTATTGCACTAATGGTTTGCAGGTGGACGATCGTGCAATTTTTTTGGTAACATTTATGACAAACAAAAGCCGTTGAGAGGTCAATGCCACTGAGGGAATTGCTTCAGCTCAACAATGACAATTCTGTCCGGCCTAAACTCATCATAGATGTAAACAAGTTAAAAATGAGTGACATCCGATTACGTCAAGATATCCTGAAGATGGTGAGAGAGTTTTTTTTTCGGAAGAAATGAAAACAAGTATGATGAAGGGAATACACAACTGAGGGAAGTGCTCCAACAGTGCAAGATACATTGAATGGTGTTAAGACTGTTCGATATTTAGTGTGCGAACAATGTAGATTCATGTAAGATAAATAAAGATAAAGTAATTTTTAATTTGCGGTGATGTACATTTTGCAGCAGCTCTGAAATAATAACATCAATCATATGAAAAACTGTGTAACATTTTGGGATTATCGGATATAACAAACCCTTGAAAAATGAAGCATAATAATATTAGTTCCCAGAGATTTACGATACCCGGAGTTGCCTGTAGTAAGTGTCGAAAACCCGGCACCGTCAGAACTTGGTCAATGATTGTTGCGGAGGCAACTGTGCCGTTGCTGCCGGGGGCCGAACAGCGACGCGAGGACGGAAAAAGCAGAAGGATGAGCACCGAGGACACGAGTTGCCGCGGAAAGACTTTTGCGAGTTGCGAGGCACGCGCGACGTGCTCGTCATACGAAGTCGCGGGAGGACGAGGACGAGGGCGAGACGGCTGTGCTGCGGAGCGTGAATGACGAGAGACGGAGGCGACCCGCCACGCCCCACCCCGCCCCGCCCCGCCCAGGCGGCGGGAGGAGCGCACGGAAATACGTCAACGTGATTCGCTCGCAACAAAGCGAACGTTAAACAGCTCTCGGGTGACAGCGGCAAAGGTACGAGATTTGGAGGGCGGAAGAGAATGGATAAAAAAGAATGTTTTTTAAGCGGAGATGGGAAATGGCTTTGGACCCAAGTATTTGATGCGTCAAGAAAGGAATCCCAAGATCAGATTTTAGAGACTATTCCACTCGTGAAGTTAGTGTGAAAACGTATAGTGAAAAATATTTAACTATACAGAAAAAATGCCCCAATTAGGGCGGTGTATCTTAAGAAGTTAATCACTTTTTCTTACCGCTTCTATCTACTGGCCAATCATAAACTGTGACTCATCTATATGAGTGTACATCTCTCGCTATGTCGATGTCCAATAACAGGATATGTATTATAACATAAACTGTAATTTTAAAATATGCTCTCAGTTGTTTTAAACATTGGGCGCATTTTGAAATACTGCTTTCAATAGTGAGTCACCACTTTCATTTTTTTACAAGCCTGTTTATTTTTTGGAGTTTTCCTCTTTTGGATTTATCTTTATTTTTTGAAGTTTTCCTCTTTTGGGGATAATTTTTCGTTTTCAAGTATACTTTCAACAAGATGTACACTTTTGCTTTGGGTTTATATAAATGGCTATAATTATATGATTCATGTTTGTTCTTAAATTTTGTGAAACAATATACAAACATCTCAAAACATGCACGAGTATAGGCCTATTTATATGGATTTCGTTTCTTATAACTAATGATACTTTTACATTACACTTATTGATTTTTACTTCAAAGCAATCAGATATTCTGGTGCGAATCTTTCTAAGCATTTTCAAGTAATTTATTCGGATATTAACCTAATTTTATAAATATTTCAGTTCATGTTGTCATAATCTTACTTAATGAATTGTCTAATTTCTTAGATTACGAAAATTCAGAACCAAACACCTTCCTTCCTTCAAGGATAACAAATTTGAATTATAGAAATTTGAAATATTATATTAATTATTATTTTTTGTTGCTGTTTTGTTTTTGAAGGTTTGAAGTTTACCCAGTGCGGAGCAACTTTCAGGCAAACCACTGCAGGAAGATGAACGCGAATAAGTGGTTTAAGCAGCACTGACTCATGGGCACGCTGCCCGCTAAATAGCTTTCAAAAACATATCCGACAATGCTGAAACCAGTATTCCTGAGTTCCAGAAAACAGTTTTAGGTTTGGGCGACCTATGACTAAGTTCGTACACAATGTTCTGCGCGTACTGAGATAAACAAAATCAAGTAACATGAGAAACTTGAAGCAGAAAGCTTTGAAGAGAAACTCCCGCAAACACCACATCCAGAAGTAGGCAGGGAATATTGATGGAATACTATAGACAACATATGCGTTGTTACAAAATTTCTTTCTTCCTTGATTCTCCTTAATTTAGGAAGCTATACCATAAAATTTCTGTGCAATAGACTTGGTCAACTAATGTACATGAGATAGTATTAAGCTAAATTAAGTTCTTTGGTGTTAATTTAAATTCATTCTTATATTTACTTGAATTTTACTTGTTAAGTGCCGCATCTACTTAATTCAACAGGCTAATCTCAGCACGTAACGAATCGAATGGTGCTTGGCAAGGAAGAAGAAACTATTCGAGTATTCAATTATCGACCTGACTCGAATTGAAAGCGTCTACTCTACGCGAAGAAAATACTAAAGCAGGTGGCTGACGAGGTAATATTTTTAGAGAACATTGCGGATTTGTTGCCATCAGTACTGGAAAGTCATCAGTACTGGAAAGACTGTCATAGAAAAACTAGAACAATTTATGATAAGACTTCGGAATCATTCAGAAGGTTTTTGTCACAATTAACATATCAGTAAAAAAATGCCACAGAGGCGGAGATCATGGATACTTGTGAAATACGTACCATCACAGCGCACAACATTAAAACTTAAAGTGTTTAAAGAGCCAATTTGGTTCATCTCACAGTAGCTCCTGGAAAGTTTAATTTCAAGTCACGAATCTCTTACAATGCATTATTAATCTTCAAAACGGATTTCTAACATAGAAAGGTATTTAAAAGCAAAATCTCAAATTTCTGATGCAAATCAAAGTCAGATACCAAGTACAAGATAAACTAAATTTCTTGAGACGGATTTTAGCAATTACTTTTCAATCCGAAGTTCTGAAAGAAGCCATGAAAAATCTATTTTTCATTTCTTTTATAAGGTCGAATAAACTACGCGTTTATTAGCATTCAATATTATTTAGAACGCATTGAAAATGTTTAATGCTTGCTTTGAAGATGAAAACCTCGTTTCTGAGACTGATAATGAGAGTAATAATAAAGAATAAATGATTCCTTTGAAAGAATTCTGGTTTAATCACGATTTTGAAATATAGGTGCGCACAACTTTCAGAGACTTACAAAAAGAGATTAATGAATATGAATGTTTCTTCCATCAGCAAAAATCACTTCAAAACGTCAAAGAAGTTGCATAAAAATCTCTTCACCGTATGGGGGAATTACATATTCCGGCGCAAGTTTCTATTTGGACCAGAGAGTGTAGAGGAATTTAAAATCGACCTCACAAAATAGTTACGAAGAAATTTCACAAAAAATTAGACTCTACAGTTGTTTAAAACTTTCAAATATTTTTTTCCTTCCCTATTATGTATTGAATAAGTTTTAATCTCAAAACCATAATTAAATCCATCAGTTTTTGTTTTAGATACGAATTCCTGCGGGAACATTCATGGCGAGTGATTCTGTTCACTGACCATTAATTTCACACTTGGAAGAATATTCGCTACAGAGAAGGGGAAGTCAGCCGTCTGTTCAACATGTTCAAATCAACACCACTGGCAACCCGAAATATATTTTAAAATAAAAACAAATTTTAATACCTGGAAAATCCCATCGAGAGCCTTCTGTGTCTACATTGACAACTGCCATCACAGCCCGCCAATCGGGAACTCACAGATAAGCACAGAGGCAGTTGAGGACAATAATATAGAAACGTGCCGTCGGAGTAGTCTCCATTGACTAAGGGCCTAAAGACTCCAAATAAAAGCTTCAAGTTGAACAAAAAGTTCACTGGTTGTTATTTCTTTCTGTGTGTTGAAATAGCACACATTTTACACACACAATCTCTATGAAAAATATCATAAATATATAATATCGAAGTATTTGACATCCCGTTGAGATGAAAAGTATTGAAGTTTTTTAAAAGAAAAAAATCTGTCTTTGGCAGTGCGTTCGTAATTTCTCACGCGCTCGATTTGCCAGGGAATTCGACCTTAGGAAATGGCATCACCCGATCACCACCTGCAGGATGCTTTGTCTGCTCGCCCCCGCGTCTCGCGGATGTTCAATCGAACGCCCAGGATGTGCGTGGCATAACTATGCATAATATTAATAGTTAGGCACAGGCGCAGGTGCGCTAATAGTTGCCATGTTTTGCGTTCAAGGATCCATTGTAGAAAACGGGCGCTACCGAACATCCGGTGAAATGACGTAGATCGGATTCTTTGACAATACTGACAATTCACTGCGCTGTGACTATTATTTAGAAATTCAAGTACTCATCTTTTTATGGGTAAAACGCACTGATTCAGAGTGCGCCGATAACTTCCATAGTTATTCTGCGAGAAACTTTTCTTATTTTGTGTAGATGTCGTATTTGTGGGATGTTCACTTAACTGCTTATTAAGAAAATACGCTGAAGAAGTAGCGAATCTAGCAATACTATAACAATGAGAAATATATTTATTATTATTTTGCAGTTACCCATTTCATTTTTAATGAAAATGCTCGAGAGGTCGGCGATGTGCTGAAAAATAAATGAAATTACACACGATACGAAGGGATGATGACGGTACTGAGATGATTTGGTGAAAAATTCCACATAATTACAAACCAGCATGTTCGCATAGCAGCTTTAACATTATTTCACGATTGTATTTCTATTAAGTGAATTAAGCTCAAGTGTCACGTTACTTACGAATAGCTGAGGTACTGTAATGTGTTTCGCTCGACAGGCTTTTTCCGAGAACGAATATCACTGAATACCAACCTGCGAAAGAAACAACAGAATATTAGACACAGGAAAGATACATATAAATTTTTAAATCAAAAACTTAACAAGTAAGTAAGCAGTTCATTCTAAGATTTTAAGTCTTTTTTATCCTAGTTAACTTTTAGTACTTGAAATTTTAATTTGTTTTCTTGGGTCTATATATCTGCATTTACATCTTTTCTTGGCCCACTTGATACACTTTTGCTTCCTGCATTTCATGCAAACCATTGTTTTGAAATGCATGTTTTGCCCAGAAAATCTTTTTATTCACTAGGAGATAACGACACCTGGTGTCAAGTAGCAAGTACTCAGATGAATATCTCATAAGGGAGACAAAATTAATGTTGAAAGAGCTCCATTCAAAACTACATTAAAAAGAAAGCTTAAAAATGATATTTGACCAGAGACTACTTCTGTTATCACGAATTCGACAGAATAAAGTGTAGTTACGATTACGAAGCAATTTCCTACTGAAGATGTTGTGAAGTTTGTTAATAATCGTTTCCAATAAAATGATATTGATATATGATGTAATCTTGTAGCTCCTACATCGATATTCTACACAGGATTTTAATGCAGTTTCTTCAATCTCTGAGTAAACCTTGAGCACGGACCAGCGCTCGCACCGACGCCATGCGCAAGCAGACCGCTCTGGGCGGAAGAGGCTGGAACATCCGGCGTGAGACGTGCCCTTCCCAGAGACGACTCCCAGTGCGCCCTACAAACACACACAGTGGGCCCGAGTCACCCGCGGCTCCGGGCATCAGTCAGTGCCTCTGGCCGAGAGGTCCCAGGGTTCGAGTCTCGACGATCGCAGGATTTATGGCACAACCGTGTCAGCTAGGTTGGATTCAGTCGCTGTCTGGAGGAGAGTTCTACAGGTCGACTCCTCTGATCGGTAGTTTTTAGTGTCTTCTCCAATCAACATCAGGTGAATCCTGAAGCAGTGCCCTAACAAATGAGCCAGAGATGGCCTTTCTTTCGCGGACCTATTTTCCTTGTCCTATCCTCGTCTTACTTACCCACACTTCCTTATACTTTACTTACACTTATATGCATTGCACTAGTACACCAGTCAGGAGCTTGGAACTTATATCTTATTCCCGCTAGGGCGGTACCCCGTTGGCGAGAGATTCCTGGTAGGGTAAAACCCTGCAAGACGACGTGAAGGTTGGTGCTCTATCTCGCCATCCAACGGAGCACGTTCACCTTCTCCTCTCACGATAAAACATACACCACACTTATGGGTCTACTGATGATAGCAATTATGAGAAAGTTAGCTGATTATTCACGAGCACGATAGCAATTGCATAATTAATTACGAGCATTGCCTAGTTTTTCAGCCACGAGAAATATTGTTACATACAACATATACCTTATCCGGTCACCTTTTTAACATTTTGACACTTTTTCTAGAAGTATACTTATGCGATTAATTATATTATATGAGCTTGTATTGTACGTTAATGTAATTATATTGATTAATGACAGTATATTTTACTACATCAAAAAGAATAATGAAACATTTTATTTAGTAAAGGTAGTTTCATTACGTTGGATAAAGAATGAGCCATTAATCTACTCCGAATAGATACGCAAACCGCAAATAAACGTATCGGATAAGAGAAAACAGTTAATAACGTAAATACTCGTAGACCGAGAAACATCATATAACAACCGAGTCCTTTATTTGTAATCGGTCGAGCTTCGTTCCATACTTCTCACATATTACCAACTTCTTATAAGAACAAATAATAAAAAAAAAACTGAAATCCCATTTCTTGAAATAATTTAAAGTGACTCTTATCCCTTAATCCATATTATGAAACAACAAATCAATTGTTTCCATTGTTCTTAACGCAAGTCGGACTGTAAAATACTTTATAGTTAAGCGAAATTGGTGCATGGGTGGGTGCAATGCTCTGGTACCAACATTCTCTCTCGCAGCTTGGGCGACGCTTGCGAAAACAAGTTTTCCCAGATTTCATCCATCCCTATCCATCCCCAAGAAATAAACAAATATAATATTAAATACTTAAACGAACGATGTCCGTTAAGAGTGGCTATTCGTTTCTGTGTCAGATGATTGTGCTAAGACTACGTTTTTACAATTCAGCATAAGGAAAAATATTCCCCTTGAACCAACACTTTCGCCAGGCGGGCGCCGCCCCATCTGCGTGGGCGGACGCGCGACCTTGGGCGAGGGACGCGCGCGCGGTTCGCCCGCCGAGTTCAAGGCGACGAACGCCGCGACGCGCGGCTGGGTTCCTCCCCTTCTTCCCTCCCGCGGGACGCCGCCCCCCACCCCGTCCCGCAGCCTCCGCCGCACGGCGTCCCGTGCCGTCCCGTCGCGTCGCGTCGCCGGATGGAGCGCGACGTGAGCGGCCGCTCAACACGCGTGCGCGTAGACGCACGCGGTGGCGTCTGAGGCGGCGCGAGACGCGACGCGACTGCGGCTGGACCAGCGGCGGATGGGGTGAGCGGAGGTGGGAGAGACGAAGCGGCGCCTTCTTATGAGGTGAAGGCTAGTGTAGGGTTCAGAACGCTCAACTCCTATCTCTGGGCACCAGGGTTCAAATGTTGGTCCGGAGGCGGCGCGAGACGAATACGGCTGGACCAGCGGTGGATGGGGTGGGTGGTGAAGGAGATAGATCGGCGCCTTCCTGTGGGGCGAACGCTGCGTTGACTCTGGTGAAGTGTTCAGAGCACTCAACCCCCATCTCTGGGCACCAAGGTTCAAATCCCGGTCTGGAGGCGGTGCGAGATGCGAGGCGACGGTGGCTGGACCAGCAGCGATGAGGTTGGGCGGAGTTGAGAGGGCCAACGCGACGCCTTTCTGTGGGGCGAACGCTAGGGCGACAAGTGGTGTGCAACGCTCAACCTCCCTATCTTTGTACCTGGGTTCAAACCCCGTCCCGCACGTGACGCGAGGCAACTGCGGCTGGAGCGTGCTCGAATGATATCGGATTATCGATGATGGTCAAGTAGCTAAGGTGAGAATGGCTGTGTGATTGTAAATGCTTAAGGCCGGTTGCTTTGATCTACCATTGTCAAATTCCTGAGGGATTCTGGAGCAGAACCATAAGCTCTGGGTCACGTGCGATCGTCGTCGTCGTGCAACAGCTTGCACATATCTGATGGATCTCTTCGGGTCTGTCAATGATGTTAATTGGCGCTCCTTCATTCGTTCGCTCACTTGTATATGACTTCGTATACAAGATGACTTCTAGGCTGTCCGGGTGACGCCGCGTCGTTGGCAGAGAGGCCGACGTTTCACCTGTCACATCCCAGGCTTCTGCAGGCTAGCGGTCACTACCCTGAACCCGGACAGCCGGACTGCCGGACAGCCTAGAAGTCATGAACTCGAGCTGCGGAAGCCTACATTCGTATACAATATGTTTTATTTGCGAAGTGTGTACGTTGACGTGTAAGCATGATTCGTAGCAACCAACGCCGTCATTACGGGAGCCATCAACGAACATAAGCGATTTACGATGCAACGTGAGTGAACTACAGTCGCGGTGGAAGGATACTTCTCTGAAATAAACATGATGTTCACTTGTTTCCCGAACTGTCACTATGGCCCTTTCTAAGTCTAAGTCGGCAGTAGCAAACGTTCACCTTGCGCCTCTGGGAGTTGGGAATAAATTACTCAGTCGTGTCTGAGAGTTAAGATGGCAGATGGGAGAAGCGACCCATCTAAAGAATCCAGCATTATGGAACGACGTGGTTGTTGCTCCTAGCAGATGAAAGTAAGGCTAAGAACAAAACCGAAGCGCCTTTGAAAGAAGACAAGGTGGTACGCTGTGTCCTAGCTGACGGAATAATAATGGTTGACGGTACGCCTCCACGAATGCCATGTTGTCCGCTGAAGTGTCGGTACCAATATTTAAGATAGAGGATGGACAAGAAGGGCATTCCCCTGTACTGCGACGTAGAAAAAAGATCAGTTGTGCTTCTGATTAATCAGTATTGGCCCTGACTGAGTTCATCGTCCGTCCCATTTTTAGAATGCTGACTGTCCATCGTCGTGAATGGAATAGTGGAATAGTATAAAAATATTGCATGCAACTGAATAAATTAAATGAGTCTGAAGAAGAATTTCAAATTTCAAACTTTATCGAATTTTCATTCGTTTATCAAGGATTTTTCATTTAATTTCTCATTGCTTTTTCGTTACTTTTTCATGACTTATTCAGTTTAGCTTAGTTTTAGTTTGCTTTTAAGTATGTCTATGTTTTTCGGGTGAGCAACTACTTTATTTCCATTAAAGGAAATTACATTTGTTTTCTTTGCATTACAAACGCATGACGCAGACACTCTCTGAAGCTGATTCTCGACTCCCTTCCTCTATTATCTTCTGTCAAAATGCGGCATTGTTCTTGGCAGCAGCTCTCAATGCCGAAACGATACAATCGATTGATAGATTGATCAGGGCCCGAGTTGAATTAGTAGTCAGCTCGACATCGACGGGATGTTTATATCAACGTCACAAATGGATGGTGGATTTCGGAAGGACTCTTGGTCGGAATTCGAAACATCACGCACTCAATGACGGTTTCTGCATGGCTCGGCGACAAGGCTGCAAAGATTCTTTTTTAAAACATGGCTCTGCGACAAGGCTGCAAAGATTATTTTTTTAAACATTTGAACAGTCTTTGCGAAATCTTTGTTACGTGGGGCAACATTTTCAAACCTACAAAACACAATTAACTTCTTCGCAACTTTCGAGACAAATAAATTGATTTATTTCTCAGTTCAAACATTTTTAATATAAATACTTCCCATTTCTATACTTTATACATCATTTACTTGGACTTATTTAAATACAGGTTTATCGATTTACAACCAGATTGTCAAACTGGCGGCTCGGGGCCGCATAGCTCTTGATTGTGGCCCACGACAGGTTATTAGTCAAAAGTGTAAGTCCCTTGTCCGTGTCGGTCAAAAACATTGCGCGCCTAGCGCACGTATTGTTGGGGTCAAACGCCGTTAATGTAAAAATATATTAAATTTAGATTTAAGATTTCTACGAAATTCAGAAATTTAAAATTTGCCCAATGTGTTTTACTGCGTTACACATGGTAAGGCCCGGTATCACTACACACCACCTCCCATTTCAGAGCAGCCAAACTGCCCCTTTATGTGCAGGGAAGTCAAGTGTGGACGGCCTCAGTAATATAAATAACCCGCAATCACATTCAAATTTTAGATATGGTCTTTCAGGCCTTGCACGTTGGAGACCCCTGATCTACAATATAATTTAACATATTTAAACTGTTGAATTAAAGGACTTCGTATCGACATGTTTTGAATTCCGCCCTAAACTAGAACTTAACAACAGTCCTATCCCTCGTGAACAACACAAATTCAAAGAACTTGAAACGGTTCTCGGAAGGTATGATTACCAAACGTCACTGTGCTTTTAACATAAAAAAACATAGAAAGTGTGTCACAAATATAATCAATCTCTTGAAATGTTTGACGAGATCGCGCAAACTAGGAAACTGATGGTCCTGTAGGTATCACTAATCGTAAAATGTATTTGAACGCTCACCAAGCAATGGTCTCATATCCAATATTTGCGCAGATGTATCGGGAACCAAGTAAAGTCGCAAACTGAGTTATCTGTCAGATACGTCGACAAAATAGATTATCAACGTATTTTGCTTTGGCTCAGGATATCCATGGTTGATATTTACACCTTTCATACGTATTGATACAGAAAGGATAACGACAGGGTCGTTGTCCTATTACATGAAGAGCCATCACCTACCAACACAAAATTGCTGTTAAGGAGTATTTTTAATTTTTCAACTTGAATCAGAATGCCATGACAGAATCGCTCTCTAGAGGAAGAGTGCTTGGACAAAGTGATGATGAAATGGAACGGAGATAAAAAATAAATATATTTTTGTCGTTTCCCATTATCTTTTGATGCCAAAAGGGTCCTTTCAGACACTATTTTTGCCGCATTTTTGCGCTAGAAGGACGTAAAATGACAATTCGATGCGGTTTTACACGACTAAAAAGATGATAGCAGAAATCTCAGAAGACAATTTGGGAGGGCACGAGCGATGTTTGTGACGATAGCAGCAGTTGTGGAAATGTTAGCGGCAGCAATGGCACAGGCGATGGAAGCGGTGTGAAGTGGTGTAACCGTATCAAAGCACGGAGTATTGTGT
>BOPP01000036.1:7226091-7251538 GCA_017312745.1 Gryllus bimaculatus
TGGTCTGTTTGCCGTGGGGCCTTGGTCTTCGACCCGACAGCCTAACCAGAGCACTTGGTGTGGCTTTAGACCTACTAGGCCACAGGTGGATGACCTAGTAGGACGGCGCGTTATGGCGATTCGGCTCGATCCTCGGCTCGACTAGGGGACGGGAGGTGGATATGTTCGGGGGTGCGGCGATTGAGGCGACGGCAAGTGGTAGGGGTGGAACCAGTCCTAAGGGTAGAAGGAAACGAATGGGTATGGCGCAGAACGTGTTGAGGGGCGCGGGTGGGAACGGATGCTGAAAACCGAGAGCGGCGACCCCGTTAGTAGCCATTAGATGGCGACGGGTAGGACAAACGGCGACCCAGGTGTCTCGCTATATCGCGAGAGAATGGAGGGGCCTTAAAGGCGCCCACCCGGCTTTCTTGAGGGAGGCTGAGATGAACTATAAATTCGGGTTAATATCTCAACACCCTCGTGGAAAATAATGAAAAATTATTGAACGACTCGAAATGTCCTTCTCTAAAGCTCCGGAAAGTTGCGAAATCGCTAGTTGAGAGGTAATGTGCTTCGTAATCAAGGAATGTCTGCTCAATACTGAACACAGACGAATAATGTTCCGAATTAATAAATACATGCAGTAAAATTTTGTAACAATAAGAAAACTAAATGCTAACTTTATTTCGAATAATTAATTGGCACTGCTTGACTGAGAGCAAAACTTGTGAAGCATGGACTTTTATTGGAAATAAGTCATTGCAAATACTTTCGTTTTCTGGTTATTATTGCCCAATAATTCATCGAGTTCATGATTGAAATTCATCGTTCAAACATTAGTCTCCATAACACTCACACGTTACCATTGGATATACAAACTTGTTTTAATATTACCTACCACCGCGTTTACGATCAACTTTCATTATGATAAAATTATGACATATTTCTATATGTCTACATCACTGAGAGTAATGTAAGATGTAAGATGATCATCCGCAAAATCTACTGTGCAATGTTTATCCGCCTTAATTTCTTTGGAAGCAACTTTGTCTCTTCCACCTCACGCCCACGAGCTTCTTTGATGTCCCTTCGCCAGCCGACTGTATCGCGCAGATTACCCATTGTGTTGCTGGCTTTACGGCGCACTACTGTAAATGACAAACATGACAATGGAGCCTCTGCCGACACACGAACGGCCTCGTGGGGGCCTTTGTCTACCGCAGCTTTGTATTTTCACTAGCGCCGCACATGGCCATCGCAGAGAAGCGGTATCAAGATACCAAAACCGACGTACACACGATATCCCACTTATCGTTTCGCTAAGCTTATTGTCATGAATAATGCCAAGACGAGCGTTACTTATGCCAAGGGGAGATCCTTCGCGTTCACATCCTACAAGCATTGCTGATGGACGCAGAGGAATTCTTTAGCAACGAAACGAACTCCTTGTCAGGTATTCTTACCAAGTATGCTGTATTCGTAATGAAGGGGTACACAACAGGAACATACCACATGAGTTACAATTGGATGGGAGTAGATACCGTCCAAGTGGATACCGCCAAGAGGAAGACATTAAAAAAATAGAGGGTTTGAACGACAGGACACATTGTCACAGAGAGCGCCTCCCCTCTATTGCCCATTCACAACTGTCCACATGGCAATAAGCAATACACGATATCCTACATTTCTCGATCGGGGTAACGATATTCCATTGCACGACCATCAAACGTTAATATAACCTTCAAATAAAGAGCCTTCCACGAACATCACGTGATTTTTCAGTGACATTTCCAGCGACTTGATCGCGACCATAACATCATTCATTCACTGTTTCCCCTCCCGTAAAAAACAAACTGCGCACCAAAACCATCTGTGCGTAATGAGGTGGATCGCAACCTCTGCGGGGGCGACGGTGGCGGTGGCTGCCGTCAGAATGCTTAATAGTCGTCCGTCCCCGCCGGCCTCCGGCCCCAGCCGCGCCCGCCGCCGCGTCCCACGTCCCACGTCGCTCGCCTCATTTCGCGCCACCCACGCGCGGCCTCGCGCTCGCCCGGATTCGCCGCCAGCGCCCCTGGCGAGCGGATGCGCCAACTTACGCCAACCCCGCGAGGGAATTATCGTCCGCAGTACGGCGTGGGAGCACGCGTCATTGTCGAGCAGTGGGTCAAGCGGTGAAGGTTACGTGGGGTGACACTGCAGCCACGCTTTCTGAAATTTGAACGGGAACAGAAACTAATGCTAATAGCTGTGACACACTTCGGGAATGTATAAGACAGTGACTACATGCCCGGCAAATTAAATCTCCGTACAATTCCCACCCCATTAGATATCGAAATCACTTCACCAAGTAAACTACACTAGTAACGGGTAAACAAGTCATGTTTCAGCTCCCGGTGGCTAATATGGGGGATAAGTAGGCCATCAGCAGTCTATACGTTTTAAAGCTCGATAATTCCATCAACATATTTTGATGTAATGACTCGATGACGTAAAGGTAACGGATATTGAAAAGAAATCGATATGTCAAGTAATGTAAGTGTTCTCGAAATTGTATTTATCCAGGTTGCACTGTATTTTAATAATTTTCGACATTGCCTTCACGGAAAATAATCCATAGGATGAAATTTATACATATTACAAATTTTTGGCGTCTCCTTCCTTGCACGTTTATAATTTCTTGCGGAAAATGACTATCTGCTACCTGTGTCATCTGCAATACCTGCATGACCTGAATCCTAATTTTTTGTTCGTGTCTTTTAAGATGGCAACATCTTACCTTGTATTAAAAGTACAATATACTCATGAATATAAAGGCAGATGTAAGGACGCGGCAGAGATCTTCGTAATACACGACTATCGATTCACTTCCGCTCTTTGGCCGGTTTCAGATCATATCAAAACACACGGAGAGCATTAAATACATGTATCAACATTAAGATTTTTTTTTGCGAAAAATGCAACACGAAAGCAATATGATCTCGAGGAGTAATATAAATTCCTGTCATATGACACATAAAAAAAAAAAACAAAAAAAAAAATAAAAAAAAACAAACAAACAAACAAACAAACAAACAAACAAATTTTATAGCACAACTTCAGACTGATTTCCTGACTTCGTTGATTCATCATATCTTTGTCACATGTTAAACTGACGCTTGTACTCTACCAACACTAATCGGAAATAATTTGAGTCCCATTGTTTCAGTGAACACACCTCCAGTGACTTCAACGTTTCGTATCTCTTTCACGTGACATACCACGTGACTCACAGCTAATCTATTCTTATTCTTGACGTATTTTCCTAGAGTAATGTCATTCATAAATTATCGATGCAGTTGAGAATTTCAAGTCTTTATGAACTGAAATTAGTTTTCCTGTGACGTTTCAACGTCTCAGAAGAATCAAATGAAATTCTGTCCCGAATATTACAAATTCAAGGCTTCATATTCATATGTATAACATCTGGATTCACACAACCAAATAAAATTGTGAGTGAATCCCTATATCCCTGAATATTTTGTTAATTAACTAAACATTGTATACTTGAATTTACAGGAAGTACAATGCAACTTACGCAGAGTTATGGTAATATCGCATCAGTACTTTTTAAACAGTTTTTTTTAAACAGGCAAGTTTTAATTCTGATGTTTATTACGATGTTTGGACCAATCTAAAGCAAATACTAACCTCAAACTTCAATTTTTCACATCGCATATAGATTGGCCTTGATGGTTCGAAGATAAAATGCATAATCGGATGTGCAGGTTGACAAGATTGGCCACCTGCAGCTACGCCCTCGAACGTGAAAGGACTACCACTAGAGAAGCATCGTATGTGACAGGAAACGCTAACAAAAGAGACACTCCATGTAGAGTGTCGATGCAGGGTAAACGTACGTTTTATTGAGGCAGGAGTGTGGGTTAAAACAATTGACTTCCTACGATAGATAGAGAGAAAGAGAAAGAAAGAGAGAAAGAGAAAGAAAGAGAGAGAGAAAGAGAGAGAGGGAAAGAGAGAGAAAAAGAGAGAAAAAGAGAGAAAGAGAGAGAAAGAGAGAGAAATAGAGAGAAAGAGAGAGAGAGAGAAAGAGAGAGAGAAAGAGAGAGAAAGAGAGAGAGGGAAATGTATATAAATTTGAATATATTCTAAATACACATTCCTGATAATGTAATGTCTTCCAGCTGTAATGGGAAATAATGTTGTATTTTCTAAAAACGTGTGCATTTTCTAAAAATTGGCATCATGTTTATTCCTTCAACTCGTCTGTTGTTAATTGAAACTAAGAATCTGTAGGTAAGAAGTTCACTATGTGAAAGAAAATTCAAATGTAAATCAATTTGTAGCTACTACAGGCATTTTAGCTACCTTTCCGTTTTATCTTAAAAATTCACTCAAATGGAACGCCAAAGGTGACTCAGGGTATTAACTGATATCACTGCAGTGTCTGAGACCCAGAGGCCCTAAGATTCGAGTCTCGACGGTGGCAGAATTTTCGACACTAGGCCAGGTCGATTCTCCTTTATCCGCTGTCTGTACGAGAATTGCAGCGACCGGCTGCTGTTCTGTACCGTAGTTTTTCGTGATTTCTCCGATCAACATTGGAGAAATGCTGGAACACTACCCTAACAAACGACCGCCCGCGATCCTTCCTTCCTCTTCCTTGTCCTATCCTCACTCCTTACTTACACAAACTTACGGTCATGCGCTACATTACCACACATGTCGGGAGCAGCTTAGAGATGTACGGTCTGGGATGGTGCCGTGCTGGTGGGAGGTACCTGGTTTGCGAAAAGCCCCGCAACACGGATCTCGACAGAGCGGATCACCGCCTACCCAGGGGTAAAAAATCATACACTACACTTACGGAACTAATAACCTTTCGCAGTTGACATGCCCAGTATCACTAATCGTAAAGAGTACGAGGATCGAGTAGAATCGAAAGAGTACGTAAAAGTTTACGTACTCTTTCGGTTTAGTAATTAATCAATTACTCAAATGTGTTTTGAAGTATGGGAAAGCAGCAACCCTGTCGCAGGAAAACATCCGGCGCGTCCGCAAGGCTCGTCTGTGGTCCACAGCGGAGCCCGCTTGCCCATTTGCATTAGACAGGCACCGCAGCGCACAATAAAAGATAGGTAGAAGGCAAAGAGGGCTTGCGTGGGTGAGGTGGTAGAGCGCCTTTCGCTGCCAGGAAACAGCCTGACGCAACAGCCGCGCTGCGCCGGCCCCCTGCAAGTCCTCGGCGGGTTCATGGCCACACGCTTTCACCACGCGCCTCTAGTGGAGATATGTCGCACCAATGTACGTACAGAGAGTACTTTAATCTTTTTTTTTTTTTTACTTTCCCTCCCTTTATGAACGTATTTTGAATTTGTATTTAGCCAATTCATGCCCCGTGAAGGGCAATTGTCCTCGGCGCCGTTAAATCCCGGGGGTTCCTACTCGATCACCCTGCCAGAAACCCGCGATGTCTCGAATTCACTTAAACTTCGTGACCTCACGTAGGAAACGAATTCTACTTGCGACGCCGGTTTCGCGGTCGTGGCTTTTCAGTAGGACCATCCCAGCATTCGCCTGGATGACCGAGGGACAACACGAAGACACCGGTGAGGATGGCAGGCATGGGGATTGAACCCGTGCCTACCGAATGCGAAGTCAGCACGCTACGCCTCTGAGCTCAGTTCCAATGAACATCCAGAAAGTTTATTATTAATTATTATTATTATTATTATTATTATTATTATTATTATTATTTTACTTTTCCTCCCTTTATTATAGTATACTGATAAAAATAATTGGAATCACCTCACCAACATATAGGAAATCGGTCGTAAAATAAGTGTTTTCGGATTCTTTTCAGATGTCACTCCCCATACACAACAGAATTAGAGATGTTTCAAAGATGGTTAAGAATGGAGCAGGTGGCGAAAAGATTCAGAGAATTTTGTACCAGAAAATTGGGAGGACTGGATAGATGAATGGATGGATATACGTATGCGTCCCCCTAGCTCCGTCAGATTAGAAATGTTTGAACTGAAACATTTTAAATAAGTCAAGATAAATATTAATTGTGCCGGTTTGGAGTTCATGATGATACTTTAATTTTGGGGGACACTTAAAACGAAGCCCCTAAGACAATTTCAAATTTTCTTCTTTAAATGTTTTTCTGGAATAACAAAACGCATTTGTGAATATGGTAAAGTTGCGAATTTTGAATAAAAGCTATGAAACTTTAAAAATTCAAAAGTTTAAACTTATTTTCGAACCTGTTCTACATCTCCAGTATTAAGCCAGAGATTTCTTTCTTAATGTAATTTATCTCTCAATTTTAGATCTTTAATCATTTAAATAATGTATTTTACTACTATTCGGAATGCCCTAAAGCATGCATTTTTAGACGTATCGAAGAGATGCTGAGAAACATTGCTTTCAATTTAATTATGCTCTACTTTTCGTTGCAAGACTCAGGCTATCAGGCCTGATCTTCGTCTTA
Source organism: Gryllus bimaculatus (assembly GCA_017312745.1). Lineage (NCBI taxonomy): Eukaryota > Metazoa > Arthropoda > Insecta > Orthoptera > Gryllidae > Gryllus > Gryllus bimaculatus. The sequence goes on from BOPP01000036.1 coordinate 7,232,567, forward strand.
CCACGCAAATTTCACTACGATCCTTTCACCCCCACGCGGAGGAAGAAGATATAAATTGGGCAACGAAAGAGGCGGTTTGAATTCAGCAAGTTAATTGTCAGAGTATTTTATTGAATCCATGAACAGCTGTTTCAGAGCTATAGAACTTGATCTTTTTTAATCATCTGTAGTATATACTTGGAATTTTTATATAATTCACGACAATATTTATTGATATCCTATTAAGAATAAATTGTCTTGTCTTAAAGTAAAATTTCGGGGATGTACACACTTCCTCCTACGCCGCCGACTAGTTTATGTGACAGAGAATACCATGACATTCACCTTCAACTGTGATATTAATTTATACTTTGGAGTTTATATCTTAATAATTACAAAAATGTGGAAGCAACGTCAATTTTTCTTTAATTTGCAGACCCTTCACTCGTAGCCTCGTTTTTACAAACGTTGAGAAAAACTCCTTCCTTATATTATTATCTCTATCTACACTCCGCGTCAAATTACTCGCAAGCATTTTTTATTTTCGGCGACTGAGGAAACACCACTGTCGCGTACGTGCCTGGATGCAACTTCACATTGTGACTAAAATTTAAAACAATTGATCTGCGGGGGCCAAAATCTGTTCCTGATATCAGATCTTTAATGCAGACAGCCTTCGTGTCAGGAGAGAAACCTGGTTCTTCGACGGGCGCATGCAGGACAGCGCAACTACTTGTTGCACTCTACGTGTGGTGTTGTCAACGCTTTCTCTACTGGCTGGAAACTACAAATTGAAGAACATTACCCTTATATTTTACATTTTCTCTACACATCACAACTTTCAGAATTCACACGTTAAACGTGAATAACACTTTGAACGTTGGAAAAGGAACGCGTTAAACTGTCAAAGGATATTTTTCATTACTTGTTTGATCAGCATTATGGCGAAAAAACAAACAAACTTGCCCTTAGTTTTGCGATAATTCTCCACGAACTTCTCTGTATTCAAACAAATTAGCAAAAACAGATATTTCTTTATTCTCCGCAGTGTACTCACGCTTACTCCTAAGTTCATCTCTGTGTCCATCCGGATCATTTTCGTTCTCCAAAATTATGGAGCTCCTTTCCCTCGATGCCATTTTGACGGAAGAATCTACCTAGTATCTTGAACCTCCCATCTCCTTTCCTTATTTTAATTTCAAATTACCGTCTCCACATAGCATGTCACACACAGTTTTTAACTGTTTCTGACGTAAATAAATAAAAAGAACTTCCTCTCCATTCGTCATCGCATCCGCATGTATGTGTTCTTTCTCTTCGATATCCTCGAAGTCATCCTCCGCCGTCACATCTCCACGCCGATTTATTGTCCTCCACCACTGCCTGATTTACTTTGTTACTCTTCCTTGTCGCTCACGCCATCACTGACAATATCATTTCCCTTTTTCTCAACCCCCCCCCCACGTACAATCGTTTTCGTCACCACCGTGCACTTCGCCACCTACATCACCGCTCTCTTTCGTGCAGCTCGAACAAAATCGCCACCACCAACACCGTAACTAAGCGGCGACCTCAGGCACCTCCGCCTTCAGTTTCGCCTTCGCTCTCGCTCTCTCCTCCGTCACGGACGTCATCGCCCGATGAGACGGTGACAGGTCGACACGGCCGCTGTGCGAATGGAGAGGCAGCCACACCCACCGCCTCCACGGAGCAGCCCGCTTTCTCATCCTCGAATCGACGGGCGCCAATCCGGGTGGCAGGGTGGATGCTCCGTGGCTCAGTGACCCTTGATATTTTGTGATATAGCCATCTGCATTCTGATACGTAGGGGGCGGATTTTAATTACATGTCATCTTTTTTTCTTTTCACTTTAGAACAATGCCATTTAGGACAGAAATTCATTTAATGTCCCATTTTTAAATGCCATTGTTTGTCATTTTTTGTCATTTTCGACTCATAAGCCATTTTTTCCCTTTTTGCGTAATTTTTTAATGCATATTTTCCTAATTCTATCGAGTTTAATATCATTTTAACAATACTTGCTTCAAACAATATTTACGAGTTGCAACAAATGTTCACCACAGACTTCCTGAGAAGCCTATTTCATTTCTTCGCTCATTTATATTGTAATGTTCCCCTTGTGAGTACTATGTAATCTAAGGTTCCTATTGCACCATTGTCAGTTCGGCTGATTTCGCGATAAATAAAGGCAGTGATTTTCTTTTAAAGATGAGTTCAAACCAAAAGTTTGCAGGCTGAGTTAACTTGAACAAAAAGGAGAAGCCTCGATTACATCAGTAACATACTCCAACAGCTTCAGTTGTTCATCTGAAGTGGTTTTCATTAAATTTTGTTACGTCATTTGTCTTTGTTTTTAGGGATTTTTAAAACATTTTAAGAGCATTGTATTGATAATTTTGGCAATGTTTTAGGTCATCACAATCCACCCCCCTACTGATGTCACAGAGAAAAGAACCTGTTGGCATCCAGCGTATTTCTGCATGTCTGCGTACAGTCAGCTACAGAAGAATGGTCCAAAACCCCAAATGTATTCAGTTTGCATCGTCGTTTATTACTCGATCATCAGATATCAGTTCAATCTAATATTTCCTTGTTTTCATCCAATATAGCCCATTTCGACTATGTTAACGTTGTTGGAGTTTTATATTATTTCTCAGTACAGTTTGTCCATGTCCGACCCGGAGGGACAAAAATATGCATTTACCTTTGGACTCAATTGAATCAATAGAAACTAACTGTATAATTCAACTTCTTGTTTAGTATGCAGAGAAAATATTTGTACAAGACATATTCAATTTGAAACATGTACGAGTCCGTTTCATATTTCTACGTGAAGTTAGCAAATATAGTTAAAAATCTATTTCACACATCTTGTACCATTGTACTTTTGTAGAATAGTGTGTGTGTGTGTGTGTGTGTGCGTGCGTGCGTGTGTATTTCCTTAAAAAATAAATAATATTTTCATTTCTTAGAACATCTGGTTTAAAACACATTAATAGCTACTGGAATGCAACTCAATGTTCTGTAAATGTGACGGTGATGCAAAACTCCTAGATAAGTTGCACCTAGGCAAGGTCATACACGCCTTTCTCTTAAGCAATAACCGTACGTGCTGAAGGTAACTCCAATAACAACATAGTCAATGATAATTTCAAAATAAAATAAATAAAATAAGTTAATTTTTACCTGTATTTTTCCCGTTTTTATCCTAAAAAGCAGAGAATTTCATCATCAGCCAGTTGATGTTGACATTGACAAAGTAATTCTGCGAAACCTTAAGTATTTATGGAAGCACACAGATTTAAATATGAATGCCAATAAAACGATTAAATCCAATTTTTGGATTTTACCTTTTTATATAAATTTGATTATATATATATCCTCCCCTCAGTCAGACGTCTTTTTGGGTTTTTCGTTGAATGAATCTGCATAGAGCAAAGATCTTTCGTCGACGCTATAATCAATTTGTATTTTTTGTAAGTAAGGGAAGTGTTTCATATCAATATATATTTTCTCTATATCTTACTCTAACACACATATTGAAAATGGTTATATTTTATTATATATTAAAAGAAATATCAAATATTATTTCTCTGCATATTTTGGGATTCTCTCTTAGAATGCGAACACTAAATATAATCCTCTTTTCCAGATTGTGTTGGCTTTATTTTCAGTTGATATGCAAAATCCATGGTTGCGACGTCTCCTGGTATGTTTTACGTCTCAAATCAATTCTAAAATTATTTTCAGTAATAATCTTTCAGAGATTTCTGAGTCTTTATTATCTTTTACACACACGCGCGCGCGCGCACTCACGCACGCACGCACTCGCAAGCACGCACGCGCGTGCACACACACACACACACACACATATTACTCTCTGGTTTGCCCTCTTCGCTGCGCGAGCGGTTGCATTGCGGGCGTGGAAAGTAAAAGCGCTCGCACAAGCGGCGGTGAGGTAGGCGCGCGTGCGCAATCCGCGTGGCGTTGGCGTCGGTGTCGGCGCGGCGCGGCGCAGCGCCCCGGAGCGGCCTGCTTCGTGACGTGCGGGGGCTGCGCTCCGCCACGAGCTAACGGCCTCGGCGCGCACGCGGAGGCGGCAAGCGCACGTGGCAGCGCCACGGCTCGCGCGGCCGCGCCCTCGTCACCCACATGCCATTTCGCAACAACAACAACATTGATTTGCCTCGGTGCCTAATCCCAACAATTGTTGTTTCTAATATCGATTTTCGTGTTGGGCATTGTGCGAACAGACAAGCTCGGTTGTACTTTATACCTCGATTAATATTTAATGTCACTTTACGTTTAATCATCTTTTACCGTCTCATCCTATCGGGAGCTTGAACGTCACCATGGTAACGTCACCGTAATGATGTTGAGGCTCCCAATTTCATAATACCGTAACAGCTGACTTACGTCAAGCGCCACTACAAATAAATAGAAGTATAACACCGGGGCGGATTTTACATGCCTCAAGGTCGTTTCTGCCGTTTAGGTCTATTCTCACCCCCTTCGGATTGTATTGAGGCAGCGTCAGGCAGGCTGCAGGATATGCGGGAACGCAAACCTCCTCCGGAAACGTATCCACATTTGAGTGGAGCTGTCCTGCCCGCTTAGGGCTACAAACTTTCCAGGTTGGTACCGGTGTCGAATGGAGCACCACTCACATTGGGTATGGTTCACGTCCCTTCTCAACTATCAACTCATGTGTTCGAACGAAGCGAATGCTGTTTACAGAATACCACGATTTTTCTTAAGTGGTCGATGACATTAGGTCAGTGTTACGTTTCCTGCCTTATTAAATTAATATTTTAATTAATTCAGGAACTTCCTTTTCAACGAAGCTCGTGGCCTCAGAAATGTGCCTACCTCTGTCATTTTATAAGGAGGAGTAGCAATGCCCTAATGTCATCGGCCACTTAAAGTAAATCCAAGTATACCGTCATCGAAACGATTATCTTTCCTCCGAGAGGTGGTCGATTTCCGAAAGGCATTTTCTTCGCTTTTCCTCCCATTGGGTACTTGGAGAGGCGGTCGAAGTGTGTGCAGTGGACCTATGGCATTCCCCTTCTTTCCGCATTCGTCTACGGAGAACTTCTGAAACCACTCAGATAATGGTGATCGTTCAGGATTTCAGACTCCGTTTTCATATCTGTTCTTATTAATTTTTTAAAAATTATTTTGTCAGTTAAATCTTAATTACAATTTAATAAACACGGCTCTTGTCAATTTAAATTTTCCTTCGCGCAAACGTAAATGTCGGAGGTTACTAAACCACTTATATAAATATTTACATTTAAAAACGTGAGTGTCGCCGGACATTTCGGCTCCCCAGTGGCAGATTAATTCTCCTCCACGACTTAAGTGTTCGGGACTGCGAGGAGGTAGGCCCAATCCCGCCCGCAAGGTCTTGTGAAGATTAGAGAAATATTCATAGTGAGGGATATCGAGGTGTAGGCGTTAAGAGCAGTTGTTGGGGCAACTCATTCACGCGACGCGTCACACCGAACTACCAGAACAAAACATCGATAGTCCACATTTTCGAATACGAAGTATCGATACGTTTTGATACTTCTAATAACGATTATTACTGTCACATGCATCATCATCAAAATCACTTGTTCAACTTACGAAGTAATGACATTTCGCCGGTTTACGTCAGTTAACTACAAGAGCTTAATGGTTGTTACATATTCAGCATATCGGCTCTCTTTTTCCGGTATTTTCGAATTTCGGGCACAATCAAGACAGAAATATAAAAAATTCGTCCCTCGAAGCCTCCGCACCCTGACATTTGCAACGCCTTGTGAGGTGTTAAACGCCTCGCGACGCCTAACAACGCCGCCTTCGTGGCCTTTGTAACCTTACGACACCTCGCGAGGCCTGGCGGCGCCGGCGATTAGCACCGCTCAGAATGTGACTTGCGAACCGCAAGGGATGCACGTGCTTACGCGGAAAACGGGTTTTAAAGTCGGCTAAAAATGGATACTGGTGCTCCGGTGCTCGACGGGACTCGAAGTGGCGGGGAAGAGGAATAAAAAAAGAATAGCAGGTTTCTGTATTAACTTTCTTGTTCATCCGAAAGAGCATGCACTTAAGAAACAAAAAAAAGTAAATTACTACACAGGTTACGCTCGGTTGCAGTCTCTAGTTTTTCGCGAAGAACACAAGTAACCTTGAGCGCCCGTCGTCTACTCTCATAACACAATGCATTAAAAAAATTCAGGTTATCGTTCAATCCATATGATAATACGCGGTAACAAACAAAACAAAAGACATCTTTGAAAAGCGTTTGTCCACTATTATATGCTTAATTGTTGGAATTCATGCTTAATATACACATGACGATGCTTATAAACGTTTCAATGCAGTGGGATTTTCATACATTTACTTACGCAAACAAAAGAAAAGCGATATTTAAAAAGCATAGCTTCATTCCCATCAAAGGCGTTCAAATCACTTCTACGATTAAATTAGATCGCTAGTTTCTTCGACCATAATATTTTGTTCGATTCAAATGTATGAGGACGGACACATACACGAAGTCCTAGATTAAACACACAACGCTGCTTTCTTAGCGTAGTCCAGAAAACGCACAAAACTTGTCCGATGTAACATTTCCCATTCAATATTTACTTCCATCCGCCGATCGGCAGTCCGACAAAAGTGGAATTCAACTGTAGCGAAAGGTGCAGTCATCTTTATGTTATAAGCTTGCAGCATTGCAATAGAGTTTTCCCATTTAATATCTTAAATATTTCTCAGTAGCACCTTGAACACACGGTATTACTAGGTTTCTAGTTTCTAAACGTTTGATGCTTTACTACCAAAATTTAAGCAACAATTAATTCAAAATTCCCTACCTACAAAATCATTTCAATATCAATCTTTCTAACTACAACGGTAATATTTTCCAATAATAATATTTTTTTTTTAAAATAACCTTCAGTTGATGAACAGTTACCTCGGCAATATTTTCAGTTTACATTAATTTTTCTTTCAAACAAGAACTGATTTAGATAATCTTTAGCAACTATTACCTTTTAATTAAATAAGAGACGAGTCTCAAAATTCTTATAATACATTCTTACCCAATCACTTTTTTGTGAATGCAAGTTTTAACGTGAAAAACGTTTATTACATTGAATTGTACGTCACCTTGTATTACGAGGTTTATAATTATAAGAACCATGAAGAGAATCAATTTGCTCTAGGTAAGTTTCAAAGATTTTTGAACAAATTAATTACCTAGTAAATAAAAACTTATTATGATAAATGTGAATAAAATATTTTTCAGTGTTTGAAACCGACAAGAAATATCGTCGAAATGTTGCACAGTTGGGCAAATGAAAATATAAAGAGATTTTAAGAATTAAATGACTTTAAATTGAATGGGATATTTTAATAATAATAATAATAATAATAATAATAATATAACAAACAATTCTAAAAGTGACATTTCTCCACAGGACTTATTCACAGATAATACGAGCAGCAGACTGGTAAACAAACAAATGGTTTTCTTTTCACATACACATTGTTTTCTATTTTAATATTAAAATAATTTCAAATTTTGATCCCAACTTGATTGAAAATAAATTAAAATTTTACATTTCAATTAAATATGGACAATGCTAATAACACGAGGCCTAATTTCAATTTCATGAGAAAAATAAAAGTCTAATGGATAATACACGCTAATTTCGAATTTGTTTATAGAAAACATAAAAAATTTGGAATTATACGCCAGTGTTATTTCGTAAATGTAGTTTTGAATCTGAATCAAAGAATACACTATTGAAAGACTTAATATAGCTACAATATTTTGAAGTTCGAAAAGATGTTTCGCAAAGCAGAACTAATGTAATACCGCATTTTGTTTTCTTTCTCGAGTTATTATAGAATTTAAAGTACTCGACGTTCATAAGTTCTTCTTCGTCTTGTTTCAAGTTTAGTTCGTTCTCAGAATCGTAAATGCCGCGTAGAAGGCTGTGTTGCCGACGTTTTGACCATCTTGGCGTGGTCTTCCTCAGGGCTGGTCTGAGTACTTGGCAGACCAGCCGTGAGAAAGACCACGACAAGATGGACGAAACGACATTTACATGACTCTGGCCGCGAAAATCAACGACCTGCTGTTCTCGGAATCGTTCTATTACAAAAGTGCATTCACCAAACAATTTGAAGGAACTGAAAATAATTAATAATTTTCTTCTATTTTAAATTGAATATGTTTTTCTGCCATTCGTGAGTCACATTGTTAATCGTGTAGAAGGCAATATACATCTTAGTTTCTTGAATCCTGCGTGTCAACTTCAATGAATGCCAAAATGAAGTGTTTTTACAATACTACTTTTTGTTTTGAGCTGCTGCATTTGAGAATTATGAAATATTTGGATTTTTCTTTCATTGTGTAAAAATTGAATTTAAAATTTAATTAAAAATTCATAATTTTAATTTCTCTGAAGAATTATACTGCCAGTGCAGACACGTGCGTTTGAAAAGATTAGGAAATAATTAATTATATTTTTTCTTGTGGCGTCGTTAATTAAGAATATGGTTGCTTTTTGGTTCTAAATGAGACAGAGATTAATTACAGCTCGCAGCTGCAGAACGCTTTGGATGTTTTTGTTGCAATATGACGCACCTGTTGCTTTCAGTCTGTATACACATTGAAGTATGCTTCTCAATTATACCTTTTATCACAAGGACACCAGTATTATCGTTCACAGAGGACAATGGACTCCATGTACAGAAAGTATTGAAATCATTATTCATTTATGAACAAATTATATTAATATAAAAATTTAAGCTATGTTCTTGATTTTAATTTGTATTTTTACAGTACTTAACATTGTACTTTTTCTGCGTCCTTTCATTGAACTCTAAGTTTACAGTATTTTATATGGTTTCCATATAAAAAGTCATGGATAAATTTACAAATTTATATTTATTATAAATATTCGCTTTCGACAATTAGGAATTCTCATAAAATTATTATTGGGTTCCCGATCAAATAGAACTAGAAGAAACTCGTTCCACCTCGTCAGTAACAACATTCCAGCAACAGACGTAGTACTTGTCAGCATGGGGAGACGTGGTTTTTATTGATTATTGTTTTCAGGCGCGTCAACAGATAATATTAGTGGTTCCGTACGTGCAGTACATGTTTTATTGTTGGAGGTGGTGTGATTGTTATCTTCCCCGGCGTATAGCGAGATGCGGCGCCGACATATACGTCGGTTTGCGGATTTTTTCCTATCTAGGTATCTCTCCAGCAAGGTACCGTCCCAGCCGCAACAAGCTTCAAGATCCCGACTGGTCTCCCGACATGTGTGGTGCATCCAAAAATAAGAGCGTTCAGCAAGGAGTGAAGATAAGTCTATGAAGAGGAAGGATAGATGGTGTGCGCTCCTTGGCCTGGTTGTTAATGTACTGGTGCGGCATTCGCCAGGTTTTATTCGGAGAAACTACCGATCAGAGCAATCGGCCGGTAGAAGTCTTCTCCAGACAAGGCTGTATTAGACTTAGCTATGTAGTTAGCGTCGAAAATCCTGCCATCGGCGAAACTTCGATCCTAGTACCTCCCAACAGAGACACTGAAGTGACATCAGTTGATGCCCTGAGTCACTTTAGGCGGTCAGAGACGAGGGGGTCTCTTCTGTTCTGTTTTTGGCTCGACAGCTCGCAACAGACCTTGGCCAAACAGCGGTAACCCGGCCTTTCGGACATGGGATAAGTTCTTGTGATTAGCACGAAGACAACCCTACACCGCATAATTGGCCTTATTAACCTTAGGGTGGACTTTCCCCATCGTCACATATCAAAAGATTCTGGGACATTTGCAAGAAAAGTGCAAGAAGTCTTCTCCAGAAGTTATAATTTTATAATTTGCTTCGGCCAGGAAACGAACTCGGGGTTGCGCCGTGGAAAGAAAACACGCTAATCAACGAGCAGCCCGAAAGGTCGGGAGTCGCGTCTCCCCCTCCCAAAATTTTTGGTATATGGTATATACTGGAGGGGACTCCTCAGAAATCAGTATTTTATCTACTGAATCTTCCCCTCTAATAACAAAGTACTGGTTGCGCCCATGCGTGTTGACAATACGTCGGGAACTCAGCCGAAAACTGCACGTGCACTTGAGAACAACCATGAGACGAGTGTCGGCGTCGGAACTAAATAAAGACGATATCTCCGCGAGCATGCCCAGACGCCGTGCTCGTGTGTCCGCGTATGCGTGAGGTTTGGACTCGCGTGCAGGCACGCGCGAAGGCGCGGCGTGAGTCACCAAGGGCGGCAACACGACCGTCCGGCACGGGCGAGGCGGCGGCCATGCAGACATCGGAGAAACGTTGGCAGACTCGTCGCCTTGGTTGGAAAGGAAAGAAAGGTAGAGAGGAACTAGGATATGAATATGAATAGCACGAACAAGACTAAATATCTCATGAATGCTTCATGCGAATCACAGGTCATATCAAAATTAGATTCCTTCCCAATTTGAATTCTTCTACATTATTTTTCTCTTTTCAAATAATCTTTTCATTGTGTTTCAATACTTAAGAGTCTTTAGTTAGTTTATATCTACATATGTTTGTCATGACTGAACTGTGGATCTTCACCCCGAATTGGAACTCATAACTAACGCTCAAGGATCTTCCTGCACCTGAAAGAATAGCAGAGAGAACGAATTATTATCGAGGAATTTTTTCCCCATTGATATTTCTATGGAGGGTCTGACACTTTCAACAGTTTTAAAATAATTTTATTATTTATTAATTTCATTTTTTTTTAAATATAGATAAGGATACTGGCCAATACCCCACCAGCAGACCGAGACACATTGAATGCACATCGCTTGTCCAAACGATGTAGTATCGGAAAGGTCTTACTGTAAGTGAGGGACGAACAAATGGAAAGACAGCAGGTTAGCCATTAAGTTCCGAACAATTCCATAATATTCTTGGGTTTTAGATCTTTCAGACTTTGTTCCAGACAGGATTTACATAAATCGAAGAGGAGAATGAAGAATAAGCGCTCTCATCACATCTTATAAAATTAATAAATCATCACATTCAAATTACGAATTAATGAATGTAAATGAAATATGTAACTATGGTTAATTTTTAAAAAAATGTAACGAAAACAGAATATTTAAAAAAGTCCAATGTTAAGGTTGTGTCTTTTTCAATGGCTCTAAGCACTAACCACCACTGTCTTGTGTCCTTCTACTCAGTATATGTCCATACCGTTTGTAGGGCTAATACTTCTCCAAATTTTGTCGACGCTGTCTCCTCGAGGCTGTTTCTAAAATCGGAGGCTTCTTGGGCCGTCCGTTCCTTCCCGAGCGGAGCAGGGTTCGCTGCGCCGGGGCAGCTGGGCAGCCGAGGGGCAGCTGGGCGGGCGCTTAGGCCAGATAGCGTCGCCGCGCGCCACTCACGCGTCAGTCAGCGCCTGTCAGCAGCCGACGGCTGCGCGCCCGCGTCCCCTCGCTCCCCGCCACGCCCCGCTCCCCTAACCGATGCTCGGACGCTCTGCGGCCGCCCGCCGGCGATCCGGAGCGCCCCGCCTTGCCTACGCCCCACTCCTCCAACGCCCCGCTTTCCTCCTCGCCGCACTCCCTCCACGCCGCCGCTCCCCAATTTTCGGACGCCTCTGCGCAAGCCCGCCTCGATCCAAGCGGCCTCCCCCGCCGCCACTCCTCCACGCCCCGCTTTCCTCCTCCGCCCGCTGAAGCCGCCCCCTCCCGCTGCCGCCCCGTCCCGCCCCGCCCCGCCTCGCTCTCGAGTCTCGACCCTCTGCCGCTGCCCCGCCGCGATCCGGAGCGCCCCGCCTTGCTCCGCCGCCCTCCTCACGCCCCGCTTTTCTCCTCGCCGCACTCCTCACGCCCCGCTCCGCAATTTTCGGACGCTCTGCGCAGGCCCGTCTTTGATCGAGCCGGCTCCGCTCCGCCCCGCTCCGCTCTCAGTCCTCGGACCCTCTGCGCTGCCCGACGCGATCCGAAACGCCCCGCCCCTCTCTCCTCCACGCCCCCGCATTCGCCTCACTTCATCCGCTCACACGTCTCCTTACCCTGAGCCACCTCACAGTACCCTTTCGAACACCATCTTACCCAGCCCCGCCCCAACTTCCCCGGTCCCATTTTATCTTACTCGGTCTCTCCTCATCTTACCTTACTCGGTCCGAAAATCCTTTACTCAGTACACCCCACCTCATCACAGACTAGCCCTTTCCCACTCGTCCCCTTCTTCACCATCACTCTCTGCGACTTCCCATCCCACCCCCAGCCATACATCCCTCCGTCTGGCGTCCCGCTTAGCGGCGGTGAACGCCTGTCAGGCGAAGCTCGGTGCGCCGCTTTTTACCCATAAGGCTCAGCAGACAGGGCAGCGCAGGGACGAGCAGGCTCGGGCGTTGGATCAGGAAGAACCTTCAGCCTCAAATCACTTAATCACACGTTCCATCAGCACGTATCACGGCTCGGATTAACATCACAAGGTCCCATAAATAATGGAAATTTGCTGGTGGGGCTTTCTCACCACCAAAACAAACTTAACAAAAAAAGCAAAATCACAAAGTAGATGGTTATAAAAATGCATTTCTATATTCTAGCTAAAGTTTGCAGTATCTACGAACATCAATTAAAAGATAATATATCATTCGCACCTACCAAATATTTTGAAAAACAAAATTGGAACACAACGACACAAAAACAACTATTCTTTGTTTACAGAATTCGTTCATCGAAATTGAAGTTCGAATAATGATTTCCCATAATTTTGATTATCAATTGAAGTTTTGAGTTTCACATTTCTGTTTTCCACAGACAATACAAAATGCTTCAACAATGGTTTGTTTGGTAGCAAAATACTACATTTTAGAAAATGGCGAAGAAAAATTTTGAAAACTCTTAGCACACCACTATGCTAACGAACCCTGATGTCTAGCAAACCTAAAGATTAATCGTATGTATTTGATCATCAACATGTTCAAAAGATGCTATCTCCTATCTTGGCAATTTTCCTCTTCAGTGTCTAAAACGCCATAGCCCTAAAAATTAAGTGCAAATAAGAATTTAAAAAGCAAAATTGTGAAACTAAGACAAAAAAGTAAGCTTATAGAGAAGGGGAAAAGTATTCCTCTAATAACAAGTGACGTGGTTTTATTCTATGCTTTCAAATACCACGAATCATGATTAACACGATCCTCTTTAAATGCGAAACCCTAACAAATAATTCACAAAACTGCTCTCGCATTGTTTTGTGGTATTTGTTCCCATATTGTTAGTGTGCTCTCAGAAAAAGAGCCTTATGCAATGACAAACGCCAACGTAATTCTCTGTGTGCAGACAATTACGGAAATGACAACCAAAGCAGAATCATTTGCAAGTTCAATTAGCAAGAAAGCTATATTCTTTAGGTCACAAACGTCAGCAGGAAATAAAGCGACAATGAATGGCAGAAAGCACTGACACGTAATTAATTACAAAATCATTCCACATATCAAAAAGGAACTAGTGAAGTGCATTTCGTATTTCAAATACAACATCTACACATCGAACTATTTATTTGACTCTGATTTGAAAGTAAATTCCTGTCGAAAATTAAAAACCAACAGAATTGAAATGTACATCCACATTCCCATGTAGTGCAACAAGTGGCCAAATTCAAACGCAATAATAGTTACAAACTCCCTTCCATTTATATTTCTGGAACAAGATGAAGCGGCAATTTCGCTGAACCCACAACAACAAAAAACGAGCGCGTCACACCATCAGCACGTTCCAGTGACAACTGCCTTACGCATTCAAGCAAAAACTGGTGTAACTTCCTCCCCGCACAGTTACAAGGAGTGTCAGCGCACGCGATACGGACAAGTGCAACGTCGACTAAAGATTTCGTCGCGCAGAGGCGGCGGTGTGGTTTTGTGCTTGCATGCACGACTTCCCAGCACGCCACGCCAGGAGGAAAGTCCACGCGCCTCGATTCACTCGTGCGACAGTCACGAACGGTGCATTAAGATGGATACGTCATTTACTGAGCGAGAAAGAGGGAGAGGCGGATCAGGGCATCAATTGACGTCACTGTAGTGCCTCTGACCGGATGGACCTCGGTTCAAGTTCCATTGTCAGTAAGGTCGAAATTTGTCGCTGTCAGGAGAATTCTAGCGGCCAGTTACTCTGATCGGTAGTTTTCCATGGTTTCTCCACTAATTGCCAGACGAATGCCGAAGCAGTATCCTAAGAAGCGGACCACGGACCGCGCGCGATATTTCCTTCCTCTTCCTTGACCTATTGTCACCCCTTACTTTCATGCACTTACACTCACACGCAGTACATTAACACGCATGTCGCAAGCTCAGAACTTGACCCGGCTGGGCCGCTGTGCTCCGCTGGTAGGAGATACCTGATAGGGGAAAACATAGCAAATCGACTGGTAGTTCGGCGCCGGATCTCGCCATGCAGTGAGTAGAGATCTCCACCACCTCCTGAGGAAAAGCATGCACTACATTTATGGGACTAATGACCTTATCAGTTGACGCGCACCAACAATTAACCAACCTTTTGTGAGACGTGACACAGAAATCCTCATTTCAGTGTAAAATCATGTCGGTGGAATCCATTTCATGCTTGGATTTAATTTATACAGTTTTATTTTATTCACAGTTTTCAAAATAATATAATTACAAAATTATACACTTTTTAATTTTTTTTCTTTTTGGGACGATAGAACTATCTTTTCTTACTATGGTACTTTTCCAGAAAACAAGCTCTGGGTTATGAAGTTTACACAGTTTTATATAACTAAGTCAAAACGACCATTAATATTTTTCTTCGTATTAGTTGCATTTCTCGCTCTCCTCTTGCTTACAATCAGTGTAATTAACTTATTCTAAAACGCAGTAAGTAACACTACTCAAAATTAGTCTTTTCTCCTCATTTTCAATATTTAGGAATGTGAATAACTCTTAAAACGTGTCACCTCGTAATTCTCATAATCACAAATAAAATAAAAGAAGTAGAAGCGTCTTAGTCAACATTATTTTTTAATTCAAGAGCGTCTTTCCATGGCTTAGCCATCATTCTCAGTTACCTGCTGTTCGGAAGCCAGTAAATGAACAAACGGAAGCTAAAAAACGACAGTCATTAGTCATTCTCATTCTTAACGACCTTGCAAATATATCATATACAGTTTGAGACTGTGTAACATTAATAAAAATACTTTTGTTAACTTGATTTGGGAAAAAACAGAACTAGTTGTCCTATAAATAAAAATGGCTAATCAGAAATCGAAAATTGGAACTATTTCTTGCATTCCATAATGAGCAACCGATTATTGTGAAAAGAATCGGAACGGAACCGGCATTTAAATATATGGCTGGCCTGAACTGTGATCCAATCGGATACTGAATTGAGTCATTTCTTGTTACGTAATAAGTATTGGGGTGTACTGAAGCAACTCTGGAACACACAATGGACTTAATGTTTAAGTGCACGCGACGGAAAGCGCAGCAAAGATTGCAATCCGTCAAGCGTCGACGGCGCACGCGCGGGAGTGAGGTCGAGCGCAAGGGCGAGTGTGAGGACGGTCGCGAAGACGAGAGCGAGGACTGGTTTGAGGGCGAATAAGAGGGCACACAAGTGTGAGGACGCTCGCGAAGATAAGCGCTAAGACAAGTGTGAAGATGGGTGCGAAGACGGGCGTGAGGCGTGGCTTGAGGAAGAAGTGAGGGCACACAAGTGTGCGGACGGTCTCGAAGATGAGTGTGAGGATGGGTGCGAAGATGGCAGTGATGACTGGCTTGAGGACGAACGTGAGGACATACGAGTGTGAGGACGGTCAAGAAGACGAGTATGATGATGGGTGCGAAGACGGGCGTGCGACCTGAGTAGAGGAAGAAGTGAGGACACACGAGTGAGACGATGGTCGCGAAGATGAGTATGAGGATGGGTGCGGAGAAGGGCGTGGTGACTGTCTTGAGGGCGAACATGAAGACACACGAATGTGAGGACGGGCGCAAAGACAGGCATGAGGACGAACGTGAGCACTCACATGAGGGGATGAGCGCGAAAACGGGGGTGAAGACGGGCGCGAAGGCGATCGTGAGGACGCGCTTGAGGACGAACGCGAGGGCGCGCGTGAGGACGAGCGCGAGGGGCGCGGCCACGCGCGCCGTCACGCGCCGCCGCCGCAGCTCGCAATTAAGCGCTCGTTTGTTTCTCGGATGTGGGTCAATGAGAGCGGCGCAGACGCCGCTATTGTGCCTCGCTCGAGCCCTCCCCCCTTCCAACTCCTGGAGCACCACACCCAGAGGATGACTCCGCCGTCGGGCAGCAAGGATGCTGAGGAAGAGGAGGAGGAGGGAGTGAAACCCAAGATGACAGAGAGGACGGCAACGGCAACGGTGACGGGGTTGGGGTCTTGACGATGCGACGCGACGTCTTGGTTATGGCAATGGAAATGGAAATTATGGAGAGCTAAGGAAGAGAGACGGACTAAGACATAGAAACGGAATAGGACAAGAAACGGCAAAGAGGACTCGTAAATTGCCGAGGCAGCGGTGGCGTTGATGTCATGTCAATGGTATGGTAATAGTGGTGTTATAATGACAAGGAAGGAAGAGAAGGAAGTAAAGGAAAATGGAAGGAGGAGTATGTAGAATAGAGTAAGGAGGGCGCGGTGGAGAAAAGAATGTGTCAAAAGACCACTGTGAAGATGGCGACGACGGTGGTGATTTCACGACAATTGTGATGACAATGTTAATGATGACGATAGAGAGCGCAAGACGAAGAGGAAGAACAGAAAGGA
The DNA here is from genome assembly GCA_017312745.1 of Gryllus bimaculatus. Lineage (NCBI taxonomy): Eukaryota > Metazoa > Arthropoda > Insecta > Orthoptera > Gryllidae > Gryllus > Gryllus bimaculatus. Next base: position 7,249,369 of record BOPP01000036.1, read on the forward strand.
GCAAAACGACTGCGAAAGTGGCGATGGCGGTTGTGTTATCGCTAGAGAGAGGATTGTATGTCCTAAAAATCTTGAAATATGGTTTTATTTTATAATTATTTAAAAATATGCACTTATGACCTAAAACATCCTATTATGACCTTTAATATGCAATAGAAGTTAGCAATATTTCATTTTCTGTATAGATCTTTCTTGATAAAATTCAGAAGAAAATGAAGGGGAAAAAAATAAAAAAAAGAAGAAAAAAAACAAACTTTTGTGCAAAAATAATAGAATCTAACTTACTTCGCGGGAGAAATAATTGAAGTAAATATTCACATTAGTGAAGTACATTATATCTCGGTGCATTTCTTCTGCCTAGTTTAAAAAATATATTAAGAGATATATTTTTTGCACAAGAATTGTATCATTACAGGAAAAACGCAAACTGTGAAAAGCCCATTGTAATCAATGAACACTCACAAATAAAAAAGTACCGATTTGAAAAGATTAAACATTTCAGTGATAAGTCTCTATTTTAACGAAATATGCAAAATATGCGCATATAATTACACGAACTGGAAAATTCGGCCAAATATGCACAAACATGATAGTCAACATATCATCCAATACTAACGCAATTTCAAGCAATTTCACTGAGCCATTCAACGGATAAAAACATGCAAAAATCATAGAAATCCACTCTCTAGTTATCATGATTATGTCTATTGTTTACGCTAATGATGGAATGGTAGAAACCTAAGATATTCAAGGCGACAGCATCGTTTTTTCACAGTGGCTGCGAGACAATGGTCAGAATGTGATGCTCTCGACAAGGAGACGGAGGAGCTGTACGTAACTGTGAAAGTGATGTCATGAAGGTACTGGTGACTGACGATGTACTTCATGGCTGCGAAGTGAGCAGCGACAGTGGCGGTAGCGGCGGAAGAGGACTCATGATTTGTTTATTTGCTTGTTCGTGCGCGCATGTATGAATGGGGTAACGGCAAAAGCGCAAACGCTAAAATTAATAGCAGACGCTATACAATGCATGATCCAAGACGTTTCGAAAGAAAACTGGTGTCTCATTTTCTTGAAATACGCTACTCGAAATCCTCCTTGTGCCTTGCAGAAGTTTAAGAAGAACATGTTTCATAACAGATGCGATTATTTCTTAGAGAACTTTTAAAGTCACCGTGCTCATGATCCTATGCTAATGAGTGCGTTACGCGACATTCATTACGAAGATCCAATAAGTGATGACATCAACTGCATCGAGTCGGCAAAAGACTCACCCAAGCACAGCTACTTAAGTCTCGAGAAGCAGCTCACCTGGAAAAAGGAAACAGATCATTACTTCTCAAGCATATCAGACCGCATACTTAAAAAACATTTTAGCTGGAATTAAAGTCCAAGTGCACTTACTTTTCGTAACATATTTGGTAAAAATCATTTAGGGGTACATGAGAAATGTATTTTATAATTAAATTTGCAATACAGTTATTTTCGATACCTAATCAATCATTTTAAGACAATGTTACGTGGCGGAATTTCATTGGGTTAAAAAAGATAACCAAAAGGTTTAGGTGAGTATTAAAATACATTAAAACGAAGACATATTGTGACGTCTCCAAACATCACAATTCGTTCGAATACAAAATATCGTCGCAAGTTTTAAATTTGTCAGGGACACACATCCCTAAGGTGTTCAGTAAAACCTTTCTGCCACTTTGGAGATATAACAAATTTCACGTTTATGGCAGAAAAAACGTGTGTCATCAGAAGCGAATAATATCTACGGCATAGTTCCTCACAATAATAATACAATTATAATTAGTCACGTGCTTCACTGTTCCGACTATAAAGGAGGCACTGTAACGCATCAGCAATAAACTATGAAGGAGCCATTAGTGCAACACCGTACCGAACACTTATCACCTCCCCCACGGCCCGGCCTTAAGAACCCAGCGAACAACGGCGCTTCGATCGCATCTCTTTGAGGCTGCGCGGGCAAACAGGTAGTAGAAGGCTTGCAGCCGAGCCTCATCGCCCGGGCGAAGGTGTCAGGCCGAAGGGGCGGCACCGATCGCCCGCAGCGAAGCGCCGGCGGCTCCTCGCCCACGAACAAAGGCTTGCGGCGGGCATCCATCTTCTGCAAAGCGGTCGCCGCCCCGCGCCATCCTGCGTCGCC
>BOPP01000036.1:7251947-7305445 GCA_017312745.1 Gryllus bimaculatus
GTCGCACCGCGCCCGCGCCGCAACGACCCACAAAAGCCGTCGAACGCACCCCGACCCACGGCGCGCGCGACAAATGAGTACGCGACCCCGCCCACCCCAACCGCCTCAAGCCCTCTGAGCAAAGGCGTGGCGACAACCGGTAGTTTTGTTTTCAATATTGGTGAGTACATAAATGTGTAGATAATGTATGGAAACCAACTCCCTAACAAGGCGGGTTGGAATTTTGCATTATGCGAAAAATTTGCACTATCGATACTGATGCTGATGAATGAAATGTTATATCGATTTCTTATTAAATCCCAAAGAAGAATCACAGACTTTACGATTTGTGCACTTTAACAACTAATGAAATATCCATTTTTGTGTTCGAAATTCGACATCATTAGCATCGACACTAGGAAATTGATAATAACAGTTTTAATTTCAAAACTCAAAATCAAAAATCTCAATTAGCAATTTCAATCAATTAATTTTATTAGGCTAATACTCTAGGTACGACCTATCCTATTTGGCCGTCAGATATGAGTGAAAATAAAAATGAGAGTTGAACAAAAAATAGGGTACAAAACTTTTCACGTAATATATTACTGTTAAGGAAACTTAAAAATATATTCCTATCAGGTTTTACCTTATCATTCATTTACATTGAGATTCTACTCGCAAAAGTAAAGTCAATATTCATTGAAATGTCTGAAGGTAAAAGTTCAGAAGATTGCGATGAACTTACACGCCTGGACAATGAGCGCAAAGACATACATATCAACGAGACACAAAATCAATATCAAACCAACAGTGTGGATCAGTACTCTTACTAAATGCTGGGAAATTGAGGGATTGGTCGGACCCTACAGTTCAATGATGCATTAACGATCCATAAGTCGTTCATTGGCGTTTTCCGTTCAAAACAGCACATTTAAAAAAATCCACAAATAAATGTTGAACATTCTTAAATATTTGCATAGTATCATTTAACTTAAGTATTAATCAAATATACGTGTTTCTCGCACGTTTTACGTTACTATTACAATTTCCAAATAACCACAGTTCTGTCGTTGCCATTTGTCACCATTCCACTGGCGCCGTTTGCATTGTCCGGCAAAGCCCGCGTTTCGAGAGCAAAAAGTGTGGAGTTGTGGCGGCGAGGTGATCCATCTCCAAGCGCAGACAAAAGCTCTCGAACGCTCCGATCCACAGCTCGACAAATGAGCAGCGGGCCCCGCCCAAAAGTGTTCAACGCCCACTGCCGCCCCTCGTCACCGGCCTATCGGAAAAGCTGAAGGAGAAAAATGCAACGCACCCTGGGGACAGCGCTGCAATTCACACTGAAATGGACAAATATTGTGGGTGGATAAACAATAAAGAGATGTGTTGTAAAGTAGAGGAAATATAATCGGATTTTGAAACTAAAATAGTAATATATTTATATTTAAAATAATACGCGTTTTCGTTCGCAAAGCAATTTGAAATTTTGAGACAATAACATTTCGTGATTTTTCCTTTAAACGAAAGGTAGTGGGTTCCAGATAAGTTATCGATTGCTACTATTCATCAATTTCACATAATTAACATTCATTTTTCATAAAATCTTAAAATGTAATGAATGATTATCTGCCATTATTTTCAAGACGAATTACAGTAGAGCCCAAGAATACCATTGTAAGAAGTAGGCGAAACAGCTAACTAGAGTTTTAAGTTCGAAAACTATATTTTTAAATGCAAAGGCTAGTGAGTGTAAATAAACAAACTTCGGGGGTTCAGCAATCGTTTTTCTAAGAAACAATAACTGCCCCCTCTATTAAAATGAATAATACGTATCTACCACACGCAGAATACTGGGGCATGCAATCCGTTAATTACTGGGGCATACATCTACACCGGAGACTCACATGAAAAAAACATATCGAAACAAAGAGAAAATAACTAATTATCAAATTACATAAACTTTACTGGATAGTAGGTAGAAACTTTCCTCCCTCGGATATAAAATATTTATATACAAAGCTATCGTCAAGCTAATATGGACTTATGGCATCCAACTATGGGGCTCTGCCAGTCAATCCAATATCGATATCCTCCAAAGATTATAATCCACAGTTCTCAGAATTCTACGTAATGCACCATAGCGCATTTCTAATAAAACTGTCATAATGACATACAGATTCCAACGTTGTACGAAACTGTGACCAATTACAGCAGAAAATACCAAGACAGACTCCAAGATCACCCGAATCACTTAGCCATCAACATCCTGGCAACAGTAATGAAACACGCAGATTACAAAGAAATAAACCGTTAGATTAAATACATACATTTGTCATATATTTTTTAATGTATTATTCAAATTAATGTCTGAATTCAGAAGATGCACCAAAGGGGGCATCTTCCCCCATGTCTTTATATGTATGTCATTATTTACATGTTAAAAATATTATCAAATGTTCCAAATGGAACAAATTGTGAAATAAAAATTATTTTACAAAAACACGAAATGTTGGAATAAGCATGCTGTTTCCGATACACTGCCGGAACACTGCCAGAACATTGCCTTTTTACGAAGTGGCTCGACAAGTTCCAAATGCAAGTTCGACCAGCACTCGACCTCCCAAGTACTAAATTTTCCTTCTCTCACCCTAGGTGTCCAAAATGAATTGTTTGCGGGTGGAAGGAAATGGAGTCTACCTTCGTCATCGATCGCTTACGAAGATTTATTCATTGGAAAATAGATCATTTCCAGGTTCTACGTAAAGTAAACAATCAATTTTCGTTTAAAATGATGTTGCTTTCAGTTGAGTATTAACTGTTTTATTACAGAGATGTATAATATAAAACTGCAATAATAATATTTTACGAATGTACTAAGTACCTAGAGTTGGGTTCAGGAAAATATCAGAATCAATTTGCCTCAACTTGACGGTCAGGCAAGGAAATAGTGAAAAAGAAATTTGGAAATGTACCTGTTTTCTTGTATTAATTAATCAAAGGGTAAATGTGAAAATACAATTAAGTCTCTCTTCCTCGCTAATACTGCTCATTTACTACATTACTTACATAAGTCCATTAAAAAAATTGAATTCCAGGATTTTAACACACAAAGATATCAAATCACTAAAGTCCAAGCATTCTATTATCCAAGAAACGAAATTACATCGAATATAATTCAGTCCGTCACAACACAAAAGCAATCCATAGAAATTACATACTTATTCTCCTTTCTAAATTGCCAGAGATTTCAATATCACGAATACGTTCGTCCCAATTCCTCCCTATTGATCATCGTTGATGCTCAATTTGGAGTAGTATCAGACAAATGCCGGCCGTAAGAACATCACGGACGCGTGTAACGTCTCCCACACCACAGAGTGGTGAATACACAAACCAAATGACAACAACCCGGACTTAGATCGTCATGTTGTCTGAATCCATGTTGATCCAGGATCTACGAGCCATCACATCTGTTTGTATTCTTTGAACAGGTACTGACAGTTCTGCGCAAGCATTTATTTATGCCTTTTCACATCACGTTTACTGCAACAGCTGGGACATGAGAAATATGGCCATTACATTTTGATACTATTGCTCAAGGTAGGAACAAGAAATAAGTATGTATTTGAAAAGCAAGTACCCGCAATAAAACCCAGCAATAAGAAATGGCTACAAAATGTAACGATTTGTAACCTGCACAAACATAACTCTTCTTTACAAGACACAATACACTCTGCAAGATTCTATGTAGAGATACGAAAAGAAAAGAGGCGAGGAAGAATGTGAAACGCAAAAGAAAGGATAGTCGAATAGGACACAGTAATAGATAAGAAAAGAATGGCGAAACGCTACAGAAGAAACGCAGAAAACAGCTCAACAAAGAATCGTCATCAGTCGTCGATGGTTTCCAACGAAGAAACAATCACAGGAACAAGACAACGAGAAATGTGAAAGAAACGAAACAATTGGATAGAACGCGAACGATGGAGAACGCTAACGAATAGAAAAATAACCAAAGTAACTCAAATGAACCACAAGTACACAAGAAAAGAAAAAGGAAACAGAAAAAGATTAAAAAAGAGAAAAAACACATGGAGAAAGAATAACAATCTTAAGCATGTCTTCTGAAGGAATCTAACAAGGGCCATCTCACGAGCGAAGACAACCTCCCTGTGACCCAGAGGCGACGGCAGGGCAGCCGTGGGCTCGAGGCCGGTAAACAGGCGCTCAGCGCGCGTCTCCGCTGACGGCCACCGACAGGCGTGACGGACACGCGGCTTCCACGCGAGCGTCTAATGCCAGCACGGATTGCCGCCGCATCACTCGTCGGCGGGGCTGGTGGTGGTGGTGGAGTTGCAGCCACGCAGCACAAGACGGAGTGTGCTTAGCTAGCAGAGGCGAAGAGAAAGATACTCAAAGAAAGAGAGAGAAGTACAAAATAAAAGATCGCCAAAAGTACCAAGAGGAAAAGAAAGAGAAGGATGAGAAACGATGGGAAGGGAATGAGAGAGACAGTACGGAAAAGGACAGGAATAATATGACACGCAAAGAAAAAGAATAAGTCACAAGAAACTAGGTCACAATAAAGAAATAGAGCGAGGGAAGGATAGACAAAGAGAAGTAAGAAATAAATCTGAGGAAAGTCGTAGTACTGACCTGTCATAGTACTCGTAGGCTATCAAGGTAGTTCTCGGGAAAGGCGAAAGAGAGTTGTGAAAGAGATGGAGGTGAGGGATATAGCACGCACAAAGGCCATCCGGACTACACTGCCTGGACAACACTAAAAAGGCAATCCGCCCACAAAGGAAAGGTACAATCAAAACACCAGAGTATCATTGACTTGCGGGAGTCAAGAAGAGCCTCCGATGTACAAAGGATCGATGAACAAGTTTTCAAAACAGATTTCTATAAAAAAAACAAACTAAAAATTAAAATCCTCCTTCCCGCGTGAATTAATGTTAGAAGTTTCTAAATCAAATTTTAAAGGTATTGAGGTTTATACAAATCAATTTTTTTTAACTACGATGCTTTGTTTCCGATCATCGTATATTAATTTTGAACTGCGATGTTTAGAAATCGATGTTTTGTTGCCCATGTCGTATCCCTATGAAGTTGTTCCAAAGGCTGTATGCTCTTTGTGGCGTGGGAGTCCATCTCGACAGCACCACTCGAGTTTAAACACCTAGTGATGCTTGATGGTCCGATTGGATTGATGGGATTGCCCTCTTCAACAAGCGAAGACCATTGAAAGCACCCTGTTTGTCCCATGTGACAGAAACTTCAGGAAATCTCGGCAGTTGCTGTCGCGTACCTTGGCGTAGTACAGTACAAGCGCGCATCTAAAGTCTCGCAGGCCCTGCTACGGTCGCCGAGGCGGAGCGTCGTCACCCACAAGCTATCAAGATGACAAAATGCAACCACCCAGATTAAAATTGAAGATCGAATGCTCTGATCAGTTGTTTCTGTTGTGTCCTCCAATTCATCACAGGTGGACGCTGGAGCAATGCCTTCACTATAATTTCTTTTCTAGTTCAAAATTAATTCAATTGTGCCACCTGTATTAAAGACATCTCAGCTTACCTGCAAGTGAAAAGTATTGGGTTATGAGGTCTATGAAACATCTAGGTCTCAATGAATGTTTTGTTATTTGTAATGTCCCAATGGTATTGAGATGGCAACTAGGTCAATAACAGAAACTGCAATGACAAATAGTTAGAACTCCTCCTCGAGTTTGACAGCTCTCTTACGATCAGTTGGGCGTTTCATATACTAAGCTATCTGTAGAGGACCTTCTTCATTATTTAATTTCCCAGTGGGTTAGGATAAAAGGCCTGTGGGAGATGTATCCCATTAATAGATAAAAGGTCAAGAATGGCCCACATGCTATCGAATCACTCCCATTCTTTGGACTGAAGATGACTTGATCCAGGATTATTTAGAAAGGCCCAAAGTTAGGAAACAAGTACAATTTGTTTGGGTCGCCATAGGAAAGAGAGAGTCCGTTGCTTAGCTAGGTGAATGTCGGAAACATTGTCCCAGCGGTCATCGGGTTCTACGCATCAAAGCCGGAGTTCTGTGGTTGTGACGCACACTATTGCGAGACATTAAAGCATGCTGCGATGTGGCTCAGACTGTTTTCAAAGTGTGCAGATACAAAAGGGAAAGGAGATGGTCAACAAGTGAAAACGAGAATGTCACTACGGGTATCTAGTATCATTACAGTAATACCCTTTAATCGAATCAGCCCCCCCCCCAATTATTTGTTTGTTTCTTCCCGCTGCAGGTAAACTCTATCATGTTGCCCCTCTTCAGCCTACGCGTGCGGTGGTGATCGCCTGCCTCCTCCCCCACCCCCACGGCCGGTGGCGCCAGCACTTCCGGCGTACAAAGGGCCGACGGCGGCAACGCATCCATCTTGGAGAGCGGCCGCCAGACAATGGCCGAGCGCGCGCCGCCGCCGCCGCCCCCGAGGTGTGGGTGGCGCCGCCCCCGACGCCCTTGTTGCTGCCATAGATAACGCTGCTTAAGGAACGAAGTGACTAAACAGGGAACTTGAAACAAATGCTCTCTCATGAAGGGCGTAGCAACTGGATAACAATGTCTCGAATGTTCTTGTCATGCCAGGTCACTTCGAAAATAATAACGGGTAACACGAGTCTTCGTAAGGATAAGAGAGGGCAGTGATTTAAGTAAGGAATTGATTTAACGGGATAAATATCAAATACTACAGGAAGATTGCGAAAATACTCGTATAAAAAAACTCATCTTTCAACAAAAGGTATAAAATTATTCAGTTGGATGATATTCCGAATTACATAAATGGAAAATGTAAGGAAAGTGACAAAAGAAGAACAGCAAGATGTAGGATATGAAATAAAAATTAGGGAGAGTAGACATTTGTTAAATGTAGGATTTGTGAGTTGGGAGACGAAGACTGGGAACACATTAGAGAGATATCGTTTTTTTAGGAAGGAAGAACATGGGAAAGATGGAACGTTAAGGTGAAATGAATATTTGAGCAAAAAAGGTGAAAATATTAATATGTTAGAGAAATACAGGAACGAGAATAACATATAGCTTATTAAAATTCTACACAACTTGTATTGCATATGTATCCAGTAAATGCAACTATTGTATATTTACAAACATGTAGTAATAAACACTCGCTTGTCGTCGTAAAATGTTACTACACAGATTATAACGCAGTGATTATAACGCAGTTTTCAAGAACGAACATTTCTTACTGTACCGCATATGAAAGCACACAAAAAGCATTTGCTCACAAATGTGGATTAAGCATAATTAGTTAGAGGACTATATTAAATTATAAAACATTTCCTCTTAGTTCCAGAGTAATATTACAGCCGTTAGTTGTTAGAACTCCAATGGCGCTACAGTCCAGGTTTGGCTCTTAATCGTACATTTCCTTACTCTTAAGAATGACGGAGATTTTCCAGCTCCTGGACGACTGCCAATAGGAAGAAAGAGAATTCACACATCACCCGGCAGTAAGATTGCGTGTGGGGGACAGGATGGCGCGAGGCACATTTCTTTACTGAACTTTACAAACAGTGGAAACTGTAAATGGGGTACCTAGAAATGGATTGTGTTCCTGATCCCTAGGAGGGACAATTTTTTTCTTTTCCAGAAAGGGAAAATAAACTTCTTAGAGATGAACAATCCTCGGTATCCCCCTGTGATTTCGCACCCCGTTCTCAGATAGATTATATACTCCACAATGGCGAAAATATTTCATCTACTTTTCGCGCATATGTAGCCCAGCAGGTTTTCACAAAGATGTACCAGTCTACAAAGTTTTAGTTGTGATCTCACTAATGCATACCGTAACGTACCCAATCAATTGAGGGTCATAATAAAATAGATTCCTCAGACTTCTAGAGACTGTTAACCATCCTCTCTCGCCTTTTTCCATTCAATTCAATGAATCCTTTATTTTACGTGGCGGGGGGTATACGGCCTACATTTTCGCCTTATCACGCACATTTTGCTAAGCCCCTTACGCCATGTTGCAGCAAGAGAAAGAATCACTCGGGCGACGAAACAATGATTTGAATATAGCTCAGTCTTCTTTTAGGCTTGAGGATATTTTTACATGTAGCAAATCTACAACATGGGACCGACGACTTTACTTCCCACGCGAAGTATTTTTTTACCTTAAAAATTGACGGCGTTGATCGGATTTGAACACGCAAACTTGGGAGTAACAGGCCGACACGCTAACCGTTATGACACCAAAGCCGCTCCCCTCCCTCATGGTGCTGCCGAATCCCCGCAGCTGCCACAACACCTCCTCGTCTCCCTCTTGCTGCTCCGAGCCTCGGCGCCGCGAGCACCCCAACGCAAGGCGATGCGCCCGAAATACCACGCGCGCGCAGATAAAGGCGCCGCGGCGCTCGTTAACAGCCAAGAAGGGCTGCGCGCCGCGACGCGACGCCCAGGGCCAGCTGCAGGCGGCGCCGGCCGGCCAGAGGCCGCGCGCCCCTCGAGTGGCGGCGCTCTTCCGGAGCACGAGGTATGCGGGACTATAGCAAGAGCCAGAGAACGCGTTGTAACCGATCACAACAATAATATACAAGGGCGGTTCGTCACCGCTCACTCCAGCTATACGGAATCCCGACTTCAAAAATCTAACACACATGTATGTATGCATTTGGCATTTAGAGTCGGATTAATCCACTTTTTCCTGTTAGTGTTTGCCGACCTAGGTTCTGTTTTTTTCCCTTTCTCGCCTTACCAAGTTCTTTGTAAGAAGAGAAAGTTATATAATTATAACTAGGGAAACGATTTTTCGATTCCTCGATATTCCTTTATAACCTCGAAATAAGAAACGAATGCGATTTTTGTATTTATTATTCACGCCTAGGGAGAGGGAGACTTGAAGCATGACGTTATCCAATCACCATGCCTAGCTGACTTTGCCTTCCTGAGCTTTTTTCTTCTATCACAGCCGTAGAATATTTAGATGATTTGTATTAGACAACTATAGCTTTATTTTTGCCACTGACGAGAACCAAACCCGGGACCGCGTCACAGAAAGCTAGCACGATGCCCATAAGCCACCCGAGAAGCTTCTCTAATCCAAATAACAGGTCAATTCACAGGTCGTACAGGAGAAAAATATCCAGTTTAGGAGCGGACCGCAGTTAAACATATTACTACAATTTGCGCGAGCGTTTCTGCGCCTTGTGAACCCTACTTCAAATCTTTCTTTCTCGGGGACGGCAGGTTTCTCTCCGGGTTTCATGTTACTGTCCGTGACGTCACGTGGCTCCCCTTACCGTTCAATCCTGTTCAAGGAAGGGGGCTTAGCACCTCGCATGGACTGCGAGCACCTCTGTCTTGACAGAGGCGACAATAAAAAAACAGAAAAAATATAAAATAAATAGCAATGCTTAAGTATTTAATGGGTGGTAGGCATTTGGTATCTCCCTGAATAACAAAGACAGTTTTATGAATCCTGCACTGTTTGTTGGTAACAACGCCTGGGTAGAGCATGCACATTTTCATATTTGAATGTGGCGTGAAATTTCAAGGAAAACCACTGTTTTCTATAAATTTAAATAATTTAATTACACTTAAATGTTACACAAACTTCATTTAAAATTTCATTTAACCCAAATTAAGTACAACATTTAATGAAGATACTGTTATAAGCAAATATCTTTCGTGGTGAACATCCAGAAAACATCTCTACGAGGTATAGTGAAATTGAAGAAGATACTTAGCGATTTGTTTGGGGCATCTGAATTTGTCTATGAGCAATCACCTTAGTAAGATTAACTCTCACTTAGGCTATGGATATGCCAAAAGCACGACTTTACACATTGACTAATTGCTAACCTATGCAGAACAGGTTATGAAGGTAATAATGATTCAATGTAGGAGTTACAGCGCGGTTACGTGTCAGTCTTCTTATCACTGATTGATCACCACTTTTTATCATTGTTCATTCCTGGGAACTACGTCATGGCCAAAAAATCACAAAAATATATGGAGATTGAAAGATGGCTTAGTAACAACTGCAATGATCCTGTTTTCATAATTAATTACAAAAAATAGAATCACCCGAAGTGATAGGAACGTTATAGCTGTACCATGGGTCGTTGCCAGATGGATCTCCATACATTATATCTACTTGCAATTACTGAACACAATAAATCTGAATTCCAATATACTCACATTGTACATTCAGCAAGTATTCCTTAAAAGCTGGAAGTTTTTTTTTTTCAGACAATCCAACTTGGACGAGAAAAATATACTGACTAGAAGACAGTGAGTTATGAGAAGAAAAGAATGTGTTCAGCAAATGGAGAGAATAAACCTGTAAACCTTGGTGAAAACAGCCAGAACGAACATTCCCAGAAATAGATGGGGAGTTTTCTTGGAAAACAACAACCCGTTAAGACGACGAAGGAGGTCACACTGTATTGTTATAAACACGGTTCTTCTTTTACTCGCAAGACAAAAAATTATATTGCTTCCCATAATTTATAAAAATCTTAAATGAATAGATTAAATCCCAAAGTATATGTCGATTTCAGCTGGCGTTAATGGCGTAGGGTCTTCAAGAAGAGCACCAGTTCGCAGCTAGTACAAGTCCAGCCCAAAGGGTAGATGTTTTCCCCACGTGATTGTGACTTGGGTGGGATACGCTCATCAAAGCGTATCCCGTCCGAACTTCATACGCTTATCACAACGTACCCATCACCATCACTCACATCTCAACACCTTTAATTCTGATCACCGAATCAACCTTCATACAGTGAAATGGTAAGGCAAACCACAACTGATTACCTGCCCAGCAAAGGCACATCCATAAAAGTGTAGCCCTTATACTCGCTCGTCTACACTCAGAAATGAATCTGACACTCGTCACGTTTCAAACAAATATCAAAATGTACTTGTTGGTATTTTCGTATTCAAAAGACTGTTTATATTTGAATAATGCCTCACTGACCCGAAGCCCGCTCCCGTCGTCTCACAGGCAGCCAGGCACCGAAGACCATTCTATTCCCCGGCAATTAAAAACGTGCTCTCTCCCTAGTTCCGTAATGCCCCTTTAAGAACCGCCCTCTCCAAGAGAGGGGCTGTCTGCCGTTCTTGGACGGGTGCCCAGCGCCGTAACTCGGGCGAGTACGCGCCCGCTACTCTTTAATCTCGATCGCTCGGAAGGCAATCGACGTCTCGAAAAGTCAAGGGTTGCAGAGGGAGGGAGGCAGGAAAGTGTGGAAATAGAAATGGCAGGAGAAACAGCGGGAGGGCTAGGGGGGGAGACAGCAGGGCACAGTGGAAGTGACAGAGGCGGAACGGAAGCGGAGAGAATTGGAAGCTTCAGTGTGCTAGACGCTGTCACGGAATATTCCGGGACTTCTCACCCAAATAACAAAAATAATGACCAAAAAATATTCTAATAAAAATTTATGAAACGACAAATAAAAAAGTATAATTAAAACAATGAATGAACAACTGCCAAATAAAATGAGTTAATATATTTACATTTGACCCTGTTACAATTATTTGACTGTAGTACCAAGCATAAAATTACCATATTCATTTAATTCCATACTTTACAATTTACGTTTGTTTCCAAAATACATAGTTTATATTGCTTGTTTACACAACCATTAAATTAATTTACAACAATGTAAAACTCTGTGTCTCGAATGGTAAATCTGAATTCTCAACACCGCAGAGGGGAGGTTCAGAGAGAAGACGTAAGGCCGCGCAGGTGCGGTGGCGGGGAGGGTGGGCGGTGGCGTATGATCAGTAGCGCAACGTTTGAGGCCGCAAGGCCCGAAATGGACGCTGATCCAGGTAAAAGAGGGTGTAGTTTTGCAAGAGATTTTTAATTGTTTAACAGTACATTAAAGTACTTATGTTTGCTATACACGTTTATAAAGGGGGCCATTACGCTACTGTGGATGATTGATTGATTGATTAGTGATTCCAAGCACGTCAACAGCCAAGATCACATAAGTGCAGTGCAATTTTTTATCGCAGGAGGTTGCGGCGATCTTCCCGTGCAGAATGTCGAAATCCGGCGCAAAACCTGCGGCGGCATGTGGGTTTTTTTCCCGACTAGGTGTCTCCTACCAGCGGGGCACCGCTCGAACCAGGACAAGCTCTACGCTCCCGACAAGTGTGGTATTGTAATGCTTGTGAGTGTAAATGTGTGTAATTAAGGGGTGAGAATAGGACAAGGAAGAGGAAGGAATGATCGCGCGCGGTCCGTTTGTTGGGGTATTTCTTCAACATTCGCCTAGAGTTGATCGTAGAAACCACGGAAAATTACCGATTAGAGCAGCCGGAGCAGAAGCTTGATATTGGAACAGAAATCTTCCGTGGGTTGCACAGTATATCGAAACTGTATCTCCTCTCTGGCTTGATTATTGGAGGCGCTAGACAGATTCTGAAATAACGTATAACTTCGGAATTCTCAAAAACGTATTGGTTTCAATGAAATTAGGAATATTTTTATAAATGCCGTTTGTTGTATTTCAGCAAACACAAAGAAAAATTGCAGTCATTTTTCAGAAAACTTGTCAAGAAAAGTACCCTAAAAATGAAAATATCTTCTGATCTCCAGAACGGCCTGACTAGATCTTATATCTGACGCATCTACTACCTATCAGCTCAAGAGGTTCCAATCTGATGTGATACGTACTTCAATCCCTTTATCCAACCTATCATTCATACAGACAGACTGACATTCCTATTTTCGGGTACAAAATTGCGTGCTAAATGCTCTCCATCTGAACGAATCTTAAACATCTTTGAAACATCACTAATTATATAATTAATTACTTCGACTTTCGATTTCAACTATATATAGGCGTCAAATATACGCATCTGCGTTTCGGTCGTGCAAGCTCCCAGTCAAGAAGTCCCCTTTTGCAAACTCTCAACTATATTCTCAAAAGTATTCGACTAGGAATACGTGTAAAGAGAATTTTGAAATTTCTTGAGATAGTATCAGTTGAAAAAAGATTCCAGCACTACGTTAAATGATCATGAAGACTAGTAATATAGATTGATTGAATTCAACCACTGCCTGAAAAATTGTAGGAGTCGGCTGCTCTGATCGGTAGTTTTCCGTGGTTTTTCATGTCAGTTCTAAGCGAATACTGGAGCAGTAACGTAATGAACGTGTCATCAACCGCGCGCGATCTTTCCTTCCTCCTCTTCCTCCTTCTCCTTCCACACACACACGCGCGCGTGCTCACCTGCACAACACTATCACATATCTCGGCGGATCATTCGAGAGCTAAGAATGTGTCTGACTGCGGCTGTTATTCGCTTGGTGAGAAAACGCCAGCGAGTCGTTGTGCATGTCGGTGTCTCACTTTTCTGCAGAGGAAACAAAGCTGCAATCTTTTGAAATGCTACATGCAGTCTTTTACTAGGCTGTCCGGATGACGTCGCGTCCATGGCGAAGGTGCCGACGTTTCGGTCGCCATTCTGCGGGCGTGAGGAAGGTCGCAGAATGGCGACCGAAACATCGGCACCTTCGCCATGGACGCGGCGTCACCCGGTCAGCCTAGTAAATACTGACTCCGGCCGCGGAAGCCTACGCTCTTAAATGCAGTCTTCTTACGTGTCCTAAGAAGTTCACGCGTCCGGAATCAATAACTACTTAGCCTCTGGTGAAGTTAAGTCCGACGTGTGGCCTGCTGTAACCTACCATTGAGCACAGCGTCCCCAGCGAGCCCCGAAGAGGCTTCTCCATAAAAGAGGAAAAAAAACGGACCGACGAGAGCCCTCCAGAAACGAACTGGGCGACGCAATTATTAATGAAGATCGGCAAACGGATTCCGGGGAGCAAGCGGCCTCTAATCGCGCGAACTCACGACCGAAAAATGGGAGAGTAAGAGTTCGTGTGCACCGCGAGTGAGAGAGAAAGAGAAGGATCCGAGTAGAGTTGAAAGTTTTCTCTGGGAAACAAGCCAGATCACAAACACCAATGGTCGCATTAACGACTAACCAGAGCACGCTTTTAAAGGGGCCAAACATAGGAAAAAAGAGGAGCAGAAAAGAGAGATTTTCGTCTTTATGAAAGAGAGACGGAAAAGAAAGGCGCGGCGTGAACCGCAAGGCCTGACCGCATCCATTTTTAAAAAGGTGGTATGACGACTTTCGGCTCGTATTTCGCCAGAGAATACGTGTCTTTGAAATGCGCTGCTTATTATGAAAAGCCTTGGAGTAAGTGGGGAGGAAGATCACTTCGTAACAGAGCCTCAAGATATTGTAAGAGGCAAATAAACATTCAGCAGAAAAGAGATAAGAGCGAGAGTCAAGCTGAGTTAACCCAAGGTTAGAAAGGCGAGTTACAAAGAGCAAGTGATGCGTCAAAGAACAAATACGGCTTTTATTGCCAAGAGTGTACGAGACCTTTAAAATTATGTTTACCAGGCGAATAACCGATGTTAAGAGGAGGATTTTGTCCATTTAGCACTGAATAAAAGCAGAAATACAAACTTGTCAGACAAAACAACCGTACAGATGTTTCTCATTCCATGCACTGCCATAATCATGGCAGGTGACATACAAAAAAATAGAATATGCTCACATTGGATCAGATTTTTTCTTTTATAGACTCCCTTAGAAGTGCTGAATTGATATAGTTACCAAACACTTTTATGGATTGATCGTATGTATTTGTCTACGAGAACTGAGGACATGTTGAAAACTCAAGACTAATAAAAATCGAGACAACTCAAACCAGGTACAGAAGGTACGGACAACGAAATGTGAATAATGATTAACTTATTAATTAACATTTCTTTACGTATTTTCATTCCATTTCTTTCTAGTTTATTTAATATTTAACAGAAAAAGTAATATGCGGTGCAAAGGTTCCGTATTTACATCAATATGAGTTAATTGAGATCTGAAAACACTATATATCCACACACGTTCTGTCTAAAACCTAGTTTCAGTACGTTCCCAATAAAAGAAAGATAAGAATGAAACTTTTGTAAAATAACAAGTTGTTTAAAAAAGCTGAAAAATTGATATATCTGCACGACTGGAGATAAATTCGAAAACTGTAATTCCTATGAGCAAAAAAAGTTTTAAATCATTCGGTAAAATGCTCAAATAGTGGTATTGTGGGGTCATAAAATATTGCTTTCGAAAAGACATTTTCGCAATTTACTTATTCATTCACTCTTGTAAAACTCCTCCAACTCAATCATACAGAACAGAGTAATTTTCGCTTTTCCCCTCTCCCGCACTCGCTCTGTGTTGTACACAAGCAACAATTTACGACGTTAATAAAAGCTTAAAATAAAATCTTAAATCATAAAATCTCCGGATGTTCGGGAGATACAATATAAATTACAAGCTCGTCGTTTTTACGGCCATAAAATGCCAACACGTACAGTAAACACTGTGTTCACAAAACTATATTAAGGCATTAAACTGATGTAATACTTTTTTTTCTAGTAGCATCAAAATTATCGTCTTCGTTATAAAACCCTTTTCATGTTTGGTTCACCTTAACGTCCAGTATACTTACGATACCATCATACCAAAATTGTGGCGAATTTGCAAGTTATCCCAGGTGAAATAATATTTCAAAAAACGGATTCGAAGCCCAAGGCGCACATTATGGTACAGATGTTCATGCTCTGAACATCGTTCTTATAAGTTAGAATGTTCCCATATTTGTACAGTAGTTCAGGCGAATTTCTTTATTATTTTCTAAAATCGCCATAAATCATAAACCACTAAGAAAGAGAAATAACTTTTCTTTATACAGTAAGTTTTTCCGTTCTCATTAGAATGCAGAGAATTTCATCCTACATTCCATTGAGCAATGATGCACTCTCATAAAATACAAGAAGTGGGAACGGAGTGATTATTAAGATTCAATATCCTATGACGTATATTAGACAATATTAAGCCATTCTATGAAATTAAGGCCAGTAGTCAACTGTTCAGGTACGCATTTATTAGTTGAAGTCGAAATCAATAAAGAGTATTAAAATTGAAACGGTATTTTTCTTAAAACAAGTTAAAAGCTCGAGTATCATGTATGAATCACAGTACATTTTCATGTTGAAGAAGTTTGTCATCAATCATATTTCTCCTCCTCAATCAACGTTTGTCCTCAACACGAAAACACGACGAAGTTTGTTTTTGGATTTTATTAATTTTTGTGTGTTTTATTACCTATTTAATTGCTATCTACCTTCTCCCTCAAACTTGTTATAGAAACTTTCTCCTTTGAATCATTACAAAATCGAAGAGAAATGAAAGAAAATTCGAAGTAAGATATTCGGAATTACAGCGTCGCCTCAGATTACCTGCTAAGATGCCACCAGGATAAAGATATTGGCCCCTGTATTAAAATAAAATTATCGCCAGTCGTGGAAAATTGTTTCACAAAGAAGCGTCAATTAAAGTATGCGTTGCAAGGAGTCTTCATTAACGAGCACATCCTGCGCGGCGCTTGAACAGGGAAGCAACACAGGGCGGCCGGTGGACGAGGAAGGGGACGATTGTGGGAGAGTGCGATGGAGGGTGCAGATAAGGTGGGAAAGGTGGAAAAGGTGAAGATGATGGGCAAGAAGAAGATGGGGAATGTGGAGGTGGGGAAGGAAGGGAAGGTCGGGAATGTGGGGAAGATGGAAAAAGAGGAGATGGTGGGGAGGGGGAGGTGGAGAAAGAGGAAGTTGAATTATGATTCCGGGCGTCAACGGATGCCATTTTTCCGTAAGTGTAGTGCATATTTTCTTCGGGCGGTGGCGACTATCTTTCCCCGCTAGATGTGAGATCCGGCACCGACCCACCGTCGGTAGCGGGTTTTTCTTCAACCAGGTGTCCCCCATCAGAGGGGCTCCGTCCCAGCCGCGACAAGCTCTAAGCTCCCGACCGGTCTCCCGGCATGTGTGGTAGTGTTGTGCATGTTAGTGTAAGTAAAGGGTGGGAATAGGATAAGGAAGAGGAAGGAGAGATCGCGCGTGGACATTAGCCCGTTTGTTCAGGTACTACTTCGGCATTCGCCTGACGTTCATCAGAGCTCTTAGCTGTTAGAAGTCTCCTCCAGACAGCGGCTGAACTCGACCAAGCTAGACAGTGTCGAAAATTCTGTCATCGTCGGTACTCGAACCTAGGACATCCCGAGAGGAGGCACAAGTGTGACATAAGGTGATGCCCCGCGGCACTTCTCCTAGTCGGAAGATAGAGATGGTGGGGAAGAAGAAAGTGGGGCAAGTGGTGAAGGTGGGGAGGGATATTATAGGAAAGAATGAGCAAATGGATGTAGGTCATGTAGAAAAGAGAGGAGGAGAGGAGGTGGGTAATGTAGGAATGAGTAGAAGGATTGGAATGTGATAAGGAAGGGAAGGGGGTCGGCGATGGTTAGCGCTGATCTGCGAGGGCTGTCTGAGTGGGCAGGGTCGAAGAGGGTGGTGGAGATGGACAGAGAAAATGAAAGAGGATATGGAAATGCGGATAAGATGCGGAAAGTGAAGGTTTGAAAAGGGTTGGAGATGGTTTTCAAATGTAGAGGCAGAAACATGTGGGTTGTCGGGGGAGGGGGTGAAACGGCGGCGGGTGTGACAGAAAGGATGTCGGCGGAAGGCGGTGGGGGGTGGCGGCCGGCGGCGGGCAGTGGCAAACGATGGTAGGCTGCGGGGGCGGGGCGTCAGCTGGGCGCTTTCCTGGCGGCGCGGGTCAGGGCTGCGGAGGCCGCATTAACGAACCAGAGACGGTTTTTAAACCGCGTCCGCCGCCCTTTGATTAGCGCAACTGCGCTGTGGAGGTCGCCGGTGGGCGGCGAGCTGGCGCCGAGAGGGCGATGACTGGCAGGTGGGCGGACGCGCGGCCACCGTACAACGAGGGCCGGCGAGTGACACTCAGCGTACAGTTCGGAACGCCTACTGTCCCACTATATCTAATGTCCTACGTGCCTATTATATATAAAGGCGGCTAACACAAAGATGTGTATAAAATAAGGGATAAATAATGTAAATAAGAATTTATAGATTTATAAGGTTTATTAAAATATAAAATAACTTAGTATAATATAATAAAATATCATAAAAAAGCTGGAGACATAAATACAAATGTAAGATGATCTAGGTGTACAGGTAGGAGAGTAGCTCATGGACTCGCACGTAACCCGTCAAAGCCACTGACTGGCAAGGTAATCCAATTGTAAATACCACACAGTAAGTCCACTGCTGGGAACAGACGTTCACGCGCTGACCACCTTCGAATAGCGACAGTGATCGCAGGTGAAAATTGGATAAAATGGGAATGGAAACTGAATGAGCATGGGTAGAGTACTTTCAGGGACAGGGAATGAATAAATTGCAAATAGAAGCAGTGAGTGGCAGATAATGCAGGAGAGTGGGCGGGGGCGAATTTACAAAGAGAAGACAACGAAGAATGTCTAAAGAGTAAACGAACAGAAGCACTGTTGAAATAAGACGCAGGAGAAGCGGAAAAACCGTAAGAAAACCTCAAAAACATTTGTCCACCACAAATTCAAAATGGATTGCACCGTCTGGAGAGGTTCAGGGCGCCAACTGTGTGTCACTGTGGTGCCTCTCATTGGGACCTCCTGAGGTTCTTTTTCCGACGGCAGGATTTTCGACATGAGGTAGATAACTAGATCAAATTCGACCGCTGTCTGGAGAATTCCAGTGGTCCGGCTGCTCTAACTAGCAAATGCCAGAGCGGAAGAACCCTCACAAACGGGCCACGGACCGCGCACTTTCTTTTCTTCCCATTCCTTGTCCTGTCCTCAACTTTACATATCCTTCACCCTTCTTTTTTCACACGCTCACGGGCTTGTTCCAGGTAGGGCAATGCCCCAATGGCGGGAGATACCAGAATGAGGAAAAACACGAAAGCCGGTGTGTATGTCGGCGCCGGATTTCAGCCAGTGGGAAAGAACACCGCCTTCTCCCGGGATAATCACTTGAACTACATTTACGAGGCTAATGACCATAGCTGTTGACATGGCCGGAAACACGAAACAATCAATAAATCTGGTCAAATAGGTTGAATTGCGGTTCCGGCTGTGGAAGTCGAGCGGTCTGATCCCGTACATCAAGGATAAGCCCCGGAACACCAGCCCCGGAGCTGTGCTGACGGACAACGGCCGTAGGGAAGTGGACAAGGCAACCAGCTGTGTGGGCGACACATGAACTGTAAAGTAAGCGATGGTGAGTTGTGCGGCGGCGGCCTAGCCTACCAACTAGCGCCCTCCGCTCCACGTCCACGTGCGGTCTGATCACGTGGATGGTGCCCAAGAATAATGGGCCCCAGGCGGAAACCCACCGCGTCACAGAACAGTTGCACAGGATCCCGTATGTTTCAATAATCATGTTTCGAAGCTTCATTACTTTGACGACACGATAGCATGTTCGCCTTGAAGGACAAATCGCCCTCAATTTTAAACGAATTTGTCATTGTCATTTCATCTACATGTAAGTTCGGAAATATACTGATAATTAATTCACAAAGATCACATCATCGTTATTAGTTATGTAATATTGGTATTCCCCTTGGACCTCTGCCGAGTTTTCAACATAACAAAGTTCACGTTCGTAAATTGGACATTAAGATTGACAGTTAACAATAATATATTTTTAAGATCCTACGTTAAGAGATTCACTGGGAAATAACGATTTCATTTGCAATATACTTTTTGTCTGCAGATACAATCTAAAGGTCGCGAAGAATGGCTTTTGAATATTCAATCACCCTATCTTTCTGTTCGAATGAAAGGTTTAAAGTCTAATCAAAGGGCTTCTGAAATTCTAATTAATTTTTTCTTTACGAGAAAGTTTATCTAATGAGTCATGAACGTTGCCGTAAAAAACGCTTTTTAGCAGTTATATAACCAACCGCTCGTTAGAATATTCATTTGATTTCAAGAGGTTTATTGGTCTAATGTTTTGTTCTTTGCTTTGCATTTACACGAGTCTGAATCACTAAATCTCAACACGATTAAAAGTCGTAAAATCACGTCCCTCGCATTTACGACAGTCAACGTTTGAATTTACAAGACACGAAAGAATGCACGCGAGCGTTGCACAATCATTCGGACCTTCCAATTTGTGCTGGAATACAACCATGAGGTGATTGATATTTTGCAAGTCCATCAATCCATTGTTTAATAAGTTATTACAAAAAGAAGATTTTTAACTCCAAATGCACGTATAATATCTATTGTTTTTTTTAGTATATGTCACAACTGTGGTGGTTTCCGTGAAATATTTTACAATTCACTCTTCTTATAAAAATATACATCCGAATGAGGTACGTAAATAAAACCAATGGTTGATATGACAACGCAAAAATTCATTCACTAACAATCATTCATAAGTGTTATTTTTCATTGTCTACCCACTTCTTTGTTGACATTCAGAAGAAATATTTCCACAACATAAAAAAAACAATTATTTCGAAGATTTATCGCAACTGTGGTTCACTATCTGAGGGAAAAAAGTGTAATTTCATGTCCAGAGTGCAACGGTTCATGGTCTTGTAATCTTCTGGCACAATATCAAATTGCACTGTTATTTTTGCTTAGTAATGCAATCCTTACATTGCCTGACCGTAGTTCAATGCACTCATTTCACTGCAAAATATTGTACATACTGAAGAATATATACAAACAACAACTAATTGAAACGCAATAACTCTACTCTGAACCAAAATACATCAAAGTAAAATTAATTTATGTACTGAATGACACAAACTTGTCAATATTTTGAAACTCCGTGATATGAGCACACATGAGTACATAACAAGGTGAAAGAGCTACATACATTTTGAAGAACAGTGAAAATGTTATGGAACAATAATTGTGATAATGCAATTACTTATTTTGTGATTTGCGAAAGTATCGGGTCGCGCAACCGAGAAAAGACTCTTCGCGGCATTTCACAGTCATTAATTTTCATTCACAGTCACAATTTTCCTTTCATTGCGCAGAAATCATTTTTCACTTCATGTGAGAATGTGTGATGAGTGACAATACAAAAATTGGTCGCGAAAGTCCAAAACACTACAGAATCACCAGCAATGACTTGATTTCGTAGACAAAGTGAGCGAGTGAGAGCGAGAAAGCGAGCGAGGGAGAGAGAGAGGTGGCGAGAGAAAACGAGAAAGAGAGAGCAAACTAGCGAGCGTGAGAGAGAGGGAGAGAAGGAGAGGGGGAGGGGGAGAGAGGGAGAGAGAGAGAGAGAAGGAGAGGGAGAGGGAGAGAGAAAGAACGCAATTGGTTGCTGTAAAGAGGCATGAGTGTATCTCTCCAGTTGGAGTCAAACATGTGTTTAATTTTTATTTTCTCGATTGTCATTTTCGTACTCAAAAGTAATTCTCAAATCCTAACAAAAAAATTAATTCCAAGGTTGAGGAGAGAAACATGTTATTTGACTTACTTGTAGTGTATGTAAACCAGCGTTATAAATTACTTCTCCTATTCATTTGAACTCACCTGAAACAAGGGAAAGAAAGTGTAAGTAAAAAATACAAACATGTAATGATCAATAGTAAACAATAACAATCGTCCAAAAACGTTAAGAATGGAAATACATGTGTTGATTTGTAGACTTCTTTGCCCGGGAAAGTAATGGAGAGGGTACTGAACACGCAATTGGCAGTTTCGGAGTCATATCACTTTTAGAAGTAATGGTCAGTGTAGTTAGATAGCAGACGTAGGAAACCAAGGCAACGAGCTATTCGAGTAGATACCTTTACCATTCTCGTTCAGGTTGTGACGTCATCTCGTCTCTCCAATCTATTTCGGTGGGGTAGAAAATCCACCAATATCCGAACTCGAACCTAGGACCTCTGGGGAAACCAAGCTAAAATTGCGGTCTCGTAACTACGAGTCCATTTCGTATACGATTTTTAATCACTCTTATAATTCAATATCTATTTTATAGGAAGTTGCACTATCAATAGCCAAGGTTGTCGGCTTCTTCTTTCTCCGGCATCTTCATTCCGGGCTCCTGCTTCTTGCTCCGGTACCTCCCAGTCAATACGTCAGCATGCCTGCCTGCCTGCCTGCCTGCCTGTCTGCCTTCTTGCTTGCCTGCCTGCGTGCCTGCCTGCTTGCCTTCTTTGCCTGCCTGTCAGTCAGTCAGTCAGTCAGTCAGTCAGTCTGTCTGCCTGCCTGCTGGAGGGAAAAGACGGTTTTCTTGGGCCAGGGAATTACCACGCGAAGCCCTGACCGAGGTCGCCCTCCGCATCTCAGGCCTCATCCCGCCCGCCTCGCCGCCGCCATCGCGCAGAGAAAGATGGGACGCGAGATACACGGCGATTAGGCTCGCAACGAGCTCCCGCTGCGAGCCACCTACAACAGCCAGCAGCGTCCAAAAACGAAAATCATCCAAACCATGCCTAAAATGCTAAGTTTAGGCTAATTAAGAACTTTATTTCCGAATTTGAGGTCCTTATGAATTTCCCAAAATCATAGGCGCTGATAGTCTACAAACTAGTGGACATAGAAAATATAACCTTCCATCATTGTAATTCAATATTCAAGGCTAAATAAAGCTAGAAGAAAAAAAAACTGTTTCTGTTGATATTTTCCGAAAACACAGACTCTACAAAGAAAAACAAGTAACATACGTTTTTATGATCTAAAATAGATGAGAAGTCAAAAGTATGAGAAGAAACTATGAAGACTTACTCAAAATTAACGGACGAGTTGGTTTTCAAACCTTAAATACGGATTTTACGAACGAAAATTCAAATCTCATTGTCTAGGTGATTCTAATACTTTTTCTCTCTATACAATAGTACATGGTGGGAAGCAAACACTAACATGCTACGGAGCCATAGGAGAGTTTCGCAAGTCTGAAGAAAGCATTCAACGGACAACGCAGTGTCGAAGGCAACAGGGCCTTTCTTCAACATCGATTTAAAGTAGTACATGTTAGTGTTTGCTTCCCATCATGTACTACTGTATAGAGAGGAAAAGTATTAGAATCACCTAAACAATGAGATTTGAATTTTCGTTTGTAAAATCCGTATTTAAGGTTTTTGTGAGCTGTAACTTTGCCCACACTGTGCTGTTCGAAAGATGGTTAGTATTGCTATAGACGGCAAGGAATACAAGTAATTTTGTACCCCAAAATCGGGAGGTTTGGATGGATTGATTGATGATTGGATGAATGCATAGTGTGTCACGTATGACTCACTCAGATTACAAGTTTTTGATCTAAAACTCGGTACCTCGACAGAAGTAATGTTGAATTGTGCTGTTACGGGAATAATTAAACTATTTTAATTTTTGGTGGTATTTACATGAGGTTTCTGACACTTTTTCAAAACTTTCTGGTCGAAAGTCACTTTCAAGTTAAAATCAATTTTATAATTAACGCATTGACGCTGGTGGTCCTCGATGAATCCAACATCTTGTACCGTATATATTTAGAAAAGTTGTCAGTTCTCTCTAGTGTACTATTTTCTTTGCTAAATGTGTCCATCATTAATTTTAATAAACAATTTAGTGAATTTCATGCATTCTGTTGAACATTCAACTCCACTGGATAAATTGGAGACTGATCTACATGGTTCATCAATAAAAATTGTTCTTTTTGATTGAAAGAACTCTGATGAGAAAATTATTGACGAAAAAAGACCCGTCATGCTCCCCTTTTGGCTACAGTAAGCCAGACAAACTTTATTTGCTTATTGGTAAAAATGATTTTATATCTTCTGAACCGATTCGAAAAGTACTGACTTTACGTGAAGTTCTTGGATACGTGACCGCTACATCACCGAAGAAACACTTGCCTTGTGAAGTCGCTTTGTAAAGGAAGCAAGGGATTCACAACTTGGTAATACAAGCCGTCATGTACATTAAGAATCAAACTGAGCAACAATTATTTTTATCGTAGAGCAGTAATCTTTCAGAATGTCGTCCTAATCTCAGAAGTACCTTTATTCTTTAACGGTCATTTACGAAATGAAATTATTCTATAATAGGTAAATAATTCCAACCTTCCAAATTACCATTACAAGGTGAAAATTCCTTTTCACAATATTCGATTTTTTTAGGGTCAAAGGACCTTTTCTGCAAGTAATAACTTGTTATTCCAAAACAACCGTAAAAAGGACATCTTCTATACATGCTACGAGATACTATTGCGAATTCGTAACCGTCTGGGCGATCAATATATCTGTGACGTCTTACTTTCCTCCAACGCTTCTAACCACCCTTGCGCCTTCACTCACTGGAATCACACGCCCAACCCACGCGCCGTTCACTTCGCTTCGGCCATTCACTCCTTTATTTAACTTGTTAACTAATTCAATCGCCTCGTCCTTTCCTTCACGGACTGCCTGATAAATCGATCTCCCGAAACCCTTCCCTATTACGTCAAGCGCGAAGATCCTATATGGTTATGAACATCGCATCAATCATCCTCGACACGTCCGGTGTAGTAATAGTGAAGGAAAGAGATAATGATTACATTGCATTGAATTAAATTTACATGAGGAGTACTGTACAGACTTAACAAAGTGGTACAGCTTCGTCGTGATGAATTGGAGAAGTCAGTTATAAGCGGTATCAGCTTGCGAGGGAACTATAAGGTGTTTACTCTAGGGAAAGTGAACGAAATAGTCACATAATTAATAAAATTGCCTGGCGAAAAATGATTATATAGTAGCACATCCCATGTCTGTTATTTCAATAACGAATGTAAAGTTTAATAATAAAAAATTCCATTTTTTTCTAGCACAAACAGAAAGTTAGCAGACATTTTGAACATATACAATTTTAAAAATGTATTTTTTCACAATATTAAAGAAAAATAACCAGTTTTTAGGAGAAGAACGTAAAAGAAATCAAGTACAGATCCATAATGTAAGTTAGAAGGAATTATTTCACGGAAGCTGATGTTATAATAAATTTCAAATTTTCTGAAACCTCGTTCAACAAATCGAAAAATGAAAGAAATCATATTATATATTTTTGGCCAAAAGTAGAAAAAAGATCGAAAAAAAGCAGGTAAGCAAAACGCGATCGAGCTCTCGAAAAGAAGTCGAGCGGAGAGATTCGCCTTCGACCATATTGCAAGGGAAGGGGACATCAAAGAAACGGTTCGGCACATCAAACATCGCTCAGGGCGGGGCTTGGACCGAGACGAACGGTGGCTGGGGGGCGAAACGCGAAGCAAGTGAAAGAAATCGGCGACTTCTGCGTTTGGCAGTCTCCTTCAGCGAGCCCAAGCCACTGAAAAAAGTTAATAACTCACATTGGAACCACGAGCTATGGCGGAATCTCCGAAGTTTTGAAAGAAACGCGCACATTCGTATTTGAAATGAATATCTTGGGGAAATTTTAAAAAAAAAGAGACTTTCTGGTAAAAACAGCCGATTCCTGGAGCATGATTACTGTACTTTCTCTTCCTACGAATTACAGCGAGAAAATAAAAGGTAAAAGGAATACGCCATTCGATGAACGTATATAACAATGAAACCTATGGTGGTTTGTTATGTTACTTTTACATGTCAAATTCTCATTCACAAAATCACGCGAACATCTTTGAATGGTAGATGTACCATCTGTCAGCATCATTTCGCAAAATGTTTTGATAAGTCATAAACTTTCAATTTTAAAAACTTCATAGAAGCTTATATTTACACAAATAGAGAATGAAGAATGGAGGGAATACGGCAATTCACAATACACTCATATCGAACCCTCCCAAAAATAGGAAGTTAAAGCACAGTTAAAATAACAAAATCACGTTCATTGGCTACAGAGAAAAAAAATTTCCCGGAATATAGAAAATGATTTTATACACCATACTTCAACAGATCAAATGATGTTCCGAGAGCATGATTTCGACTCTCCTAATATTTTTCTATGGCCCCAAGCTCTAATGGCGCCGAACGCTGCTACTCGCATGAGAAAGAAATCCTACCCCATCCCCTCGTTGGTGTTTTCTACCTCGTGAATATTTCATTCCAACGTCAGAAACAAGCAGGGTAAGTCACCTGTGATTCCCACGGATAAAATGTTACGAGATTAAATTATTTCGGGTTGGTGATTTTAACTGAACGATTTATATGAACTGTATCTTGCTGAAATACAGTGCGAAATTTAATTCTTATAACTAATTAATCAGGACACAATTGGCACGTAAAATCTCAGTTTTCCATCATTCCCATACATTCATAAGTATTGAAGAAAACACTTTTGGGTTGTTCAGAAATACGAGTATTTCATTTTTGGGAGACTCAACATTCTATAACCAGAAGAAAATCTATAAAATGGGACATAAACTGACACAAATTTCAGCAATTGATGATGGCAAGGAAAGCTAAAAAGCTTCTCTACCTACAAAATGTACCAAAATGCTCTAAATTACTTTTCTTCTGTACCAGAAAGAATGTATTTTATATTTCCTTCGTAGATTATTTCACGTGTCACACAGAAAAATTCACATCAAATATAAGACATAAAGTCCCGGATTCCCAATGCTACAAAAATTTCTGAAATACTTTCAACGTAATCAATATAACGGATTTTTAAAAAATCGAGTTGGTTTTAAATAATATTGATTATAAATAACACTATTATTATTATTATTTCGATGTAGCAGATTGTTAATTAACGTTTCTTTTGCGAAGCAGTGAAGAATAAAGCGTTCAAATAGGAATTAATTGGGTAAATTAATATTCCTGGTAAATGCTATTTCCTATTGAAATATCCAAGCGTGTCACATATCAAACGTTCTCTGCGGAATGACCATTAAACAGGCAATTCCACATGCACTACAGTATTAAAAAGTATTCACTGAATGGACTACAAAATCGTAACATCTAATTTATACTAGCTGATTACTTCGCTTTGCCTGCGTATTTCTGTATGACCAACATCTCTTACACAACCCAGCTCACTCCGTACGCTGCTCCCACGTTGCCCCGCCTTCCTCGTTCTGCCATGTCACACCAGCCCTTCGCCTCTATCCTCTTCATCTCATCTGCCACGCTCCCCCAGCCCTCCGCTCACTCCTCTTCCTTCCATCCGCCACGCCCCTCCAGCTCTCCGCCCCTCTCCTCCCTCTCATCCGTCACGTCTCTCCAGCTCTCCGTCCCTATCCTCTTCCTCCCATCCGCCACGCCCCTCCAGACCTTTACCACTCCCCTTATGTTCCTTCCGACCCCCACCCGCGTCACCAGACAACGCCACAAAGATGTATTTAGAGTTGCATAATTTCTAGTAACATTTTGTTGTGGAACCAAAGATGAGCCATTTTGGGAATATATTTGGTTTAATGTCACATTTAATATTACTATAATATACTTTGTTATTAACATTATGTTTCCATATTAAATGTTTTAAATGTTATTTTTATTTGAAGTTTTAGTAATGGCCTTGAAACATATTTTATACTACACTGACGACGACGATTCGATTCTTTGTATGTATATCATACTTTATGAGAGTGTGACAATAAGATCCTATAAAGAAGACGCATCGGCAATAATTTGCAATATGTAAATATATTTTTAAGTCTGAATATAGAACAGATAATTAATTATAATACCTACAACATTTTGTGATCTCAGACCCACTTCGTTCTCTTTCAGCATCTTAAAACTTTTCATGCTAAACTTTCCCAATGGTTCTACAATTCTAACATTCACACACTTCCCCTCACATATAACCGCACGCACTCACACATTCATTTTATACATTAAAAGATAATTGTGTAAGAAGCATTTATTCCACTCTTCCGAGAAAACGAAGTCAAAGACTAAACCAAAATTTTCTTCAATATATCCATTCTCTAAAACTCAACTCTAGTGTTATCCCACACAAAAAATATTCACTTTCCACATTGAATCACCGAATGTAAATTGAAGTTCCAACAACTTAAAATTCACATTCAATTTCATACTCGATACATGAATTTTCTCCGATATTTCAAAAGGTCGACAAAATCTCCTTTGAATTCGCAGCTGTGCCATTTCCAAGAACTTAACATAATACGTGGTCCATGTTCGGACCTCCCACAAAAAAAAAAAAAAAAAAAAAAAAAAAAAAAAAAAAAAAAAAAAAAAAAAAAAAAAAAAAAAAAAGAAGAAAAAAGACGATCGAACCTCCGACGGCGGGACACGTCCGCTGCCTTCACAATACGCGGCGGACGCCATTTTCCGACCCGCCGAGGTCACAAAGGACTATTTGATGCGCTGGAAATGCGCCACCAAAAGAAACCGAAGATTCCCTAGCGGTGCTGGAGAGTCGGCCCATGTAACGTGCCCATTTTAGGAACAGAACGTAAGTTGCTCGAGGAAGTACTCCATCGAAAATAGGAATGTACGAGTATTATTATTCATTAGGTATCAACTGCCTGCCAAAAGTTAATATACCAGTAGAACACGTTACCTGATGATATTAAACATTTAAAACAGTTCAAATGTCAAGAAATTTTCTTCTGCTGAAAAACTTATGTTCACACTGTTAAGTACTAAAGAAAAAAATTAATGCTAATAATGCATTAGTTTCTTGGAATTTGCTTAATTTTAAAATACTAAATATAGCCGTAACCTTCTGTCTATATGCCGTCTGGGCGCGAAGCCATGTGCTTAGCTATAACACATTACACCTCTGTAAGACATCCACGCACTCCATAGTTCACTGCACGACCGGGCTATTTGCACCAATTTTATTAGGTAAATCGTGAAATGCAGTCTGCGACAGAAAGAATAATCTACAGCCTTTTGGTTTTCAAATAATGAAGAAATCGGCTCATTCCCCCCCCCCCCCGCAAATTAGAGGCAAAGGTATAGGATCGTAGGTTACCGAATCGTGGCTGAATGATGGATACTACAGTTTTGGGAAGTAATTAATTATTCTAACTTCTCATCGCTAAAATAAAGTAGTCTAATATCTTCAGCGACTTTAAAATAACGCGTAATATTGCACATTACAAGCACGTTATCCCTGCATTTATGCATACTATTTAGAGCGAATTGAAATGTGGGAAGCCCAAGATATTTCCATAAAACAGCGCTCTCTACCTTCGCCCAGTCCCTACGCTTTCCCCTGCCACGCGTCATTCCAAAGCGACGCTCAACTTGGCCGTCGGCGTCACGAACCAAGCACCCGTCCCAGAGGGAACACCTCGAGGTAACGTCCAGCACGGAGCAGGGCATCGTCGCGGGCGCCCGCTGCCCATTGGGCATGCGTCGGGGGGCCCGCGGGCTAAGCAGCCCCTTGGTATCCGTGGCTCGTGCGGCGCCGGGCGAGGCGATGCCCGCGCCAGGACCGAGAATTCGGCGCCCCCTGGATTCCTGTGGGTTTCCCAGGAGGCCCCACGCCCCGCCTCTACCACGCCAAGCGAAGCGATGGGCCCAAATGGGCGAAGCTCCCAGCGATTGAAGCAAGGTTACGCCAGACCGACCCGAATCACTAAGAATCGGTTATTTAAAAGTCGATTTATCATCTATTTTTGAAAGTAATGATGGATACGATTCTGTAATTTCAGAATTGAATAAAAGATCAATTCAAATATACACAATTGCATTATTGTTTAAAACCTATGACTCCTGTTCATTTTGAGAATTTTCAAAATAAGTTTGCATTATTAAATTTTTATGATTATTAATAATCGAAAAGTGTAATAATTAAGTACATTTAGTACCTAAATTTCGATAAAAGGTATAAAACAAACTTTAAAAAAATACAGTCACCATAAATTAAAATATATACTACATTATTGTTGCATAATATGTATAACATGCAACACTAATGTGTTATAAAACTTAAAGCATTATTAAAGTTATAAGCAATTCATATAAGTAAAAAAATACACTCAAGAAAGAATTGTTTTTAATTTAGATTTTTTTAAATTTTCTGAAAAATCAAGAATCGAACCATTATACACTCAATTCATCAATAATTTGATTGATTTTTAAAAATATAATTTAATCCTTCCAATTAATGTTTTAATAGAGAATTGCCTATCCATAGTCCAAATGCTAAGAAGACAAGAAAATGCTAAGAAGACTAGAAAAGGGAGGATGATGTATACGAAGTATCAGCGTCTCAGAAAGTGTCTATGAGGCGGAAATGAATCTGTCATAATCTGGTACAAGGTGTTCAACTTTGTTTATAAACCCCTGTGCCAAAGTGTGTTACAGTTAAAATTGTAAAAATACTTGACAATGTTAAAACTTTAATTTTTGAAAAGTTGTAGGCAAACGTATGTATAAAAAGCTTGCTATTGGACTCTAGCTTCAATACATAACATTTCTGGACTTCAACTGACTAAATTTTTCATATACATTAATTTTACTGATCGCCATCTACGGTGATTTTAGTTCTATCTTAATGGTTGAACTTTTCGTAATCAGAATTCGTTGATATTTCACACGTTTATTATTTATAGAACTCGGAAATGAAATTCTGCAAGTTCAACTCCACTACTCTACAAAGATCTGTAACCTGAAGCATAACCACAATTAGTGAACATCTCAGAACCTTCTAAAACCTCTTATTTTCTCGCTACCAGCGTGTTCGATATCCCAGTAACGAATATTCGCCTAAACACAAAATAGTATTAACATTCAAGATTATCCAGCTTCCTTACTAGCTTTGGCCCACTGTATCCTCCGTCGATCCGCGGGCGTTGCCTCAGAAACGCACGTCTGGGACGCGTGTCGCGCTTAACGCTGGGCGGCGAGGACGTGATGGCGCGGACGCTCGCTTGACGAATGAAATGGAGGCAATAATGTGATTATGTGAATGCTGGGGCTAGAGTCTCTAGTGTCGTCACACATTTCCTGGTAACCAGGTGTTCGTCTGCTAAGCAATTCTACGGGTTGTTCTGTGCTAGTCTACGTAATTCTAAGGGTTGATCTCTAAGAAGAAAAGAAACTATACTCTGTGTCGACGCACGATGTGTTATAAAAATATGTATATTCTTTCTAGACCTGCCAAAGAGCAATAGATATTAATTGTAGCTAGAGACGGTGTCTTGCTATACACAACTAGAGGAACCGCTGGAGTCCCGAGAGGGAACAATCGCTGTATTTTGGATATTGGTGTGTGGTAGAGCATATCTGAATGCAAACGAGAAATTATCACTACTGATTTTTAACATTTAGTTCCAAAATAATTTTGAAATACATTCAACGATGAGCTTCAAATGTCATTACACTTTTATACACATTGTCAGAAAACAATGCCGGAAGGAGAAAAATCTAAATATTGTGAATGAATGAAAGAAAGAAATATCGTTTCAAAAATTCATTATTTTCATGTTATAGTGTATTCAGAATTTGTGTTATAGTAATAGTTCACCTCTAGACATTATAGAGCCTTCAGCATTGTGAAATACCAAAATATCATTCCTGTGAAACGAACTCCAAATTGGCCCTTCACTGAAATAAACTCTGAATAATCAAGATATTCGCTAACATCCGATCACTGAAAGAGAACTATCCTAAATGACTGATGAATCCCACAGCACTGGTAATAATTTCCCAGACGCTATTTTCAGATTTTAATTGAACAATGCTGGAGCGAGTCAAGTAAGTGCCTCTCATTTAGAAGTCATCAGCAGTCCCTGCATATCCATCTACCTCTGGCTTTGCCTTTCTAATTACAAGCGAAGGGGATTCTCTCACGGCGCCGCCTCTCCGTTGTAGAGTGCGTGTGGATCCCCGCGCAGACGTCGTGGACGTGCCGGAGCGTGCGTTCCGATTGACGAATGGAATGGAGGGAACGACGGTAACTCTGGATGTCGGGTCTAAGGCGCTACCACGTACGTCAAGACATGTTATTGCCCAGAACGTTATTGTCGACTCAGGTGGCTCTAGGAAGCGACAGTATCCTCATAGGTTTCTCCGATGCAAGATCCGTATGGAGCCAGGACTTACATGATGGTTAATTATCCGGTGGAGCAGAGTTGTGGAAAGCTATTGCAGGTCTTTTCTTCCTGAACAGTACAACCTCAGTTATTCGTCGTTACTACAAACCTCGTAAGCTCTCTTTCGGCCTTTTGTTTACAGTTCACCCAGGAAGTAAAACTTAACTCTACAAATGAACAAGAAAAATCTATATCTCAAATGATTTTTTTGAATTCTCCATTAAATCGGGTATTCAAATCATATACATTTCGTAATAATTTGCTCTTTCCTTCGTTTTTGATTAAGCGAGAGTTGACTGACTAGTTTTCAACCAACAATATCAAAAATTGGGGAATAACAATAATATTTATTGTATTTGTTGGATCATTACCAAGAATTCCTACTCATGAAAGGCTTCTACTTACTTTAGAATGTCGTCGGCCAAGATGTTCCTTTCATAAAAATAATTCATAATAAATACTTCAGAACTGTTTTAATTTAAAAAACGTAGCATCTCATTCTTTGACTCAAAAAAAAGAAAAAAAAAAAAAAAACCGCCCCGCACAACAAAGCCACAAAAAATTACAATTTCAGGTGCTTTAAAACGTACCGCTCACAAAGCAACTGCGATACGGTGTTTGGTACAATTGCGCACTCCGCGAGTCCGCAAATGATCAAAGTACCTCGGGCGGCATTAAAAGGTCAACCGCATTTTAACTTTTTTGTCCCGCCGTGTCGGGGAAAGCGAGAAGCAGCAGCGAGTAGAGCGGAGCGGGCTAAATCTTGGAAGGACGAGCTTCCCGTGACATCGGAGGCGCGCGGGCGGCGGGGGGCGGTGGCGGCGGGAGGCGGCCGTGCCGTCACGGCGCGGCGCGCGCGTCCCGCCGCCATCCATACACGGAGGCGTCCTCAGCCACCGCCTCCGCCGTCGTCCTCCTTCGCGTCCCCTCTGCTACCGTCGCGTCGCCGCGCCGCCATTGCCACGGTCAGGGCAACGGTCGTCGCCTAATGTTCTCCAATCTGGCACAAAGTCCTCGCATAGTTAATTTGCTACATGCCTGATGCTTCAGCAGAGATTATTCGATTCACTACTGTAATTCGATGTTTGGGGCCTTGGGAGCGAAGGGCTAAATTCCAAAATTGTTCGAAACGATGCGTTTGACATTAAGTATAAATCGATGCCAGTACATACTATGTTCAAAAAGCGATATTCTAAACACGTGGTTCCTCGGGTTATATGTCAAGAAAACGAATTCACAAACTTAACATTTAAATTTTTTTTGTTATTTATTAGAGACGCAAAGACTATGGAAAGTCTTCTAGGATACCAATATCTAATTATCACGTTAATTTGCTAGAGTAATATTATATTACTACAACAATATTTAATTATTTTATTCAAAAATATTTTGTTTTACTCCTAATTGATGATTAAACATTGAGGGTGTTTTGATGTTTGATGAAATTATTAACTCCACCCCACCAG
The DNA here is from genome assembly GCA_017312745.1 of Gryllus bimaculatus. Taxonomy (NCBI): domain Eukaryota; kingdom Metazoa; phylum Arthropoda; class Insecta; order Orthoptera; family Gryllidae; genus Gryllus; species Gryllus bimaculatus. Next base: position 7,285,282 of record BOPP01000036.1, read on the forward strand.
ACACTCAAATAAGCGAGACTGGTCGCGCCCGGCCAATGAACATCATACGGCATCCACCCTATGAAGTAACCTCCGCGTCCACTCCGACTCCACCCTCGTCCGGTGACCTCCCCCCGCCGCCGCTGCGCCGCGTCGCGTCGTTAAGCGCCGGAGGACGTCGCCGGGCCGCCATGATGAATTGCGCCAATCTGACCGCCCCAGCCCCATCCCCTGCCCTGCCCGCCCACGCACACAGCGGCTCCCGGCCTCCGCACGCGCGCGGGCTCCGGGAGCTGGCAGCGCGCGGGGGCGGAGACGGGGAAGGAGGGGAATTGCGACGGAGGTGGAGGTATTGAAGTGGTGGTGTGGATGATGGGTTGTTGTGGGTGGTGTGGAGTGGGTGCGGTGGTGGTGTGGGTGGTGTGGTGGTGGTGGAGTGGTGTGGTGGTGGTGTGGTGTGATTGATGTCGGTGTGTGGGTGATGTGTTATTGTGGCGGTGAGGTGGTGTGCGTGGTGGTGGATTGCGAGAGTGATGTAGGGAGGAATGGTGACGTCTCAATACTGCGAGGCGGAGGTTTGCGAACCTAAAGGGAAGGAAACCTAAAGGGGCGTGGCCGGAGGACGATGGTGAAGATGATATGTAGCAGGGAGCAAGGGCGACAGGTGGCAAGGTCGAGGCAAACTTGCACGGAGTAAGGTTCCACCTTTTGCGGCGTGGCAGTAGGGGGGGACCAAAGATGGCGGCGGTAAACGTCGGTAATTCGCGTAAGGCGGTATGCAGGTGATGATGCGGAGGAAAATATTTGCATATATATATATATAATATATCTATATATATAATATATTATATATATATATATAGGCGAAGGGGAAGTGGAGGCGGCGGCAACGTAAATGGCTGAACGGGCGGTACTGCAGCGGTGACGACAGCTATGGCGCGGAGACGAATGTTGCACCAATGCGGGCATGGCCGGTGGAGGTAAGATGTGTGGTAGGCGGCGGCGAATGGCTTGGAGCGGCCGATAACAGGACGGAAAGGTTGCACCCATGGGCTGCGTGGACATTGGAGGGACAGCGGTGATGGGGCGAAGGCAGACGATGCACATAGACACGCACATGGCGCGAAGGCGATGTTCTCGGTGAAGCGAAAGTGCAGGCGGTCGGCTGCGGTGACAACGGTGATAGCATGGAGACAAAAGTTGCACCCTTGGGCGGCATGGTCGGTGGAGGAAAGGTAGGTGGCGGAGATGGCGTGGGGGAGAGGGTCTTAGGCGACGGCATGGAGGTAGCACGTAGAGGCGTCATGGCGTGGAGAGAAGGGGGCGGGGCGCGACCCATTGTTCGTGCGTCAGGTGCAGCGGCCGCCCGGAGAATTCGATTAGAGCGTCCAAGGCATCGCGCGGAAGGTGAGGCGCCGAGGGAGGGGGAGGGGGGGCGTCGTTATTACGCCGCTTGGAAGGCTCTGCCGTCAATGCCATATTGGCTGCTCCAGTTTTTTTTTTTCTTGCAATGACATACGAGATTAGGGTGACAAACTGTCGCTGTCAGGCCGCGGGCATGAAAGGGCTTCGGAGGGCTCCTCCTCCAATATGTCGAAGAAACCGGAGGGAGAGCGTCGTCAAATCGCGTGGGTAGAAAAACAACTCCATCAGTTGATGTCAGTTGAAGCAAAGGCATGCGAATATTGGGAGAAACGATTCTCCAGTAATGTTTATAAGATATAGTAGAGAAAGTTCGGGTAATTTCGAATGCCGTTTTAATTTGTTAGCATTACTTTGTAATGAAACTGGTAAGAGCACGGAATATGAAATTAACCCAAACTTAAAATATTTTCAATTAAATACTTGTTTCGTAAATTGAAAAACAACCTGTTTAATAGCAAAAACTATATTTTGTTTTAAACGATACATTTGGAAGGTAATATGAAAGTGCCAGGTAATATGGAACTGATATTTCAAAACGACAAAAATGAAATAGTGTTGATAAAAAATATGTAATGATAATCTCCTATTGTAAAATAAAAAAATCATACATTTTTTATAATTTATTTGCAAAAATTACTCATGTAATCTTCCTGCACCGCTGCAGAAAAGTCAAGGCGGTCCACAGAGACCTGGACAAATATTTCAACCAAACCTCTCCCCGACTATCTTCAGAAAACGTCCAACTACAGAACATAAATTTTGCATCATCGTCTGCTACAGAATATGGTATGAACTCTAATTCACATGCTATACTGAAATGGGAAAACTTATTTCACATAACCCGGCATGTCATTCTGAAATCAATAGCGTCAAACCTACAAAATGACCATAAAGTAATAAAATGCAACTCTTATAGTGCACACTACGATTAGTTTCTAAATAGACAAAAAGCAAACAAATCGTATTGGCTTGCAAAAACCTATCTGCGTGACCTTTACAATAAATTTTCTTCAGTAACAGGCGTGATGCACTTGGCAAGTGACTGACTGTCTGCTGAGCATCGTACAAACATGCTGAAGTAGTTTACCATTGTTCGACTTGGCAGCACTTGACAGAACAATAAGCTTGCTATTCCGTATTACCCGATTATTTCCCGACAACTGATCTTCCTCTACTCTTACTGTCTTAACGGAAGAAAGTAAATATTTCTGGCAGTTTCATGTTGTCGTGCCATTTTCACTAAACTTGCCGTTAAGACGTAAAATGTTTACTGTCAAACTTCTTCTCAATTTTATTAATTTTAAGGATAAGATGTAGTATATGTACGTCATATGGATAAATAAGTTAATTTCTTAATTCGAAATTAACAGCAGTTAAGAGAAGTGAATAGTAGAATGTGCAGTAATGTGTATTTCGCCGAAAGGGTGCTTCATTCTACATTAATGAACGAAAACAACATTTCTTTATATTACCCGAAGGTATCAGAAACAAAATGTACTTTTCCGTGTTGCACTATTAATGGAGCAATTCCCCTTCAGATTGTGCTAATTAATAAGTTATTTTATCACAAGAAATGCTGCGATGCGCATTTATTAAACATGCTTAATGAACGTTTAACCTACGAATAGTTTTCTTCTTTTGTTGAACCACGTCAAAAACAAGAAACAAATAGTAATAAACAACGACGTTGCGCAATCTCATGAAAAAGTCGTTTTAATACACGCCCCTTGCAAAGTTTTTTAATATCCAAGAGAAAGTGCTTTCCACCCGCAAGACCCACACACATTATTCACGTCCTCCCTCCTTACATTTCCCACGTACTTTAGTTTCATCTCGTAAACCGTGATTTCCTGTCCGCTGAATTACGACTTTGATTCATTAATTATGACAGGCTACCGCCTGAGCTGGACGGTTCGTTCAATGGAGTTACCAGTCAGCCCACTGACTGGTAACTCAGTCGCTGTGGGCTGCGGGACCGGTCTGTCTGGAAACCCAGGTGCTCGCTAGCTGTTCGAGGAATGTTAGGTTCGTCTCTTGATCCTTTCCTCTCGCCACGCACACTTTCACCTTCACACACATTCATGCATACCATACTTATCTCCTTCGTTCCGGTCATGACCTACAGCAGCGCAACAGGCAAAATGAAAGCATTCTCCACCAGGTCTGGAGATTGTTAAGCTCTGCGAGATGGTTTGAATTGATTACGGGGTGCCGTCATCGTAATACCAACTTTCCGCTCACCTTATCGAAGTGACCCGGACTCGCCTTCTGTTTCTTAGAGCAACAGCATTCCAGTAGCTGTTCTCACCAATATGCGAGTTCGGAATAAACCAAGACTTTACGATAACCTCCATTTGAAACAAAGCACAATCGAGAGTGAGGCTTTGTAGTCAGGTATGAGGCAGATGTGGAAGTAACAATAATCAAACGATTATTTCAGTTTGCAAAGAAAGTAAATGTGTACAATCCACTATTAATATGAAATTAATATTATTAATGCACTTTCAGTACGATCTAACGCGAACGTGCGAAGAGTTTCTCAGAATAAACACATCGAATTTAACAATACACTTGTTTAAAATATACTATTAATGCCCTCTAAGTAGATAAAACAATCCTTTGTATTCTACAAAAAAACACATTCAATTTGTATTTACATCACACCTATCAATAAACATAATGAGAAGAATGAAGTTTTTAATTACATGGCACTGAAAATATACATTTATTGGATTAGGCAAACGATGGGGCCCGCACAAAAAATAAGAGTAATACAAAAGTTTTCTTTTCGCGGAAACGATAATTTTCGCCTGTTTCGTCGCACTACAAATACCTCATTTCTCAGCTCGTTGGTGAAAGGCGCGTGGCGAAATTTGCATGGTCAGACGGAAGAGCGGGCCGCATGGCCTGAGTCTCGCCACGTAAAATAAGGCATCAATTCAATTCAGTAATTCCGACCAGCAAACATCTTTTGCAGAAAACTTTTCCCATGACAATTCGTAAATTCTATTTGGGGATAAATATCCATTAGTTCCGGAGCCCGTCTTCCCAAACCGTGCCTATCAACCACGTGCTCCACTCGGCAATAAACACCTCATGCAAAAAATTCAGAAAAAAAAAAAAACTTTGGCAGAAAATGTTTCGCGCAACTACGTGTAAATTATACATGGAGTTAAATATCAATTACTTCAGCACAGACCGTGGCTATGCTATCAACCACGTGCTCCACTCGCCCAGAAACACCTGATACGGTCAGTCGACCACTGTGCAATCGTTTCGCACGTCCGCCACCTTCTCCCCGAGGCCCGATTGCAGCACCCTTCGCGCGACCGGATGTGGATAGCGGGCGCGCGGAGGTCGCGGGATCCTGGCCTGCGGAGGGGTGGGTGTCTCCGCCCGCGTGGTGGAATGCTGGGCCCGGCGCGACGCGGCGCGTCGCGGGACTTACGGCCGGCCAGGCATTCGGGGAACGCCGCGCCACACCGCGCTCAACCCGCCCAAGCAGACCCCATGGACGCGAGAGGGCAGGGCAGCGCTCCACCAGGGCCGCCTTTCCCACAGAGCCGTGGGATCCCTTCTGAGGGGCCTCTCAATACGGGGGCGCATCCAGCCGATCATTTTGGAGGAGGGCATCATAGATTTTTGTTAAATAATAAACATTTGTTATATTGTTTTTGTAGCATATTTATATACAATATTGAATATTATTTTTTATATAATTACATAATTCTAACATTAATAAATATTTATATAAATTTTGCCAAATAAAGGAAAGTAACGAAAACTCTAAGCCTTTTGTAGATTGGGGGGGGGGGCATGGAAGCCATGGACCCTGATTTCGCCACTGCTCACCATTCTTCTTTTTTTAACTTAAATCGAAGTATACGGAGTTTACAAGCATGACGCAGTGTACAGCAGTCGACTGCACTTTGGAGCCTCTGCGCAGGAGCCAACCCGAAATAAAATTCGAAGTGATAGCCAAAATACAGCTGAATACTCGAAGTTATCTAGTGCTAATCCGCCAGATTTGGCCGGCAACTTATATCGCACGCTAATCGATGATTCGACTATGTTTGATATAGAATCTGATTATAAATCTGACGGAGGAGTGTGCTACGAACTGTATAGAGATGCAACATGAAGTTGGTGACGTTAATCAGTGTGTATTTACTATATATGATATTCGATATATATTTCGCGAATTGGCCATCTCAGGACCCTGAACCCCCCGTCGCACTGTCATATTTATCGAGGGTAGGTGCACGTCACTTTCATGAGGGGATTAGCATTTTCTTTGCCAATCCGTTTTTACACACCTGTTGTTACCCTTGGGGGATGAGGTGAAAAGATAATGATGAAACATGAAATGGATAATCACAAACATACAAACACAACCATGATCGAGGCGGGACTTGAACCCGCGATCCTTCGATTCAAGGCCGCCTCGTTACTACCTCAGCGATCTCAGCTCCCCGGATCGGCAATATATTGTAATATATTTATATGTCTACAGATCTGTGTACAGATGTTGGGCAGCTCTACTCGAACAAATGCGAATCAAGAGGATGTAGAATTATGGGAATTTAGCGCACATTGTTGCCACAGTTCGTAACGATGAATACGATATTTGTTAGAAGAGATGTGCAACAAACAGTTGTCTGTCGTAAAAAATATGTAACACGTAATGTTTACGTATTTACATTTAACTTGTAAATTCTAGTAAATGAACACTATGTCCATGTTAATTATTTTTAAATGAAAAATGAATATAAATACACGATATGTAATACTTTTCCCAACGAAATTTTATTTCACACATTCTTACAACAATAATATACATCTTTAATACATATAAACTTCAAGTCCGGCTTTGTTCCTCGGTTAGGCTTTTTAGCATTGATATGTTTTTCTGAGAGACGAGGAGCTGGCCCGTCGCATATAAATTGTGATGGTAAGAATTTCATGATTTCAAATTAATGATTATATTTTCTGATACTTAATAACAATGTGCAAGATCTCTTAATTCAATATCTACGCTATGATCCAGTATTCACAAATCTAAATATTATTTACATCTTCGTGAAATGCTTATATTTCTTCTGAGTGATGCTTACAAGTAAACAACAGTGTACCTCACAGTCCAGATTGTTACTCTTACATTACCGTGTAACGGTTTGTGAAAGTAAATGCGACGCGAACTCGTACAATAACGATCACATTCAACTGCATCATTCATTTTCAACATAATTTGTTACACTCGGATCCACGTTACCGCTTCCTTGCGTGCGCAAGGACACGAAAAAAAAACTTCCCTTATTCTAATAACCATGAATACTAAGTAGTCTCGGCCGCGGTGGCGGCGTCTCTGGAGCAGGTTGTCAACTCACACGCCACCCCAATGATCGCACGCATAAGGCAAGGGCATAAACGTCGACATCACGCAATGCAGCCCTCGATTATTGGCCTGAAGGCTCGATTCATGGCCGTGGAAACGGAAATGAGAAGACGATCGTGTAGTGTTCACAGGAAAGTTGCCTGTTTATCATGGGAAATGAAGAATAGGATTTACTAATGATTTCAAATGTAGGTTATTATTTTTATCTAAAATCCTCGAAATTGTATTTTGAATCTAAAATACTCGTGATAATTTGTTTCTGTAATAAAATCATATTGAACGTATTGGTGACATTGCATTCTATATTTACCATGTTTACCTGCACTTATATTTACCATGTTTCATTCGACTTTTAAATTACACACTATCGCTTCATTCCTTGCATGATATCCTCCTCCTCCTCCTCCTCCTCCTCCTCCTTCTTCTTCATCTTCTTCTTTTTCTTCTTCTTCTCGTTTTTTGTTCTCCGTTTCCCAGTGTCACATTTTCCTTTAGGCATAGGTAAATGTCAGTCAGAAGCCGGGAATGTTCCATTTTCTCAAAACTTGTGCCAATCCAATTTCAGTTTTCTTTCATTTTGGTTTCTATTGAGTGTACATAAAGATCTTTTCTTATACCTACGTTTCTCAGAAAGGGTTCTCCCTGAACACCCCTGACCGTCTTCAATTGTGACAAAGAGGTTGAGCAGAAAAACTTTGTTTCACTCTTTTGCCCAGTAAACTCTAAAGAAACATTCGTTTTGTGCTGAATTATCGGGGAACATTTCATTAACGGTGAATATGCAAAAGAGAATAACAGTTTAGAAGTTAAATTAGAGTGTTACTACTTAATCAGGGTCATTGTCCCTCCTATTCCACACGATGGCTGGCGGTGCGAAGATTGTGGAGTCATATAACTTCCACATGAAGTAGAATTCCAAGAAGTGAACTTCAGTCACGCCACTGCTGGTTCTTGACCTCACCTTCAGTGTTCTTCGCAATAGAAATAAAATAACTCATTCTCTCAGCTTTTCTTTTTTTCTAAACAAAAAGAACAGTTAAAATATTTTCAAATGGATTGTAGCCATCTGTTCTTTACCTGGTGTAAATTGCAGTGTAGTGAAGGAGGGTACTTATTAAAGCGTTCGTTTTAATCTCTATTCAACCTCTAGCATGTTGAAATGATGTGACGGAGAACATTTTTTTTTCAATACCAGCATGTTTATCTTTCTAGATTTTCGTGACATTGAAGTCCACTTTTATGCTGCAATGACAGATACTCCTATAAAGTTCTTGTTTGAAATAGTGTTCCAAAGAACGTTCTGTTCATACAAACTAAAATAAAAACTGGATTGATTTTGTTGTGGATTTAATGCGATCTTACGAGACATGGTGGCCAGTGAAAGATTTAGTATTTCAGAAGAGAGGTGTATACTACACAGCACACAATAATACCACGAGGGTTTTCTGAAAACTATTAAAAAAGCTTCATTCATCTCTTTTCAAATGTTTGTAACAATCTTGTCTCTTCCACGACGTGAGCTCCAGCAATGACAAATACACGAAAAGAAAAGCTGACAGTAAAAAAACCACAAGACGACTCTGAAATGCATCAACGCTACACAAAAGTCAGAAAAGACGAATTTCTCCCCGCCAGAACAGCCGCTTCCGCCGCCTCAGCTCGTGCTCCACCACTGCACCGCACCACTCCAGCCACAGCCACTCACGACAGAACGGCCCGATTCACTCCCCAGCCCCCCCGCATGCCCCAGCCGCAGCCGCTGCCGCAGCTGGCTCACACATAAGTCCCTGTTCCGCACTTCCACCACCCCACTTCTACTAACACCTCAACAACCACCATTACCATTTCCATTACCACCACCCATCCACTACAGCCACAACCATTCCATGACAGAACAGTCGTTTCTACCACCGCTGCAGACGCTGCCACAACTGACACACACAGAAGGCCCCGCCACAGCTGTCACCAACACCACTACTGCCAACATCTCAACAACCACCACCACCACCACCACCATCCACTACAGCCATGACCACTCCATGACAGAACGGCCCTTTCTACCACCACTGCTGACGCTGCCACAACTGGCACGCATCGAAGTCACCGCCACAGTTGTCACCACCACTCCACCACTACCACCACTTCACTATCACCACCACCATCGCTACCGCTCTCACCATCGTCCCCAGCGCCGCCTCCGCCACGAGGACCAAACGCCTGGAAGCGACTGCTCCGCATGTGTTAATATCTCTGTCACGCGAGCGGCTCCGAAGCGGCCCCGAACAAGCGAACACCTGCCGCCGCATTTCTCCCGCCGCGCTCGCAGGAACGGGCAGCTCGAAGGACGCGGCGGGCAGCGGCGCCCGAGTCAACAGCACTCACTCGCCTTGGAAGGAATACGACCATCCGCCACGAGCGTGTTTTTCCGACAGCCACGAGATTTGATGGTATGTTCCGAATGTTTGGGAAGGAATGTTGTGACACCTACTTGTATAGGATTAAAGAAATATTCCATAAATCCCGAAGAACACACAATTAATTTAAAGTCCAAGATTAAAGGGTGAAATTGACGTCACTGTTAGACTAAGAGAGATCAGTGTTACGTTCTGATACCCAAATAATGCTTTTGAACTGTATTCATGAATTATCTGTGTGAGTTCAGTGGAAGAAATTCAGATAAGGGAGTAGGAAGAAATCCAACCTGACAGTGATACTACGATCTTCCGAAAATTTCTCTATGGGCTACTAGTACATAGGAAAAAGGGTGTAAGGCTCTAAAAAATTATAAAAGAATGATTTAGAGCGTATGGCATTAGTGCCAGAAGTGATATCAACTAACAGAAATTTACTACAGTCAGTTTTAAAACTGGGAAGTCACAAGAAGTTAAACCCTGCCTAATTGACAGACGAACAAAAAAGGAAGAGGAGGCCGCGAGCGTCCAAAAGAATGGACCGCGCGGGATATAAAGGGCGAGGGCGCAGGGCGAGTGGGCGAGGGCGCAACGGCCGCAAACTGCGGGGCCGCTCCGGGCGGAGGCCGCGCAAGGTGCCAACCCGTCGTAACTCTCCGCGCCGCGCCGCCTTCCAGCCTCCGCAAAGCCCCGACACCACAAATTCCAACACCGTATCGCCCCATCTCTTTCCCGGTGGCCGCCTAGCAATGTGGGAGGCTTCCTAATGAGCCCCTCCCCGGCTCTCCCTACCCTTCCCCCTTTCTCTTTCCCCTCTCTCTCACTCTCTCCTTACCATTGTTGTTCTCCTCCTCCTGCTCCTTTACCTTCTACTTGTCACCCTCTACTTCGTCTTCCATCTTCTCTAATTCCACTTCTTCTTACTTCGGCAATGAAAGGGACGTTGTAATACTTCGAATTCATACATCATTCATACTTTTGTTTTTGGTATCAGCAATGTCAGTATGAATACAAATGAATCTGCAATACGGTAATAACTCGAATATTGGGTATTTAAATGGCAGTCTACGCAAAGTAGATTATTATAGTCATGTTTTCATTGAAATTAATTCATTCCTGCCCTTCGACGTAAACGGTATCTTTTCAGTGGTATGCAGCAGATAGAATTAAAGATGTTTAAACAAAAATTCGGAATTGTGACAGTGCAACACTTAATAAAACATTTTAGAATGTCTTTGATGAATAATATTTCCTGAATTTATTAATGCAGCGAGGTAAGAAGTATTAGCAATTAAGAGACGTAAGCAATAACGACGCATGGATCGCTGGATGTGTTGTTGGAATCGATATCGAATATCAGTTGTTGACGTATCGATAAAGGCGCAAAACCCAAATTGGAGACACTGCCAGACACCATCCCACTCGCAGTATTGCGAGTTTTTTAGGGGATCATCCTACCTCAGTTGGGCCTAAGGATAGGATTAAGGGCACGATGTAGGAGGATGGATAACGCGCGGCGTTGGCCCGTTGATTGCGGTTTTGCTCCCAGCAGCCGTTCGAGCAAAATACGGAGAAGACAACAGCCTGTCTATAGAATTTCAATTCATGCAGAGGCACCGTACCCGAAACTGCTACTTAACAAGCAGGCGCAGATTCACAGACAAGCAAACTGAGCTAAGTTCGCGGATTCGGAGCCTCTATAATTGTTTACTGACAGATTACAATACACCGTACGTATAAAAAATAAATTATCAATGTTGGTTATCGAAAGCAAGCTTTACGAAACTGACATGTGTTTTGTAATAAGAGCCATTAGAACTGCAGTCATTTAATAATCCGTAGCTCACATTTAACAACAATTATTAGTTTCCTAAAGAAAAGAAAGAGGGAAAAAGGATATTCCTGCCAATGTTTTGATGATTACTTGATGTTTTGATGACATCTTATTATCTGGAACATCAACATCAGTCTTCACATCTCGCAAGATGAATGGTCAAATTTATTCGAAAATTATAGTTCACTGGAATTTTTAACACGTGTATAAGACGTTGAACGATACTCGTATCGCGACATCTCATTACAATTCTCAATTGGTTATCAGACTCGTATTGCAAAATGATGACGGTCGACATTTATTTCGCAAATAAGCAATAATATTTTTTTACTGAAAAGTTTATATTTAATTTTCACATTCATATTGAATATTCTTCTGTCAATATTTTTTAGTATTATAAAGGAGCCACATAGTATGGGTTTGCTTAGGGCTCTATAAAACATTAATCCAATCTTGAGAACAAATGTAAAATATCCCCCTCCCGTCGGGATTCGAATCCAGTATCTATCGGTCTAGATCAGTCACGGTCTCTTAGTACGTATATCTATTTAAGAGACTCAAACCTTCACAAATAAATAGTCACAGCAACAAAAAACTCTTAAGGATAACTTAAAAAATACCAACTCACTCTATTTATCACTGTAAATCGCCACCCCCGTTCATTGGCACTCACCTGAAACAAGAGAAAGAAATTATGAATAAACGTTCTGCCGATGTAATGGCCAGGAGTAAACAAATAGATACCGCTCAGAGTTAGAAATAAAAATGCGTATCTTGGCTTGAATGGTCGTTCTACTTTCACGGAGAGGACGAGCGACGGTAACAACCTTCAGGGCAAGATCCGGGACGTAAAATAAGCTTAGGTGCGTACGCTAGCCCTCTGTTCCCCCTTGGGGCCTCCTTTTGGGAGAGGATCCGCAGGTGAACCGGCCGCGCACTAATTGCTCGTTGTTATTCAGATGTGACGGTCGCTTTACGAGTGCTTCCGGGGCCCAGAAGTGGGCTCAACGGGTTTATACGGGAAAAGGTTTGTTTGGGAAAGCGATACCGCTCAGAAGGTAGGCTTCCCATGTTCCAGGTATCATGAAGCGAAAAGGGATTTGTTTTTCATTATAGAAGTAAATTAAATTGTAACAAGACAATTAAATTGTAACAAGACACATGATTTTCATGTGTTTTATAATGAAGTCAATAAAGATTCATTCTTTCCTATTTTTCTGCTTCGTGGATACTTTATGAATCAATAATGAAATATAAAACCTGTTCTTACTGTATCCCGAGAATTAAGTCGACATCACGTTGCTTTCAGATCCCATATTATTAAAATTCGTTGTAGTAAGATTGGAATAATTTAATTTATACGCTCGAGGAAATTACATCTCCGTTTTAAACCAATACAATTTTAATACAAGTGAATAAGTGATTAAGGACAGCAGACGGCCGTAGTGGCATCTCTTCTGCGCAAGGCTGTTTACAACTTGTGATTGAGGCATTGTGGGTCGAAGTGAAATCCCCACATATTCCAAGAATCTATAATACAATTTAACATTTGAGAAATTCTGATGTAAATAATAGAAACCTTTTATAACAAAAGTGAAATAACATTTCAGATTTGTCATAAAAATAGAACAAGAGACCGCGACTTTAAACGTATCTACACACACGAGCCCGAATGTACTACGTAATTATCATGACTATTTGAAATAGCTTCGAATACAGACAACGCTACTCGATCTCCTTTATAAAGACTTACAAATTTTATTTCGTCCCAAATGGTATTACGTGACACCACTATTTACACCCGAAACCATTTCATAATTCCCCAGGAAACTAATGAATCAGTTCTCTTTGTAATCGACCAGATCCATTTCGCGGCATTGGAAGACGTGAATCAGGCGCGAAGTAATTACCGGGAGGACCCCAGAGACGCACGGACGCGGACGCGCACTCCGTGCGCGGCGGCGCCGTGTACAGGTAATCGACTCCGGGATTCGAATGCGCGCGGGCGCACCTACCCTCCGCGCGGCCGCGCCGCCCGCAGGCTATGCTAATCTGGCCCGAAATTACGCCCGGAAACGAGCGTCGCTCGGAGGGGCGCCCTGGAACAACGGCCCGGAAATTCGACGCGTACGGCGGCAGCGGCAGGGACGACGGTGGGACGAAGCCGAGGCGACTCGAAGAGGGGGGGTAGTAGTGCGACGCAGGATGGAGGGGGCGGCAATACGCCGGGCGAGGGGGGGGAGAGAAAGGGAGTGGGCGGGAAGCAGAAAGGGCGTGGGCGGGAGCACGGCGATTAGCGGTGACGACGGCGGGGTAGAGGCTAGGTGGGCAGCGGTTGTGAGAGGGGGCGTGGATGCGCAGCAGGGGATGAGAACAGGAATGAGCGAGGCGGGGCGATGCGGACAGTGAAGCCGGAAGCGCGGTGGGGGTGGACGGGTAGCGGGGACTAGAGCAATGGCGGGACGGAGCGGATCGGCGACAGACAGGGGACGGGACCGGTGGACAGTGCGGTGGGAGGCGAAGACGACGGCGGTGGGAGGCGAAGCTAGATGGGACCGTGGGAGGCGAAGTCGAGCGCAGGACTCGAGACGCCGAGAGGGCGGGGTGACAGCGCGACGCGGAACGGGTAGAGTGGCAATGGCTAGGAAGAGGGAACAGGCAGAGAGCTGGTGATGGAAGCAGGGGAGCCGGCAGTTGCAGAAGCACGGCAATTAGCGGCGACACTGCAGGACATCGGCCGCGTGCGTGGGCTTTTAGAGGAGTGTGGATCGTAGGCAGCGGGGCGGGAACGGGAATGAGCCGGGCGGGGCGAAGACAGTACAGCCGGAAGCGGCGGCGGGGTGGGGTCGAAGGCGGGCGAGCATGGGTAAGCGGGGTCGGGCGAGCACGGGCGGGGCGGCGGGGTGCGGTGGACGGTGGCGCGAGGTGATGCGCGCCTGGCCGCTCCGATGGCGACGCACCCGTCGAGGCCCTGGGCCGTAAATCTCTCCCGGGAGAGCACCTGGCGGCGGAGCGGGTGAACGGCCGATACAGCGCCCGGGCTAGGCCCTCCTTCCCGCCTGCCCACAGCCGACGCGCGCAGTGGGTCGAGGAGAACAGGAGCGACAACTTCTCAATCACTTCTACAAGTTATTTGAATAACACGTCAGGACGTATTGGTATGTTTGGGAGCCCTTTAATTCGTATTATGTCAACGAAATTTTAAAATCAATAACACAGCACGCGAGTGAGGATGTAATTATTTATTCCGAGTGCGTCAACTACACGGGGCATTAATCCCGTATGTCATGAATCCCGTGAGTCTAGTGCATGATATTCCTGGGCGGTGGCAACCGTTAAAGTATTTTAAATTAGGACGTATAGCTAGGGTATCAAGTTGTTGAATTAAGTTCCAGTACATATGTTCAACCATATTTAGTATTCAGCGTTGTGTATTATGTACTTATTTATTACAATTCTCTAAAATATCCAGTGGCGGCTCCTCATGTGAATAGAATGAATTTCCACTTTCCAATAAATTAAAAAGAAAAAAACCTGTCAATTAATATAAAGAAGTTTCGAATTAATTAATACTGTTTTTAAAGTATCTCTGGCTATCATCTGTTTGTTTTTGTTTTTACTTGTTTCTCTTGCAATTCTCTGGTGCATGGCAATCTGAGAACAAGCACATTACTTCCCTTTTTCCTGGTTCTGTTATGCGAGAAGTATTCTTGTATGTTTCCATGGTCTTCGCCAAACATCTTCACCCAGTGAAGCCTGTGCGTTCAAAACCGAGATCACGTGACGTTTGTTATGGCAACAATGACGCGTTCTAATGAGTTTGAAGATGACAATTTTTTCAAATTGTCCTAACGTTGTGTCAATGGAATAAGAATAACAAACACCATACTTCAAACAGCATATTTTTATATATGTTTATTATTTAAATTAGTCATCGAGAAATATATTTACATAAGAATATATTTACAAATTCTCAAAAGTTAACATTGGCTAAATTTAAAACAAAAAATAATGATAATAGCAGGTGACGTGCCAGGAAATGAAAAGTAATTAATCACTCCAATCAGAAGGCGACTGCGTTCTGGCTGCTTTGCATTCGGGAGCACTGCGCGCGGGCGCGCCTGGCCGCCCCGCGGCAGGTGGTCGTCGCGTCGCGCCTCCGCCTCCGCCGCCGCCTCCGCCTCCGTCTGCGTGTCAAGGCGAACGGGGCCGACCTGGCGCGGCGGGTGTGAGGGCGCGTGGGCGGTCTGCGGCGGGAGACTGCGTTGCCCTGGTATGGGTCGGGAGGATCGTCTGGGCAACCAGGGAAGCAGGGCAGGTTATGATTGCTAGGGAGGGAATTGAAATAACTTTTTTTTCTTTTCACTTAAGAACAATGCCGTTTGTAGAGAAACTCGTTTTATATTATGACAAAACGAAATGACCCGTTTTTATATGTTTTTTGTGCATTTTCTTCGAATTCGACTAATACGTCATTTTTTACCTTTTTACGTAATTTTTAATGCGTTTTTCGCGGATTAAATCGGTTTTAATATCGTATTAATGGTACTAGCTCCAAGCAACATTTATGAGGGACAACAAATAATCACCACAGAATTCCTGAGGTGCCTACTCGATTTCTTCGCTCATATATTGTAAGCGTTGTGAGTACTATGTAATCTGTTAGTAATGTTAATAATGTTCCTTTGACGCCCATCCTTTGGTGTCATAGTGAGTTCGGCCGATTTCGCGATAAATGAAAGCACATGTTTTCTTTTAAATAGTTAAAACCAAAAGTTTGCGGGTTGAGTTTACTGGAATAAAAGAAAGAAGTCTCGATTGCATTAGTAACATACCGAACAAGTTGAATTGCTCATCTGAAGTAGTTCTGATAAAAAAAAAATTAAGTCATTTTTCTTTGTTTTTAGGGCATTTTAAAAACATTTTAAGAGCATTTGATTGATCAGTTGACAATGTTTAGGTCATCAAAATACGTCCCCTAGTGATAGCGTTTCGGGGAAAAAATATGAATATAGAATTAACGTAAACTGATTTAAAGGTAGCACTATACATACGACGGTGCGCTATTGTTTGCGATTGAATGTTTGAATTCGTTGTGCTTTTTTACGCTCAGTAGCAAAAGTACTCTTTTGAATTCCTAATTTTCTTTTCGTCTTCGTCGTCGGGTTCTCCTCGAACAGTGCTTCTGTTGGCAACGACCATTCATAGATTTTAGATTCATAAAAAATAATTGAGTTAAAAAAGAAATGTTCTACAGTATGTCAACAACATTTTTCTTTTTACGCTTCCGATCAATTTTTAAAATATACTGAATTAAAAATCTTGGGATCAGCGCACATGAATATGAATAGTATTTCGGCAGAATATTTTCAATGTGAGGTTTTAATATTGACAAACTAAATCGATGAGGGCAGACAAACGCTGACCTCAATCCGCATTAAATTCCCCACTATATTATCTAAAGACTTACTGGAAAGTCTATCTGAAATCTGTTTTCCGATGACGTGTATATTTCTTTATTTTCTGTTAAGACACACATTTCTGGTCATAGGTAAGGGGGAAGCTTAGGCCCATATGTCCTTCGCATTCGTAGGCACGTGATCAGTGATCACAGAAATCAGAGAAGGAAGACATATCCTTCCACTGAATGAAACTGGTAAGGTTCACAACATTCGAAACTGCAACCTTCGATCCAGCATACTACGACAGATCTCCAAACCTTTGCGTTGCAGGTGCGACTCATTTTTCATACTATTATAAATAAGTCAGCAATAATTAGTTAAGAAATCAAGGCATCTTAGTAACATACAAACGCTGCCCACACTGGACAGAATAAGTTCATTTACTAAAACTGCATTAAAGTTATGTTACTGCGCGTAGCCATGTGAACCACGCAGCCTGAATTAAATCACCAAGATTCGGTGATTTAATGGCCTTACCCAAGCAGGAACTAAATCAACGTACCTCCTTTTTTCTACCACCCGGTGGCGATGTATACCATTAAAGCATTTGTCATTCACCAGAGGAAATCTCTCAAGATATTTATGAGTGAAAATGCAGAAAACAATTTCAAAGGTATAATTCATGCTCTTGTTCACAGGGATTTAGGTATGCATTTGATAGAAATTCAACGTAGATTTCCACATTTTACTTCCGGCGCGGTTCGATTTTCTCTATAATAATGCTTTGTGAAATGGAGTCAACATGACACCTTACACATTCTTAGCAATCTTAGAGAAAAATTACTTTCAAACAAATAACTGTCCATTTGTGTGTGCTATTTATTGATACATTTTTGCTTTTCTAAATATTTTTTTCCTACTCTTAGCATCCATGATAATTTAAAGACTGAAATTCACAAATGTACTAAGAGATAAAAGCATTACTTCTTATTGACTGAATAATGTGATTTAATTCAATATTCTCAGGGACGCTAGCAACATTGTCTACTCACCATACATTATTTCAAAGAATTAGGTTTGCGAATGGCATTGCTCTCTGAACAGGAATACCTGGAAATGTTTAATTAACGATTTTTTTCACAAAGAAAGTAGGTCGTACTATGAGCGCTTACCAACATCGAGAATTCCATTTTATTTCTTCATTCGTGTAGACCCAATTCTTACTGGGTACTTAATACTTTTTGTTTGTTTTTACTTCCACATGCCCAGAACAACCGACCATCCTTACAGTATCACCCTCATTAATTTCTCATATCAACTCACTTATACACGTCAGGCAATTGGTCGTGGCGTATAATACAAGCTCAAGGTGAATGTCATGAACATTTTTCATTCAGCTGTCGCGAGTCGGCGGGTCTTCAGAGTACGATGAACCACTACATCCCACATCTCAGCATCAGTGACGCAAACGTATTATCTCATCCAGACACCTGTTGTAAGCATATCTTTGCCATTAGTTCGTCTGATTCCGTGTCTGGCTCTGAACTTTCCTCTCGTCTCTCATAAAAGCAAACGCCGTTATCACGACTTGTTCTCTTGTGTCCTAGCACTCTTCAAACCACTCTCTCCTCCGGATGTCAAAACGTATCTGAATTGTAGCTTTGAAAGTCAATAAATCATAAGGTCTCGCCGCCCGTTAGCACGAATGTAAGACTGATATCAAAGACTGACATCACATGTTCATCCTCCATCAATGTTCCGTTTCGCTGTAACATATTTCACACCGCATGTACCAATACGTTGGGACGTCCCGAAGACGACGGAAAACAAAGCGGAAGAAAGCGTAATCAAAACAAAGGAAAGTACTGACGTAACGAGCGCATGAAGAATGTACGCTGAGCAAAAGGGAACCACTACCACTACTACGCGCAGTCAAGGGGAACAAGGACGCGAAATAAATCACTTACTTCGAGCAGTAACCGCGCCACTAGAGCGGGGCAGGGACGGGGCAGGGACAGCGGAGGACGGAACGAGGGCACGTAAACGACCCCGGCGGAGACAAAAAGAAAAATCACCAACATGGCGGTGGCGGCGAGGAATATGAATGAGCGAGGAAGCGCCCCGGTCGGAGCGAGGGGCGAACTGCGCGGAGAGCACGGGAGGCGGAGTGAGCTCGGCGCAAGGCAACCCACGCGACAAAGCAGGCCCGGAGGGTATTAGTGAGAAGAAATTGAAGGAGGGAATAGAGGGACACAATGTTCACAATAGAGGAACACCATACACTTAACATTTCTACATTGGGTCCCAAAAAATTCGTACGCGAAGTTCAATTTTTTTCATCCAGTGGATTAAAATTGCTTCGTGTATGAAATCATTGAATTATATCATAGTGTTTGAGCATTCGTACGAATGCGGTCATCCACATCTGACAAAAAATGTCGGTGAAGTACATATAGTTTAGACTAAAAAGAACATCAAGGAGCAATAGAGTGATTTGAAGCGATTTTTGCGATTTAAACTAGTGTATTATACATAATAAATCAAAGAGGCGGAGGAAGTTACAGAACAATGAAATAAAGGCTAGAAAGATCACTCTTGGAAGAGAAAAATAGGTGGATGGAGGGAGGGAGAAGTGCGCATACACAAATACTTTCAAACCACGAGAGTTAAGGAGTAACGTATTATGGAGAACGAGAAAATATGAAATACCGATTTTATCATTAGGTGGAGATGTACCCTGTAAATAAAGTCATCAAGGAAATGGGAGATCGTGAAAGGAAATATATGAATATAGAGACACATACTTTTTCTTTTATTTCGTAGGGTCAGAAAACCCAATACTTGTTACCAAGAACCAAGTTAGTGACAAGACGAAATGGTAGCGAGAGGATTGAGCACAGTGTTGTATGAATGGTTGATCTTAAAGCTGGAAAGAGAGCGCAGCGGAGCGAGTGGCGTAAGTCAGTACTGCGGGACGATACGGCAAGGACCGAACCGGTGCCGGCCATTACGAGGGCAGGCGCTGAGGACGACGATCGAACTATCGAAGAAAAAAGAGTAGCCCAACTCTGAAGAAGATTTTCGAAATGAGAGCGAGGAGTGACGATCATAGGCGAAGATGTTCGTGTGAGATGGACATGATTGAGCTTGGAAATGGGAAGACGAGAAGGAAGGAAATTGGGGGATATCAACGAAGACGACAGTGTAGGAATTGAGACTAATGCGGGGAAGGACGGGATTGAGTCTAGAAGGAATTTACAAACAGAGGTATACAGTAAAAGAGATAGGATAAGGAATCGAAAACGTTCTTTCCATGGCGCAAAATGTACATCTTACGCGTCAGGCAGGTTTTTACTAGATTTTTGACGATAAATAAGTAAATAATATAAATAAATAATCACCTTCGGAAGAAACAAGGAATATGAATAGGGAGCGTCTCAGAGAGACAAGAAATGCAGATGTTCTGAAAGAGAAAGACTTAAGTCAGCCATGTCGGAATTCTTATGCTCCTACAAAGGTCGTAACTAAAAACAAAGAAGCAAGACACAGAAAGCAGACAGGAGATGGTCAGAACCAAGACATCGTAGACACAGAACAAACTGAGAGAAGCCACCACGAAGGTCTCCGAGGGCGGTGGCGGCGGTGAAGAGAGCGAGAACGGCGCCTGAGGGGGTAGCACAAGCCGCCGTCCCCGCCGCGGGCGACGCCGCTCGGCCCG
>BOPP01000036.1:7305866-7354957 GCA_017312745.1 Gryllus bimaculatus
CTCCCACCCCGCTCACTCTCACTCTCCCTCCCCCGCAGCGAGCGCTGGCGTCGGCCTTCCGCTCCGGCGAAGGACCTCCTTCCACAACGCTCCGCTGTTCTTCACCCGGCGCGCCTCAGAGAAACGTCTCCCTTCCAGGTTGAAATGTCCAAGGAAATGATCAAGGAGAAAAATATCGAAAGCTTGCCATATTCAATAAAATTTCGCCAAAGAAAATATGTTAAGGGTGAAGCCTCAGAGTGGGAGGTCGTAGCGTTTGGGTTGCGAAGGTGACAGGTTTTTCTACACTAGTTACACAGCTAGATTGAATTCAGCAGTTCGTTGCTTGGAAGAGAACTCTAGGGGCCGGTTGCTCTGCTGACTAGGGTTCTATGGTTTCGGCGGTCAATACTTGATGAGGGTCGCCTTCAAAATTGGCCAACGGGCCACGCGCGATCTTCCGTTCATCATCCTTGTCCTACCTTCACTTACTCACGCAAGCTTACACTTACACTTACAGGTCGTCCCAGTGGGACCCCGCTGAGGGGATATAAGTACCTGGAGATGGAAATACTAAGCCGACTTTCAGATCAGTGCCGGATCTCACGTTCTAATGGAGAAGGGAGAGTCACCTCTCAAGAAATAGCATCCACTACTCTTACAGGAGAAATGGCCATAAACACTGACGTGCCCGAAAACAATATTTAATGAATCAAAGCAACTGACCCCTTCCATTATAAAGTGTCCTTGGAAAATTGTCAACACTGTGAAAAAAAGTCAAAAGTTTTCATGTCCGATGGAATTTTGTCAATGGAAAAATTTTCAAAGTAAAAATGTTTGGAGCACAGTTGTGAATTGCAAACAAGATTTAAGGTGTAATTTTACGATGCAGCCATAGCGCAGGGAATTGATTCACAGAAAGAGAAAGAAAATTGTTAGACAGAAAAAGTAAAATGACAGTTTTATGTTTCATTTACACTTAACTGACGGTGAGAAGAATAAGCGATATTCTAGAGTTTACAAAGCACACGAACACGTCTGCTTACACGAACACGACCAATCAGGGAAAGAAGAGAGAAAGCAGAACATCACTCACACACACACGCACACACATAATCCAAACTCGCGTTGAAAAATACCATACTGAATTATCACATGTACAACGTTGCCGCCAATCATGTAAATGTAAACATTCCACCCGAAATACATGATGATGAATTAAAAGATTAGAACAATAAACTAATTAAAATAAATGGATCATTTACTATAAAAGAATACGAAATTTACCATTTACTTTTGGACATTTTCATTTTTGAACATTTTCCCTTGAACACTGTGACTAGAAGTGATTAATAACTCAGTGACTAAGCATGCGCTGTCCCAAGATTAATATTTTGATGAGTAATTGAAGAGTTAAAACTATTCATGGGATTAAAGGGAAGCCAACTTTTTCTTATTGCTTTTCATTTTTTTATGTTTTTTTTTTTTCATTTTTTCAATGTTCACACTGCAACCTTGTTATCTACAGATATTAAACCCGAAGACCCAGAGTAAGAGAAAGAGATTTAGAACTCTTCGCAAGTCATTTCGACTAATGTTTCATTTCTCTTCGTTCTAAATTTCATCAGCGCCCTCGAAGAACAATAAATCACCCGTCATTAATTAACAATTCCGAAAAGTCACGTCCACTATATCAAAGCTCCAGAACACTTAACTCTTTTCCCTCGCGGTGTCGCGAAACGCGAGCGATTTACGAGGCATCTCTCGCACCTGCAACGAAATTTCGCCGCTCTGGCACGTCCTCACGTCCTCCGCGCGCCCCAGCGCACACGGCGCCGCCTCCGTCCACCGGTCGCGGAAGCGGGCGCCGATCCAAACGCCCCAGGCCGCCCACACAATGGCCGCGTTGCTTAGCATTACACGATGGTCGTGTCCGCTCCTCCCCACGCCCACGCCCACGCCCCGCGCGGTGAGCAACGCTCGCCCTCCCGGAGGATCTTGGATGTAGTGCACCTGGAATTCTAACGGCCACACAGGCACTGTATTATCGTAGCCCTTCGTCGGCCGAGGGAGCTCGGAGCCTGGGTTACAGTTGTCTCTGCAGTGACACACAGAGAGATCTTCGAGTATCGCAGTTGCGGATTTTCCGCAGGAGTAGTATCCTAACAAGCAGGCTATCGACCGCGTGTGGTTTTTCTTTTGTCTTTCTTTTCTACCCTTACCCTTTACTTAGACTTACGTGCACTACACTATCATACATGTCGGGAACTTAGAGATAGTCCCGCCTGGGGAGGGGTGCCCCGCTGGTGAGATACCTCGAGGGTATTGTGGCGTCATATAGGTGTAATCAGAACACAAACGAGAGTGGGTTTTGTATACACATGTCATACTTATCACGACAATGAATTGCTGGCCCCTTACCCTCGTGCATCTACTCGCACAAACTTACGCACCACCTGCCGCCGACGCTGCTGGGAAACAAGAATATCAAGGCATTGTTCTCGAGGCCTTATATTAGGCCCTTCGGCGCTACCTGCCGCATCCATTGCCTCCACCCTACCGCCGCCTTACCACGCCACGTCCACAGAAAGTCCCAGTGCGTCATCAGTCCGCCCTTTGTTAAACATCCGGCGATGACCGCCGTCTGCTACGTGCTTGTCTCCGTGTTTTAGCGCGACACGACGTTACAGTATTCTGATGGGTATATCTGAGCTGGTCTCACCATCCAGCGAAGAAGGCACTAACATTAAAACGTACAATACCCTAACGAGACCAATTATCACAGCAGTTGGCGTGACCGGAAACAATGACAATCAAGCACACCCGTTCGGAGTATAATCTCAACAGTGGCTTTAGAAAGCGGCTAGCAAGTTCTGGCGAATTCTCAAAGCGATATCAGTTGTAAGAACGTATATAGTCATAAAAGACGGAGTATTCGTTTTAATGAACATTGTAACGATAATTCAGTAATATGTAAGATATTTAGTACACTTAAGCATTGTTGATTCAGAACACGTAACCATTCAATGAATCAAATGGAACATGTTTATTTATCTTAATTTTTACTAAAATAAGATAAGAGAAATTAAGGTATGTATTTACTACCTACATCAAAATTTCGAAAGAAAAAAAAATACACAACACTTTGAAAAATCGAAGAGGAAATCTGACACTGAGAGAAAACAATAAATTATAAAGAGTAGGGTTCGACGAAGTGTAGAAAAAAAAACGAATAAAAAAGAGTGAACATTAAGAATTTACAAATAACGCATCCCTTTCAGGGCAGAAAATATTCCAAAGAAGAAAAAGCCAAATAAATTTCATACTTTGGAATTCCAGAGAAACAGAATTAGAGTGCCCAGTTTCTAATATAATATTTCTTCTTCGATAAATTAAAATATGCCTCGAGATAACATGAAGTGAAGCCCGTCATCATCTTTGTATTTTCTTTACTGTACTTTCAGAAAGATTATTTTATCTACTAAGAATTTAATTTTTATTTTCGCAAATGCAGTAAAACTTACAATATAACGTCATACTTAAATTGCATATTGTACAGACTCCTTTCACCTTTTTAGCACTTGTTAACCGGAAACAACAAAACCCGTCGTGGAGGGACAGGACCATCCGGAATTCCACCGCCGAAGCCTTCTTCAGCGAGATGCGATCAGCGATCCCGCGATATACCCTTCAAGTCGTCGGAAAACTCAGCCGTCGCGCACAAACGTCCCAGGAACGCTGGCGACAGGCAACTGTCGATCCATCACGTCGGCGCTCGGCGACGCGAGGCTTGCGCGCCGCGGGCGCAAGCTGGGCACTCGACGTGCACGGCGCGCGCAGCGTGAGTGAGTGCGTGCGTGCGTGAGCCCCCAGAGATTGTCACGCGTGCGGCCGCGCGCAGCCACTCAGCGGTAGAGCTGGGGATGCGGATGAGTGAGACATCGATGAGGCGCTTTAGTACATATCCATAATTTGGGAGGGGAAATTCAAAATGTATCGTGGAATTGTCATTTACGTGATTTTGAAAATTCGCTGGCCCCTACTCTTCAGTGAGTACATTTTATTCGTTTATGAATTTATCCGAAAATATTTTTTGCTTGAAAGTTTTGTACAAGTTAAAATTGATAGTTCCCGGGATCGCGCCGGGTTTTTTTAACTATCGAATGCGTAAATATCATTTTCTTAAACGCCATGTTTTTTACATTGAATATCTCCTGCCAATGTTTTTGCATTGGTCGATGTTATTTTATGGATAAAAGAACCATGGTAACCTGGTCACTGTGAAATTAAATCTCCCTCAGTTAACATTATAATTAGATGTTCCTAAACCATTTTAAAACATTGGTTGGTTTGGGGATGTATTTATTAACATTTATGTTTTAATGTTGAAATCAAACGTTCTTATTTCAATTCCAATGTTTCAATTTGAACATCGTTATTTGTGGGAATTTAGAAATTCTGATAGAAAAAGCGTATTTTCTATATATTTTTTCGTTGACTATCTATTTTTGTTAACGTTCTGGAGGATATCCTGAAAAATCATGCTGAGTATTTGAGGTTCCATAACAGGTTTTCCAATTTATGGATAAAAGTATTGGAGATTTGTCTTTTACATACAAATACGTTTAACATCTTACATACTATTAACAAATACTTTGAAAGCATCTTGTAGATATGAACTCTATGAATTCAATAAGTAAATCAATGCAAAACAACTTAGAAAAATTTAGCTAAATATTATATGGTGTTTCATCATCCAACAATTATTTATCTTGTACATATGAATAAATACTTTAAAGACACGCGCTACATTCATTAAATGCTAACAACACGTCCACTATAAGCAATATACTTACCGTCTATAACGCTGAACCTCCCCCTGTACTTTAAGGGGAACGTTTGCGCGCTATATTACCCGTCGCCAAGTTTCAATATCATCGGATCTTAGAAGGAACAAGTTTCAGTGTAGGAATCAAGCGGCCGCCCAATAACTATTTCCCTCACCCACAGTTACGAAATCAGATCCCCTGGTCTTACTACGATTATTTGAAGTGTCCGTGTACACAGAGCGCCTAACAGACCCAAATTTTTTTTGTATTTCTATAGCACTTTTTCTTCCTCTATTTCTGAGGACCTCCGTGTGGAACGAGTGGGAGCCACATCACCGCCCTCACTCCCTCTTTCCTCTAACTGTCCTCACACTAACCTTCCCTCCGCCCCCCTCCCCGCTGCTACCCAGGGTGTCTTTTGTCGCTTAATGAGCCGCTCGTAAAAAGTTTCATCTTGAAACCACGCTAGAGTAAACAGATTTGTGAATCTAATGACGCGATTAGCGCTGACAAATACCCATCCTGACAATGGAAATTCGGAGAGATTTGTTTCCTTTTCCTGAGGACGCGCGCTCCATTAAACTAGAGTGTTTAGTTTTTCATGATAATTTTATGATGCACACAACAAAAATCGTACCGCAATGGATGTTAATTTTCATGGAAATGGCAGTAGAATATTTCATTTTAACACGTTCTAGAATCATAGGTGGGTTAAGAGAGTAAAAAAAAGGTTAGTTCTAGAGAGAGACTCAAAAGCCAAAATTTCGCAATCAGAGATCATGATAGCCATCGTCAAATCTCCCGTCTACACGTGTTTCGAGATGCTATTAACAATGAGCCCAAAAATGGAATTCTTAATTTGGAAAGAGCTGTAGAGAAAATGGCAGAACCATGAAGAAACTTGTGAACTCGCTTTGTCTTCTTTAAATTTGAAATCGCAGTACCAGAATAAGGCATCAATTCAATTCAATTCAGAATAACCAAGTTCTATCTGAAGTTGGATACATTTTACGGGAGAGCATTTTGAATGAATGGAGGTGTCTAATACAGATTCGTAAAATTCCTACGAAAAACGTAATTTTGTTCAAAGAAGATTTTCAACACGACTTATTTTAAAACTGTTTAATGTGTTGTAGATCTGAAAATAGAGATTACAAAATGTCACAACATTAGCGCACAAAAAGATCTGGTAGAACCTTGCAATTCTGAGGCCAAGATATGCGGTGATCTAAAAGTGAACCCCGATACCCAGGGGAGAAATTATCAAGTCGACCTCCATGTTATAGGTCACCCTATTCAAATTTTCCTGGCAATCGAATTCAGGAAATGCATAATAAAGAATACGTCACATTTGTTCCACTGGAGAACAATTGAAGAAACCTAAGGGATTGAGCAACGCATTAGATATTGCCTGAGCAAAATCTGAAGAGATCCGTACAAGAAGAAAACAAATTTATTCCATTTATTCAAAAGATCGAAAACTTTGGAAGCTTTAAATATGGAAGTAGCTAATCCGGAGCTAATAAGCTGCCAGTTTATTGTGCCAACAATTCCATCCCCTTTAGTTATGTCATTTCGTCTGACACTCCTACAAGACCTGAGGGCACATTCAGAACTCTGAATGTAGAGAGGAAATGTTTATTCAAGGTACTGTAATCAATGCCTTGAATAGCAATGAAAAACGTAAAAATGTTGACATTTCTTTGGAAGAAAAAGAACCGAAAGGAGTTTCCTTAGAAGATATTCGGCTTCTAAGAATTGCTCTGGCCTGAGCGACATCCACTGAAAAGACGAAGCCGGGAATTAACCACCTCCATCTCGATTGATGAGTGACCCGAAATAAGACTCATGAAATTCAAATATTCCATTCTCAATGACGTTCTGTTCGGGGCCAGGTCCCCCATATCATAATTCAACGAAACTCCTGCATATCCGTTCTCTCAGAGATAACCAATTTGTTTGTACATAAATAACCGTTGAAGAATTACTTTTCAGTGAAAGTGGTTTTCCGTGTTCCCCCTAATATATGGAGAGTTATTGCAGAACACAAACGCAGCCAATTTCAGATACAATGAAATATAAAGCAATGCGTGAGTTTCGCACGTGATATCGTTTTGCATTTTTCGAAACCATTCAATAAACAAACGTATATATAAGATAAAAGCATTAGAAGACGTGAAATCACACAAAATGAGATATAATACATTAGAAATAAGATTTTTTAAACTCATTAAGAAACAATACATAAGCTAATAAACATTAAAGTTTGATGAAAAAAATTGCCAACAATTTATAATATGTTGAAAACATAACCATTATTTTCAAAATATAAATATGTTTTGCAGCGTATTGGAATTCACAACTTTGTGAAGCAATACGTTAAGTGAGTAGCTATCTATCATTTACGAACATGATACGTATTTATCACGAACGAGACAGTACAGTTGTCAACGTATCAATTTTGAAAACTCTAGAGTTTGACCTTTCTCGATAACGAACAAATTTCCCATGCAAATTAACAACATAATCGAAATATAAACATTAATCAATGATCCCATCGCTAGCCCCCTCCCCCAATATTCTTCGATGCTTCTGAATTTTTTTGTAAGAATAAGTACTACTTGAATTCGCGTCGTGTTACCAGTATTACTCAGATTTCTTTGTAACATAAACCCAGTCCAGTATCGCTACTCGCAATATTAGGAAATCAATTTTCCTTCCCATTCGTGAACAGAAACAGCCCTCGACAGCTTGCGATTTAAACTTACCACCCGCACCCATCCAATTATGAAACTAGCGAGAGCGGCCTTGCAATGAACGTGTACGCTCTTCGGCCGTAACTCTCTCCGTCCAGTCCGGAACTCGCAGCGTCATGCGCGGCAGCGTGCTAACTGTCGGGGTCAATGGGGAGATGGCGGACGCTAACCAGCACGGTAAACGCGGGTCGGCTTCTGTGCCCTGGATCTCCGTGGCTTCGGTGGGAACTGTTAGCTTACTGGGCTGTTACACCCAAGTTAGCTGGTTCAAATTTGATCCAAGCCGTGGATTTTTAAGAGCGAAAAAATACTTCATACTTCTTTCTTTCGAGAGGGAGTAAAGCCGGCTGTCCCATGTTGTAGGTTTACTGTACGTAAAAGAACCTAAAGCCTCAAAGAAGACTCTGAGTGTCTCTTGTCTCGGTCACTTGTCGGTCTTGTCATGGTCACTCTTGTCTCTTCACTCACGTTTCATGGTCAGGTGGAAAAGCAGGTCTAATGCCCTGTGCCTCGCCACATAAAATAAGGCATTCCTGAATTGAACTATATTGCTTTTGTTCTATCTAGCTTCGTTGTATTCGCTTATAATGGTATTTTAACAGCGTAGCGCGGGCTTTCCATCGACGTGTGTGCGCGCGCGTGTGTGGCGAGAGGCATTTTCATTTCTATCCGCATTTTTTGCAAAATTGAAGAACTGATCATGACAGGTGTATCATGATGACTCGGACGGGACACATAGAGTTATTCGTCACGATATGATGGAAACATCCATGCCTTAATCGAGATTTGAACACGTAGCTTTCGCACTGGGTGAATAAGTGTGAAATTTTGAAGTTCCCTTATTACCAGCCAGGAATTCATAAATGCTAAGGTGACCTATTTTTTTCATCAAATTGACGTTCTTATTACGGCTACTAACTTCACAAAAAGTATTCTTATTATCAGTATATGTAACTCTCCTAGGTGCAAGCAACATAAAAATTTACTAGTTGATGTTTATTAACCAAAATTTGAATAATACAAACAGAAAAACACGAATTTTTAAATAAAAATTTAAGACATTTTCTTTTTACAATTTAATATTGTAATGATTCATTAAAAAATTATGAACTTTTAACGATATGTTGAATTTTAAACGATCTTCACGACAGACATTTTAGTTTTAATGCATTAATTGGAGTAATAACACAGAGACGGAGAGAGTGTGTTATAGGTCTGCCTATTTCTAGCAATATTTATTATTTATTGCCGATTTTAAAGAACGTTTTTCAAGCTAAACCTTACGTGACAATACGAGCATTTTCGTACAAACTCCTAGTTCTCATAGCCTGCACGTTTTAATTTGTGCAGAGTCATAACAAAACGCATGTATCAATACACGAGTCACTACACAGTCGCCAACAGAATTATCACCGCTATTTTGTTGTTTATTAATAGTCGCGTCTGACAACCTATGTAGAGATTCCATTTCTATGTAGAGATTAAAATAAATAGATTGTGATTGTATGATGTGGATATCTGAACAAGAAATCGTCATAACCAAGCTGAGCGACTGAGTATAAAAACTGATTAATTCAAATAATTTATCAATTTCATTTTATCTGAATGGAAACTAACAACCGTGGGACCAAATACCATGGCAATTCAGCGCAAAAGTCGACAGTTTACGTGAAAATGAGCTCCACATCGGTTTGCAGAGGATCACGTGTTTCGCATTTACCAACACACTAACACAAAAAATGAAAACAATGTCAAATAACATCCCGTTACCATTTCAGTTAGAATTCAGTAATATTCGCCTCGTTTAATAACAGCCATAGAGGAAGCAGCAAGTCTGCTACCATTTCGCGGCGGCCACAACTACACTTGCCGGGTTTCGCAAATGGGTTGGCATCACTTAAGCGTGGAGGGGAACAGAATTAGGCCTGTGCACTCTACCGCCCCGCGGCCGTATCCACTCCAGAGTGAACGCCCCCGGCTGCATCACCTCCAGCATACCCCTCTCCCCCGCTACTCCACCCCTCCGGCCGGCCATTAAATTATAATTTACGGCAGTAAACAGCGGCGGGGACAAGCAAATTGGCGGCATAAATTCCCCGGGGAGCCGGAGCTGCGGGGGCGGGGGCGGTGAGGACGGAGAGGGCGGCTGGGCGCGTACGCGGGCAGGTAACCAGCAGTCAGGCATCCGCCGCCGGCGTCCCCGCCCTTCACCGCTCCGCCGTTGACGCTCTACAGTGGGAATTTCCACATCCCTGGAGGCACAACTCTAATTTTCGTAAACTCTTTCAATAGTTTCTCTCCGATTCCCTATGAATCTAACCTGAACAGAAACGGATAGTCGATCCTTTAGAAATTAAGAAAATACCATAGTCTTTCTCGTCAGGCTTTCGCGTCATCGGAGTTCATAAATTTCTAAATCATTAGCCATACTTGGATCATTCAAGCTAGTGTTTATGATTGAACATATTGTGTTTCCGGTCGCGTCAAATACTGTACGTCTGGTGCATTTTATATCCGGGATGTGACGGTGTTTCTTTCACACTGTAATCCGAGATACATCGCTGACTTGCCCGTCGGCTTGCCAGGTTTTCTCCTGCCAGGTATCTCATCAAGAATAGCACCGCTCCATCCGGGGCAAGCTCAATGCTCCCGACTGGTCTTCAAACATGTGTAGTCAATGTGTGTGTTCGTGTGTATGTAGAGGGAGAGAAAGAATGAGCAAGTAAAGATGTCACTCAGCCCGTTTATTAAGGTTCGGCTCCGACTTTCATATCAGAGATACTTTTACACTACATCAGAGAGACGGGCACTTGAATTCTCCTCTAGACATTGGTTGAATTCGACCTAACTGTGTGTGCTAATGTCGAAAGTTGGTCATTATCGGGATTCGCAGAATCAGCTAGGGCCGTAGGACACCGGGCGACACTGCAAACTCAAATACAATGCTGACTCACAGCCATCCCAGTCGATATTAACAATTTCTCATCACAATATTGTTTTTACATATTACTTACAACCATATTTCAGTTAATGAAACAATATTTCAAGCTTGCTTATAACTTCTACAACAACACGTTCAATTCTTTACCACTCATGTGACTCTAGCCCTTTCGGATGAGACGCATATCGCGTTGGGCGCTGTGTGCAGATCCTCCTCCGCCGCCGCCCCCTCCGTCGCGCGCCGCGAGACCGGAACTTGCGTCACGACGGACGTGCGGGGGCGTGGGGTCGGGAGGCAGGGCTGAGGGCGGCGGCGCGGCGCGGCGCTCTGCCAGAGCGCGAGCTACGTGACCGCCACACGGCGCGTCGCAAGGTTGCAGGTCGAACGCCGGATGAATGCTAATTATAGCGTTTTTGCCGGTATTTATGACGCGCGCTCGGAATGTGAGGTTATGTACGGACGATTATCGTAAATAGCGCGGTTATTTTGCGTAATTTGATGCGCGCAGCCGATTTATTATCAAAGTATGCAGCGGCGATGTTTCCAATGAGCGGTATCCGTAGATGTAAAACATTTTTGACGTACATTTTTGTGAATTCGAAAAAAGCGCGTAACTGGTTTTACGGATAAAAGCTGGAAATTTTAGACACACGTATACTCCGTGTCAAACAGATACCGTTGTAAATGCATTTCACAGGTAGCTGTGTTCCACAACTTCATGGGATCCTGTTACAAAAACAAGCTGTTAGCTCTCGACTATTACAAAACAGGGCATTAGTTTTCGGTCCAAAGTGAAGTAGAGAGAGAAATCGCAAATTTCCAACAGAGAATAAATTAGAACTTTCGCGTCACAATCAGCCAGCGAAATGCAATGAATAGGCTATATCATCTATGAAGAAGGACATATGTAAATGCAAATGTTAAATTAAGTACATAGAATTTAAAAAAAGTTGATTTCATTTTGTGAATCAAATTCTTTAATTTAGACAATACATTCTAGATTTTTGGTAATCAATTACAGACTTTCACTCAGAAGACCCAATTACATGATATGTATTAACAATTTGATCAAAAGCTAAAAATTGATTCCAAAGCTTATAAATACCTCGTTGACTCCACAGGAAATTACTATTTATCAACACGCAGCTACGAGTCAGTTTTAATTAACTTGAGTTTTCATACCCATACAAAACGGAAAGCATAAGCAGCTTGATTTAAAATTTAAAATTAAATTTTGTATATCAACTAAACAGTAATTGTAGTAACACACACACAAACACACACACACACCGCTCACTAGAATTCAACGCCAATGTTTAACTGCATATAAAAGCAGCACCTTTACAAGAAGTTAGGGATATATCACGACAATTAGTCCTCAACGTAGTCTTCCCCCAGTATTTATTTGATTACATGAACATAAGAAGCCGAAAACTAAGGAACACTAATGAACAACACTGATAAATTAAAAACACTCTGGGATAACCAAAGCCCGGGAATTCAAGATACTACATATCGAACTAAAACACTACTGCCGGTAACACATCGAATCGGAAATCCTCCCTACACGCTCCAAAAGAGATATTTTATATACTGCGCCCCTCATTCACGAGCAATCACAGCGCGGGGAGAGAAGAGGGAGGGGGCGAAAGCACATTATTTTAATAAAAATCGTTCACCCTCTAAAATTATTTGTAAGCATTTACTGTATTAAATAATAGAATTTTAAATGACATTAGCAGTGAAATAAACAATAGTACAAAATATCAAAAAAAAAAAAAAAAAAAAAAAAAAAAAAAAAAAAAAAAAAAAAAAAAAAAAAAAAAAAAAAAAGCTTTTAAAAAATAAAATAAAATGTACACAATCATACATGTTCGATTTTTTCAGTAAAAATAGAACCTTCCAATATTGACCTCTCAGAAACTGAAGACGACGACCAATCGAACAAAGCATCACAACGTACCCAAAGATCGCGCTCATGGGCTCACGCACAGCTGGGGCCCGCAGGCCACGTGCTGGCGTCTGCCTCGCCGCGCCGCATCCCGAGTGCACGCTCCGGGCCGAGGCGAATGACTGATCGATTGATCGAGTGATTCCGGGCGCGTCAACTACTAAGATCATTAGTTTCGTAAGTGTGGTGTATGTTTCCTTTCGGGAGGTGGCGGGCTAGATGGAGAGATCCAGCGCCGACCATTTGTCGCCTAGCGGGGTTTCCCCTCAACCAGGTCTCTCCCAGCAGCGGGGCCCCGCCCCTGCCGGGACAAGCTCTAGGCTGCCGATCGGTTCCCCGGCAAGTGTGGTAATATAGTGCACATAAGTGAAAGTGTGTGCAAGGGGTGGGGATAGGACAAATAAGAGGAAGGAAAGATTGCACGGTCCAGGGTCCGTTTGTTAGGGTACTGCTCCGGTATTCGCCTGGTATCGATCGGAGAAACCACGGCAAACTACCGACCGGCCGCTAGAATTTTCCTTCAGAGTGCGACTGAACTCGGCCTAGCTATGTAGCTAGAGTTGAAAATTTTACCACCGACCTAGGACTCGAACCATAGGACCGCGCGGTCAGAGGCACTGCAGAGGCAGAGTTGCTGCCCTGAGCCACCTCTTCCGGTGCGAGTGAAGGCGGGCGAGATTTCAATGGAGGGGGCGGAAGCGCGCGGCGCGACAGAGAAAATACTAGTTAATAGAGACGGCCGTGGTCAAGGGGTGTCATGTGGAAAATGGGGCACACGAGGCCGGGTGAGCAGGAACGAACGCGGCCATAGGATAATGTGTAGAAACAAGCGGGCACGATGGAGAGGGAGAAAGAGAGAGAGAGAGAGAGAGAGAGAGAGAGAGAGAGAGTGCGAAAGAAAGATGGAGGGAGCGAGCAAGGGCGACGGGAACGAAGGCGACAGTAAGTGAGCGTGCGGAAGCCTTTGGGCCTCGCTTTCACCTCTTCCCCGGCGTAGGAGGGTAGTAGGGAGAGAGTGTGTGTTAAAGAGAGTGTCGGGATGGAGAGAGAGAGAGAGAGAGCGCGAAGGAGCAAGCGTCGGGGGTGACGGAAAGAGTGAGCGAGCACACGAGGTTGGTGGTTCATAGTAGAGGGTAGGGCAACGAGTGAAAGTGGCAGGGAGCCACGGCGGCGATGAAGAGGGCAAGGGGAGCGACTGGTGCGCGGTGCGCAAAGCGAAAAAAGGGGTGAGCATGGGGGATCGGAAGTGTGGGACGGAAGCCAGCATTGCGGGTGGGTGGCGGGAAGAGGTGAAAGCGCGGCGGGGCGGAGCTGAAACGAGACATCGACAGTGGGGGGAGGGAGGTGAGAAAGGAAGGAGGCGAGGTGGGACGGGGCGGGATGAGCGTGCGGCTCGGGGCGGGGCGGGGCGAAGCGCGGGGCGGGGCGCGCGCACAGAAATTTGGATAGCGCTCATTAAGCTCGCTGTCCCGTGGGTCCCACGCGCGCAGTGAGGTAAGACCCGCCGCCGCGGTTGGCCAGGGTAATGAGCGCCCGGCGGTTGAAAGGGCGCTGCGGCGGCGGTCGCGTGGTTAATTGTGGCGGTGCCTTGCCACCAGCCGCTCTCCTTTCGCGGTACCTTTAAACTGATACTGAAATGTTTGATGTTTACAATTGAAACGTTAATACAAGAAAAGAACTGGGTCGCCGCGGGTTGATTGGTGTTTCCAGGAGCGTCAATGCCCGAAAGTGTAGTACACATTTTATCGCGGGAGGTGGCGGTAAGCGTCCCTCGCTGACTGGCGAGATCAGGCAGTAACCTACACGTTGACTTGCTGGGTTTTCTTCCCAGCCAGGTATCTCCCACCAGCGGAGCACTGTACCAGACGAGACAAGCTCTAAGCTCCCGACCGGTCTCCCGGCATGTGTGCGGTAGTGTAGTGCATGTTAGTGCAAGTGTGTGAGGATAGGATAAGGAAGAGGTAGGAAAGATTGCTCGCGGTCCGTAGCCCGTTTGTTAGAGTACTGCTCCGGCACTCGCCTAATGTCGATCGGAGAAACCACCGATCAGAGCAACGATCGCCAGAATTCTCCCCCAGGCAGCGGCTGAATTCGACCTAACTGCCCAGCTGTGGTGTCCAGTGATAGTGTCGAATGTCTTGCCATCGTTGACACCCGAATCCTAGCACCTCCCGATCAGAAGTACTACAGAGATATCAATTAATATCCTGAGTCATCTAAGCAGGTGAGGTCGACGCAGAAGCTGAGATAGTTACGGCGGAAGTGCCACAGCAATTCACTTCAAAGGGTTAAGTGATCGATCTTGGGCATAGGTGATTAATGGGGCAGAGTGCATTCGGGTGTGCCTGTGTTTATATTGTTAAAAATACAATTTTAGTTAAATTAGTTTTTCCAATTTGGTCAATTTTACTTGTGACAGGGCAAATCGTTACCTGAAAGCTGAAATACAAACCAAAGTTCAGAATTTTTATAACGTAGCATCACACGAGAAGTTTTAAAACTGTATGGGGAAAAATATTTACGCATCGAGTTGTTGATAAACGAATTTTATCATATCGAAATTCTGACCTTCAAGAAGGGGCCATAACAGTGGCGGCTGGTTGTTCCACTCGCTTACCTGTAACAAATGAAGAACAAATTAGTTCTCTGGCCACACACAGATTAACATTTATTTAATTAAAACGAACTGTGCATTTAAAAACCGCATGTAGCGAGTTCAAGTTTGTTGGAATTCAGGGAGCAAAATTAAATGTTAAGAGTACAAAGAATGCGAACGACACGAAAGTATCCAATAATGAGAAACCTAATTCCACAAGTCAGGGGATTGCATATAACGTAGAACTGTTGCAAGGTGGATACAAAGGAAGGCAAGAAGAACATGGAAAACAAAGAATTCGAGGTTTGAGAGAAAGCATTACAAGAAGAAATAATTTGAAAAAATGTAGTGTTTACACTCAATTTAGGTAAATGGTAAAAAACTTGTGGGTCATAATTATATATCTGTAATTCATGATCTTAGAAACTTTTGGCGAAATTCTAGAGTTATTTGAAAAGCTACTCGCAATTTATTTTGTAACCTTATAAACCTACAGCCATTGAGTAATCTGCGTGCGTGTGTGCGTCCGACCGTCACTCACCCTACCGGTCCACCAATGGATACAAATGAGGTGTCATTCGATGCGCCCTGATAGTAAACTTTTTTTTTTGTCAATCTAGCCAGAAGGTTCTAAGAACTCTTTGTAAAATTGCGTGTTTTTTTTGTTTTGTTTTCTGAAGCAACTAAAACTTTTTTTGGGTAACTTAGGGTACCTACAGATGTTATAAATAGCTCATTCCATTCCTCTCGACAAATCCAGTGCCATAATTCTTACCCATCAATGCAACTACTAGTAAATTGATGTAACGCGATAAATTATTATTATTATTATTATTATTATTATTATTATTAACTCTTTACGGCATTTACATGAATGGCTACGTGGGAAGATAATTTAACAATTTTCTAACGAAACAAACAAATAAACAAGTATTTTATTCGACACTTTCTCAATTAACTTAGGTACTTTCGAGTAACTTAAGCCTCCAACCGAGCAATTGTAATATTGCATGATTAATAATTTAAATCTGAACTTATGTATCACATAACATGTTTATCATGAAAATATGCGACGGTGGTGCCATTCTGAGCTAGTAAAATTATATTTAGTTATATTTGTTTGATAAACTTTTCTGAAAATAGTTCTCCAAAGGTGGAACAACCACGAATATATAGTTCAAAAAGAATTCTCAAACGAAAAGAGTCGTGTAAACTTTAACATTATAAATAATATAAACTGCTCTGAAAAACAAATAAGTTTTCATGTCATGTACGAAGCAACCACGTTATTCTACTAGCTCTCAGAACACGCAACAGAAGAAAGCAGCATTAAAAATTAGTCGATTCATTTGAATCTTTCTACCAACCACCCACTTTAAACGTGCAAAAGGGAATAGATAAAACAGAAATAAATACTTCAAGGCGCTATATCATTACGAAACCACAGACACCGCCAGTCCCCCTGGGGGGCGCGCACGAGAGGGCGCCGGCAACCACTCGGTCGGTCCAGCGGGGGAAGGGGGCGGGGGTGGGGACACAATGCACCAGGGCATTCCAGCGCCGCCGCAGCCTCCTCCCTGGAGACGCCACTTCCGGCCTGGGCCGCTATCGCGCACGCCCGCCACCCACGCCACGCGCGCCGTCCCCGCCCCCGCTCCGGCAGAGCGTCGTTATCGGGAGCGATAGTGCGAGCACGTTCGCCTGGCGCCACCCCCCGCTCCACCCCACACCCCTTGCTCGACACCACCGCTCGCGCACACCGTTGTCACTGCAGCGTCTCTGGCTGGGATGTCCTGGGGTTGGAGTCTTGTCTGGACGGAGGCGGATTTGCGACGCTAGCTAATAAATATACAGGTCGAACAATAGTTCTCCGATCGATACTAGGGAATGCCAGAACAATGCTTTAACAAACGGGTCACGGACAGCGAGATTTCCTTCTTCATCCTCACCCTCTTACAGACTTACATGCACTATACTACCAGAAATGTCGGAAGACAAGTTGGGAGCT
Source organism: Gryllus bimaculatus (assembly GCA_017312745.1). Lineage (NCBI taxonomy): Eukaryota > Metazoa > Arthropoda > Insecta > Orthoptera > Gryllidae > Gryllus > Gryllus bimaculatus. The sequence continues at coordinate 7,322,927 of BOPP01000036.1, forward strand.
TACAGCCTGCCCTGGCTGGGGCTGATGCCCCGCTGGCGGAGGTACCTCGAGGTGGGAAACACAGCAAGCCGACGCATAGGTCTGCTCCGGATCTCACGTTCCAGCAGATAGGGGTACACTTTCAGGATACAACATGCACTACACTTGCCGCGCTAATGACCGTAGCAGCGGACGAAACACAAAAGAATCCATCAATGTAGGATTCGCTCCACCGCCTTCTCCATCCCCAGCTGGCGCTCCCTCTTGTCCGCTCAACCCTGCGTCCGCCGCCTGCTCCATCCCGGCACTATGGCCGTCCTACCGCCATTCGCCCGCTCTCCCCGCTGGCTTCCCAACGCTGCACGCCCGAGCGCTTCATTCCCGTTCCTCGGCCCGCCTCGCCGCGGCCCCGCGGTCTCTCCACCGCCACTCCGTTCCGGCTGCGAAGTCGCCCACCCCCGCACCCCACCCCTGCTACTTCTCCCCCCCGCGATGCCAGCGCACCGAATTTAGCCTGCGTTCGCATCGCTGGCCCAAACAAAGCGGTCTGAGCCTCACGGCCCCTGCGTTCGGTAATACATCGTACAGGGACTTTGCTAATCAGATACATGACGCATTCGAATATGTTGGCTTAAAAAAGTATTTCGAGTTATTTGATATTGAATATTAAGAGAACTATGGTAACAAATCAGAACATATCAGAACTCCAAATTGCTCACTGAAAGCACGATGAACAACAGAGAATTAAGAAGCGAGTATCAAAAAAACAATGAAAGAATCATGAATTCAGACAGCTAGAGAGCGTTCATCGCTGCGTACAGGTCGTCAGATTGTAACAAATTTAACGTATGGAGTGGATTATCGGACATCTTATTGTAGGCGTGAGTAAGGAGTGTAGGATGACTGTGGGTACTGTTATTTCCTTCAATGCGATAAAAACGGTCCAGAGAATTCACTTATACAAAACTGACGTAGCAATATAACAATAGAAATAAAAAGAAAAGTATTGAACTTGCCTCGGGAGTGTGTTATGATTTTCACTGAACCACACTGCAAAGTTTGAAACGATTATAAAAAACTAGCCAAACTAAACTCGAATGTTTTGCAATAATGACAAACAAGTCAACCTAAAAATGGAATTACATTAAAAATCTTTTTAGTCATTGATATAAACCTTTGAGAACAGATTTCTCTTGATCACAAGTGCAGCAAAGCACATTTTCTTTTATTCCTATGAAGAAAATCCATCACTTCCTCGCTGACAGTAAATTGTAGTTTAAGTGGATATCGAAGATCCTTCTTTCTCATCAACAGGAAAATCACCTTCCGTGCCATTCCCAAAAAGATTCTAGGAAGCTCCAAGTCTCAAGCCATTACTCTCGATAAATCACCATTTCGCTCATCAATCTCCCTCACCGGCTCCTGTCGCCCTTCGCGACCCCAATTCGCAGATTCACCTTACGTGTACCACTCAGCGGTTGTTTCCGTTCTCCCTTCCCCCTCTCACCCCTCGCCCGAAAACGCACGGCCCGCATCCACTGTTCCAGCCGAAGCCTGCTTCCCCGATCTCATCACTCCACCCCATCATCACCCTTTCCTCCCATTCGTTCGGCTGAGGCAATCACCGGTGGTAATAGGATGGCGCGCGTACCGTGGAGCTGGTCCGCAAGGATATTGCAGGCGAAAACCAGGGCAGCGCCAGTCTGTTTCCTGCGTCGTTGGTATTCATTGTCCAATAATTTTCCATTACGACTCAATGTGAACAGATTCGCCGAATTTTTCAGTATTTGATTGCCATCGCGCTGGTTCTTGATTACAATGCTTCGTGTAGTAGTTGCCTCTAATGCTCTGTAACGTACGAGTATTAATACTCTCAGTTTCATTTTCGGAACCTTGGTACTCATACTTCCAGTCTAAAACACTAATTTCAATGAAAAAGTGAAATAATTTTAATTTATGACCTGGACGACTATCTACCTATTTATTTCATGACGTTCTACTGTGAAAGACCTTTTTTCCACCTCTGTATTCTCAATTGCAAATAATTTTATTATACTAAGAAAATTATTCTTGGGAAGTGTAAAACAACGTACACAACACAATGATTTCTTTGTCATAAACTGTTAGTGGAATCCAAAGAATTAGTAAACTATAGAAGAACTTTTTTTAGAATGATCAAACGCATAATAAATTTTAGCTTCGTTGCCCCCATTTCATAAGCATTCTACAAAACTTTATGAATTACCTTTGTCTTCCTACCTGTTTTAATAGATGGCCAAATGAAAAATTACCACAGAGTCTATGATGTTGGTTTATCCAAGGATCAGAGTGAAGTATTGGAGATATACAATAAAGAGGTAAAAAAACTGGAATTCATCAGAACCCATAAAAAACAAAAGGTTATCTTTCTAGTGAAATAACAATATACCTTTACTATTCTATGACTTTTCCATTTATTCGGTTGATCTTGACCTCGTATTATAAATATAATGTAGACAATCGTGCATAAAGCAAAAACAAGCAATTATTCAACAATATCTGAAAATAAGACTTTTTGTATTAAAGTAATAATAATAATAACAATAATAATATAAATTAAAAACAACAATATCATGGTGAAATTTGTAAACAATGTTCTCAGAACCATACAGTTGGCAATAGTGAACAAAGACACCGCTGTTCCCGTTTGTGAGAGTAACTAAACTATATAAAATTAATAACATGCCGCTTAACATATTCTTAACTACAGATAATTGATTGTGTTATCTAGGTCTTGGAGTATAACAAATTGTATTTTGAGTATGTTGGTTTAAGCTAGGTAATGATAAATCGGTTTAACCAATTGCACTATTTGTGTATTTATCTTGATTACGATTCTTTATATTATATTTACATGACTTTTCCATGCCGCATCAAATATCCTGATGATCTCCCCACCCTGATTTGGCATGAGATGACCCTTGGGCACCTGCATACGCCCCAAGCATGGCGTTCGAACTAGCAGCAGCGGCATCGGACACAAAACCCCCTGTTTCACACGCGGATAGACTGCCTCTCCCCGGAGCTGGCACAACTCCAAACACAACTCCAGGGCGTGTCTGAGCCGGCGGCAGGGGCGCGGCTAACGAGGGTGGATTCGGCAAGTTGAGGGGTGGGGGGCGAGAGAAACGGGAGAGGTGAGACGCGACGGAAGGCAACGAAACGTGAGGGGACGGCACAGGTTAAGAACTGACGGGAGGGGGCGCGACGACGTAACGAGTGGGACGGGAGGGAGACGAAGGGACGGGAGCGGAGGGGCAATACGGGACGGGGGTCGAGAGGGGAGGGGACGGGGAGGTTCTGGACAAGAAGGAAGGGTAGAGTCTAGGCAAGAGGAGAGGGGAGAGGGCGGTTTTGAGCGAGAGGGGGAACGGGGAGGGTCTGGGCGAGAGGGGAGAGAACGACGAGTGTCGGAGAAAGGGGAAAGATGAAGGGGAGGGTCTGGATGGGAGTGGAGGGGAGGGAGGGGAGTGAAGGCAGAGAAGAGGGCAGCGGGTCACCGGAGGGCGCGCAAGGCGAGAGGATGCGAGGCGGCACGTGACCCGCTGAATCACTCGCCCCCCCTCTCCCCAGCGTGACGCCCTCCCTCGCGAATTCCCCTTCCGCGCTGCCAGCGCCTCCTTGTGGGTGACAGGCGGAAGTAAGCGCTTTGACAGCACGTGATGTCAGATTACTCTCTAGAAAGCTAATTCCTTGCAGTGGAGAAATACGCTATGCCTTTCCCAAGCATAAACAATCTATAATAGTATTCTCTGTAGGGAGAAGAATCAAATTTAGAGACAATCATTTAATGTTGTAAAAGAACAGTAGCGTTTTCCTTAAAAAATCAGAAAAAAATAACTCCTTTTCTGTTTTTAACTTAAAGGCATATTCCTGTAGAAAGGGTGTTTTGTAATTTTCCAATTTCGTCGCAGGTGTATGCCATCCCAACTTCAAGCGCATTTCCAAGACAAAAAAGCCTAAGCGCTATTGTAGACTAAGGAGATCATTATCATCATTTTCAACAGAAAATACAAACCAAAGCCGCTATGTATATAGCGCTGTCGTAATATGAACTTCAAATCCATTACACAAATTTTCGTTTTTCGTCCTTTGAATCCAAGAAAAAGTAGGTTTTTTAGACAATACTTAGAAATGGCCTCACCGATTCGACTCATGTTAAGCAAAACCTTCTGGACATCATAGACGAAGAGAAATCGTCTATAAAGTTCTGTGCAGTAATGGAAAATGACATATGTAACATTATTCATCTAATCGGGAAGAAATGTTAGTGTGTTTTTTGTAGCTCCAGAAATGACCTGTACATTACCTCCACTGGAGAGATCCCCTTTCCAGTCGTAGAACAGAGCCTTTTAATAAAAGTTTACGTTACTGTTTTAAAGGTACGTGTATTGACGGCTGTTGCAAATGACTGGAATTGTGTTACAGGTCACCGACATTTAAAAATTATTATTACAATACGAAATATAATGCATACATGCAACCCGCAACACACGTTACCAACGCGCATAACCCGCAAATAAAGCCTTTCAAGTTCTTAAAATATGGTTTTCGTTTCCACAAATTAGGTTTTCATTTCATTTCAAATTAGGTTGTACAAAACGAGATTTCAAAAAGTTGTTTACTATATTTTTGGAAGGTTTCCTAACCCCGTAACTCAGGTTGACAGAAACGCTTCTATTTTTACCGTTCATTCACATTTTTGGGAACATATTTATTTTAGGAAGATTGCAATAACAGCAGCATAAATCTTATAACAATTAGCATAATATGTTTTCATATTATTTGTCTGCCTAATACTCTACAGAATGGTGTGAAAATGGCGTAATGTTTTATTCAAAATATTTCCTTATTTATACATTATTAATTATAATAGTGAAAATAGGCTTTCCATTACGTTTTGTTCCAAGAACTTTGTCGTAATTACGAAAACATTTTTTGGTGAGCAAAATGGGAGAATTTTGCTTACACGTTGACACATTTTTCTTACGATTACTAAGAATTTATTACTAAGATATTACTACGAATGACCTTTTCGATAAAAATAATTCAATAGATTTATAGTAAAACTTCATTCAACGTCAAAAAAAATCCTTCAATATCTGTGCTAATCCAAGAGTCTCATTTATTTTGATAATAATATCTCTCAGAGTATACATAGGAATTAAAACCACGTACGCATGAATTCATCTACTGAAATATAAAATAATTGAAAAAAGTAATTTCCAGAAAATGAAACCGATGTACTTGGAAATTTAACCCATATATTTTAGACGTATATCACGCTAATCTGACGTAAGCGTACAGAGTTCGACAGTGTTATGACAAGCCTTCGAAACCGCAGCACTCAGAGCACGATAGCCGATGAAACACACCGTGCCCTTCAGGGGCCACCATCCGTCTTCGAAACGATCGACCAGCAACAGCGCCCTTCTGCAGAAGGGCAGGACGCCCCCACCCCCTCCAAATCCTCAACGAACTCCCCGCCGCCGCCGTGATCCCTGACCTCACTCTTCCCCGGCGAATCCTGCCTCGCTCGTGAATCTTTTCGCGTCCCCAGACGGCCCTCTGCGAGAATGTGGAGGTATAATGCAACTTTCACAATAGCAATCTAAAGTGCCTTCCACAAAAGGGTAGGGGACGACATGAGAAAATTAAATTCAAAGTTTGGAACAGAAATGCAACGCAGAAAAATTGAAAAGTAAATATATATTAAAAAATACTCATTAGTAAACACAGTTTTTATATACGCAAAACTGAAGAAAACAAGACTAGACTGCATTGAAATTACAGTTCAACGGGACTCATACATCAGAAGGGTAATACTGATATATGTGAGAACTTAAGAAAATCCTAAAGTACGTAAAAATAATATTTTGTTCGACGTTTCAAAGTTCTTAAAAAGGAAAGGATAAAATATTATAATATTGAAAATAATTGCTGAAGAAATCCCACGTATTTATCAGTTTGGTATCATATTATTACAATAATCGAAAAAGAGTAGCATATACATACTGACTTAAAAATGGTATGCAAATATTAGAAAATTGCATTTTAATTTTTGCCCTTCAAATGAACTAGTTATGTGCAGGAAAGAGTAATGTAAGTTTGCACTTACACGTATGCATGTGAGAATATCTATGTACAGTATTAGCATGGATATGCGCGAAAATGTCGTGTAATGTATAAAAATATGTAACTGTGAAGATAGGTTTGGGTGAATATATGTCTTAGTATAAATCTGTATAAAAGTATCAGTAGTTATAAGAAAATATTGAATTTTGTTAATTCTTATTTAGATGGTTACACTCGTATGGTTATATTTTGTATGTGTGTGAATCGGCATTACGGAGAAGCTTTTAAAATTTATATTCACATGGAAAAACGCCTAATTTCATGATTGCAGCTCGTAGCAATACGTCAGCAGAATTCAAATAAAGACCAACATGCGCGCCTTGTGGTCGCATGTTGGTCTTTGCAGCAAAAGGATTACAGCAACGCCTTGTGGTCGAACCTACTGGTGATTGAAAGGTCGCGCGGTCGATACCCGGCAGGCGTCTAAAATTTGTTGAATTAATTAGCATCGGTGAATTTGTGTCACCTGCTGTAATCAAATTTGTAGACTGACTGCTTCGATCAGTGGTTTCACGGATAGCTTCCAATCGAACACCACAGCAGCATCCAGAATACGAACCGTGCGCGATCCTTCCTTCCCTATTCTGTCCCCATTCTCAGGAGCCAGCAATGGGAAATCCATCGGGGAAGGGCCATTTTTATTAGAAAATATCTGTCTTGCGTTGGAGTTAGGCTAAATCAAAACTGTAGGTGCCCAGGAGCCAGAAAAAGAAGGAAATGCACGTGCATTAAGGATTTTTCAGCAATTATATTAATATATTAACACCTCTGAGTTCATGATTTCACCACCAAAGAATGAGCCAATAGTAGCTTAAGAAAAGTGCATTACCCAAAGTAAATACCAAATAGAAATTATGAAAAATGATCGTGCCTCGAGTTCGATAACCCGCTCCCCTCACCAGGGCCAGAAACGCCTCCGCAGGCCGCGCCGCGCTGGCGCCCCGCCCCTTCCCCGGGGCCTTGCCCCCAAATCCCTCCGCTCGTGAAATCACGCGCTCGCCCAGGCGGCGCTCAACAGAATTCGGGTGTTTTAATGCAGTTTTTATGCCGCCGCCGCCTCCTCCTCTCGGAGGCGCTGCCTGCGTCTCGCCTCGCCTCTCCCCGCCGCCGGGGGAAACAACACAGCAGGTAGGGCGCGCCATGCATCACGCCGGAGGGCGACCGGGCGACAGCCGGGAGCTGGACGGGTCGGGGTGGGGTGGGAAGGGAAGGGGATGAGGCAAAGCGAGGACGCGAGCAAGCCTCCTGAAAATGAGGGAAAGGACCCAGGTCGGCGCCTAGTTAGGAAGAAGGCGACGGATGGGGGCGAAAGTGCAAGGCGGGGACACAAGGCGGCGCCGAGAGGAGGGGGAGGCAGGGATGGGTTTGAGACAAAACGAGGATGCTGACGACTGAAAGCGAGGGAGGAGGGAGGGGCAGGGCGAAGCCTGGTTACGGAAAAGACGAGGGAAGGAGTGGAGGGTAAAGAGAACTCTGCAGGAGATGATTTTTCGATTGAAGCGTGTCGCCACGGTGGAGTAGGCAGGACAGGCTGGTGGGCAGGTGAACGAGTTGTAGCGAAGGAGTGGAGGGGCAGGGGGCAGCAAGAAATGGAGGTCGGGGGTGACAACGGGAAGGGACAGAGCTAGTATGACAGACTTGGCGGGAGGGTTGTGTGGCGGATGGGTTGGAGCAGGCAGAGTGGTATGGGCAGTGGGGGGGGGGGGGGGGGGGCGGGCGATGAGGTGCAGTGCGAGATGGCCCGATTGATTAATTAATTAGGCGCGTCAGTATCTAAGGTCATTAGTCCCGTGAGTGTAGTGCATGGTTTTATCCTCTGAAGAAGGCGGTGATCTTCCTCAGCCGGATGACGAGATCCAGCGCCGACCTACTTGTCGGTTAGAGGGGTTTTCCCCAAAGCTTGTATTCCCCACCAGCGGGGTACTGCCCCTGCATGAGGAAAGGGCAAGCATAGGACAATGAAGAGGAAGGAAAGATTGCGCGTGGTCCGTGGCCGGTTTGTTAGGGTACAGATCCGGCATTCGCCTGATATTGGTGTGGTAAACTTGTGGCGCAGGGTGTGCGATTGTCCCAGGGCGGAGGAGCAGGATGGGGCAGGGTAGGTACGGGATTTGGTAGCAGGAAAGGGAAGGGACAGGGAGAGGGAGAGGGGTCGAGGAGGTCAGCGAACCAAGTAGCCAAACGAGGCGGAGCAGGGCGGGGCGGGGCAGGCAGGGCAAGGGCAGGGCAGGGCAGGGCAGGGCAGGGCAGGGCGGGGCAGTGGCGGGGCAGGGCGGGGCAGGGCGGGAGAAGGCGGGGCGTGGAATGAACGGGAGCGCGCAGGGCTGCTGGGACACTAGCATGCAGGAGGGGGTCGGCAAGTCAAGGTGTAGCGGGGGGAGCGGCGGCAGTGGGACCGGGCCTGGCCGGGCCGGGAGCAGGGGCGCGGGCGTCGTGCTGCCTATTTAATTTTAAACAAAGCGAAGCACGCGCCAAGTTGCGCTTCCAGGCGGAGAGAGGTGGAGGCGGCGACGCGAGCGCGGGCGGCCCCGAGGTGCTGGGAGCGGCGGCAGCTGATGGAACGAACTGCCTCGAGAAGTAGAGGGCTATGAATATTGTCCAGGAGGGGACGAGAGTCAAGTGATGGAAGGAGTTAATCTTTAAGTAGTTCCGGTGGAATGCAAAACTGTTACATGAAACATTCTATTTTCTGTTTTAACATTTAGGTAGAAAGGACACTGTCACTAGAGAGAATATTTCCAAAACGTCATCGCTATAAGGGAGTATGAGTTATGAAACATAGTTTTCACTAGACACTGGTGGTACATACATTTTTCTGCAGCCCAGATACTTTGTAATAAATTTTTAAAAAATAATAAGGACATTTATTTTCACATTTATGGAATGTTGTGAGAAAAGACACAGAAGCGATGAGGACTGTCAGACAAAATAAATAAAAATCTTTAAAAAATGAACGCAAAACGTAAGATAGAATCTTGTAAGTTGAAGTATAAAATGTATATGTTTGAAAGTATACATTAACGAAGAATACGTAGAATTGAGAGGGAAAACCCATTACTTCTTTAGCAGCGATAAACGAAAAAGGGTTATCTTTAACTATCATCTTGCTGGTACGTGATTGTTCAGTTTTATAGTAGCTTATTGTTGTTTTCCCTTAGACTGGGCAAACGATACCCATGATTTCAGCATGGAATTATTTTCATAAAATGTCTGATAAAATTAATGATAACATTTGTGCATTCTGCAACTGTTACGATTGTTTCCCCTTGTCAGGTCAAACTAATTCCATGTGTTGTTTTTTATCAGCTATCATCTCAGTCACTACGAGATCAATAGTGTATGAGAGTTTTCCATTGGTCAGCTGTGTCATTTCCATCTTTGTAATCGTATACTCTTATCGTGGTCAACAGAGCATTGATAGAATATTCATGTACTACCGATTGCTTTCACAGTCACACTAGTTTTGCTATCATTCTTGCGTTATCTTTGCTTGCATGTGCATTTAGAACTAAATTCACAGTCGCTACAATTTTTCTCAAAATCTCCTGCACTTAAGCAAATATTTTTAACATTTCCAGATGATCTTCTGCCACTGATTTACTGGAGTAAAAGTGAATTTTATAATTTTCAGTGAAAAAAAACAAACTTTAAGGTGACAAATTGGTGTTCTTTCACAAATATATGAAATGGTATTCACTCTCAGGATTTGAGATTCTGTAATTTATAACATTTCCTTATGTTTAATGAAAAAAGATAATTTGAAGTTTACTTAATTGACATTTTTAATTCATTCGACAAATAACTTAAAACTTTCTATATTATTATCTATATTTTTAAATGTGTTTCAGTATAGTAAAAATAGGATGAAATCAAGTAAAAACGATAAACATAATATTAATTTATATTAACCTAGAACTCGAATAAAAAATAGAGGTGTGGATGTTCTGTGAGATGTCAGACTAAAAAAGGTAGTTCTTTAATACTGAAGATGACAGTTAAAGATAATGTTTTTCCGTCTATCGCTACTAAAGAAGTAATTGTTTTAACACTTGATTGGTAACAGTTTTTTCATACATTTAATTACTTTGTATACAGTATCAATCATGATTATGAACAACATACATCTTTTACACTTTTTATTACAATAAAAAGCCATAAAAATCTTATGAATTTATGGATTTTTAATAAATAAAATTGTATGATCATGTAAAAATCGTATTATTTTTATGAGTTTGTAATAAAATATAAATGATGTGTTATGATGTATGGTTTAAGCTTTATACAATTTAATTAAAAGTAATAGTTTTTCAGAAACACGGCAGAATATATCATTTCCAGTAGTGATATTAAAAAAAACAATGTGTAATTGAATCCTATTCTGCCAATCAGCACATGATAAACTAAAATCAACATTCAGTCAACAATTGGTTAAGAAGTATATACGGCATAAAATAATAAAATCGTATATAGGCGAGAGCCTCGCTCGAGATTATTCGAAATCGAAGGGAAAAAAATTGAGCACTGATGGCGTTCCCGCCACAAGTTTAAGACCTGCTTTCGTCTGGAGCGTTTGTGGAACATCTGTACAAACAACTCCCAACTTCTTTCTGCGGCATCAAAAAGCGTGACCAAGAAACACAAAGCATCGTGCTTTGCGGGGAACATAAAGAGCGATTCTCAGGCGCAGTCTGTTTATCTTTCTGTCGTTGGCTATGCTGCGTTCATGAGTGCATTTCGAAAGTAATGAACGTCGTGCTCTTAGTGTCATGTTGTCGGCAAAAAGGAGTAAATTATTTAAAATATAAAAAAAGTCCTCAAAACAAAATCGTATTGTGTCTCGCGTTGGTATGCAAATAGATGTAGCTATAATGATGTTGGCGAACCTCACATTTTTTTGCTGAATTGTCAGAAATGAAAGAACATACACTGACATTTTGATTTTTTTATCTCAGAGGAAGTTACAGAAAATCTGTCTCTTGAAAGAAATGTAAGGAAGCTCTACAAGTAAAGAAAAGAAATGTAGTCATATAAATAAACCCGAAATGAAAGGCAGTTTTATGCATTTTCTTGGAAGAGAAATGTTGCTCTCTCTCGGATTTTAATACAAAAAGAGACGCCAACGTAGTCTCTAAATGAGCACTTGCGATACCAACGCGAACATTCAAAATAAATACAATAACATTTTACTATGAATCCCAGGGTCACAAATTTGCATAACGTAGTTGTTCCATTCCACGACACCGAATAATAATTATAACGAAATATTTTAATAAATTACACTGAGAAATTGAATAAATTGTATGTTGGACAATTTTCTGTTTAACACAGTTCAAGTGCATTGTGATATTTTGGATTAATAACCCTCACATGTACGTTTGAAGAGAAGAGTCTTAATGGCCATTAAATTCCATTACCAAGTCTCAGCAACTTCGAATCATCGAACGTCTTAAGATCGTTGCAGTTACAAAGCGTATTATTTGGTTTGGTAGAGTAGTTCTTCACTTTAGGTTAGAAATTTAAAAAAAAATTAAAAAAACGTATTTTTAGCCCTTTCGGCTCCTTATGAAACCTTTACCGGTCTTCTTGGTTTTATCAGTTGCTATTATAGTACTATCATCACTAAATAATGCTTGTGTAACAGCTATGTAAAATAATAAAGTAAAAGGCTTTAGAACTGTTTGTATCCACTACTAATAGGTCAAGACAACAAAGAACTTCCTAAATCGTATTGTAACTGAATTTGCGACATCGTGTTCATCGTAGTTCTTTAACAGTAACACATTAAAAATGCTCTTGAGTTGAAACGTACCAGATGATGGTATGTTTCTTGCACTGCATCTTGCACTGCAAGTGCACTGTTAATGACGTGGTTCAATGAAGCAACTAATTTTTATTCAGAAACTTCATTTTTGCTTTGTTGAGATTTTCATTGCTTTTATTTTAACGTATAGCTCGCCATGTTTTCCGCACAAATAAATAGATTGCGCTATCGGCGAGCCCATAAGTACAAGACCTTTTGAGAAGATTTAGATTACAAAAAATTTGGTGACATGCTGTTCAACATAGATGCTTGTGACACAAGCAAATGATCGTAGTTTGAAAGGTTTTGTCACTGGCAATGACATATTTGTTATAAATGCTGGACTACATGAAAACTGGCTAAAGTAACTATTTCAGCGAAAGCTACATCATCTTAATCATCATCATTAATGTAATTTCAATTTAACCTCTCCGCATAGCATGTCACAGTTTTTAACTGTTTTTGACGAAAATAAATCTTAGGCACAGTTCCTTGCGAGTAAAGCGTTTTACGTTTCCGGTTTCATTATAACCTTCCGTTTTTTCCGCTCTATCGGACAAATATACTTGTATTTCCCACATGACAATATATATTTCATTACCGACCTGCACACCAATCAGAAACCTGGCGGGCAGTTGCTTTTAAAAGCTGACCGTGGCATACACAGAAGCTGGCAAAAAGAGGTCCTTGAAGTTCTTCTGTATCTGTTCTCGAATTTGTGACATCATACGGTTGGTTTACGTCGAAAACCAATTCACTGAAAACACGATCTCAGTCATTTACAATCATAAACCAAACTTTCGGTTTCGAGCACATTTTCGATTTGCTGAAACCTCTTTTTTTACTTTTGCCCTATCGTAAAACTACAATACAAAGTTTTCCACATCAGAAGAAATAAATTCCGTTACCGGCCAGCTCACCAATCAGAAATCTGAGGGGAGACTTTCGTGGGCAAGGGTGGCTGCGAAAGACGCAGAGGCGGCGGCACGGCGTCCTAGAAGTCCTGCTCGGCCGCCAGAGGGCTCCGGTGGGCGCGGGATCCCGGGCGCCTTCCTTCGCTTCAGACGCGCGCGCACAATAGGCCGAAATGGAGACCGTAAGCGGATTTGCGATGCGGCCCCGCCAGGCGCCGCCGCCGCCGCCGCCGCCCGACAGTGGGCCGAAACCGCACTCACAGAAGGCGAGATGCCCCGGTCACGCTTGGCTCTTTAAGCGTTGTGCCATAAATCTATAGCTAAAGAGGACCAAGAATAGGTACGTGGCAAATCTGGACGTTCCGCTTAATTCGTCTGGGCAAACACGAGGGACTGATATCACATGCAAACGTTTACGAAAGAAACAGTCGGCTTCTCATTTCCTTCGATTTTTGATTGGTAGCTTAATGGATTAGTGATTCCGGGCGCGTCAACAAATAAGGTAGTTAGTCCAGTAAGTGTAGTGCCTGTTCTCCTCCTTGGGAGGTGGCGGTGATCTTCCCCCCTGGATAGCAAGATCCGGCGCCGACCTACTGTCGGCTAGCGGGGTTTGCCGCGAGTAGGTATCGCACACCAGCTCCCGCAGCGGAAACAAGCTCTAAGCTCCCAAATGGTCTCCCGTCATGTGTGGTAGTGTAGTGCATGTAAGTGTAAGTACGTGTAAGTAAGGGGTGAGGGTAGGGCAAGGAAGAGGAAGGAAAGATCACGCGGGGTCTGTGGTCCGTTTGTTAGGGTACCGCTCCAGCATTCGATTGGTATTGTTCGGAGAACCCAAGAAAACTACCGATCAGAGCAGCCGGTCGCTAGAATTCTCCTCCACTCGACCACTATTAAGCTAGTGTCGGACATATTGCTGCCGTCGGGATTCAAACCTAGGACCTCCTGGTCAGAGGCACTACAGTAGCATCAGTTGATACCCTGAGCCCCCTCACCCAGTGATTCCATCGAGATCTGTGTACGTGGTTGCGCGTATCCTTAACGTAGTTACCAGTTAACCCGAATTTTGTAAGAGTCTTCTACAGTACAAGACGGCGCACTCTCACCGAAAGGCAACGGATGGCCAGAGCAAAACCTATTACTAATGGAAGGTATTTGCTGGAGAGGGGCGAAACTGTAACAAACGGGTTACACGCACTTATCTCGAAAAATTTAAGTTTTTTCATAAAAAATTCTGAGCCATTATTTGACGAACAGTTTCCCAAAATTCAATTATTTCAATCACAGTTTAAAATATTTTTTTAACAAATTCACATTAAGCGAAATTATTGTTAAGAAAAGGTCCAATGCAAAAAGGCAATATTGCAAAATGATTGAGAAATATGACTGTTCTCTGTCGTTAATTTAATACCGAACTTGGACCTGTTCGTCAAATAATTGCCAAGAATGTTTTTATAATTGTGAATGATTCACAATTCAGTTTAGAAATTAAGTATTTTTAGACGAATGCCTGTTATGCCCGCTCTTTCGTCCTATATGAACCACTGTGTGCCCCTCGCTCTGTCCCTTCTCCTCCTACCCTTCATGGCGCACCCTCACACCCGCAGCATCCCGCCTCGCTGACCACCCCTCAGCTTTTTTCTTCCCTTTTCTGCCCCCTTTCCTCCTTTTAACTTCGACTATCCCCTACGCTGCAACATCTTCGACTCGCCCTGTTTATGCATCGCCTCTAACTTCCCTCTCTGATCATCCCCTTCGGATCTCTGCTCTCTCGGAAGCCACGGCAGAAACTTCGTCCGGCCCCTGGTTGCTGTTTCTAGCGCTCTCAGACTTCGCAAACTAGACTTCAGACGCTGCTTGCAACTCTATGTTAACTTGCGGGCCTCTCCGGCTTTCGTGCGCATCGCCCTTCCGATGTCTCGGAGATTAGGAGCTCCTTTGGCTGTTTATTTCTATTCCCATCGCTAATTTCTCTTTTGTGTAAGCTAGGCTACCTTTCTCCACAATATGGAGAATAGTGTACTTTATTCATGGCAATTCTTCCTAGTCTAGCGTAGTTTCTCTATTGCAGGTTGTTCCAACTCTGCCTCTCCCGGTCACGGGCGCAAGCATGCAAACATGGCTAGCCCAGGAGGAGGTTGTGGAAGGGGACGCGCTCAACTCACTTTCTACATTCTTATGAATGAATGAATCCGATGCAAGTTTCGTACAGCTTCAGGACTATTACTTTTTTTTTGCCTGGTCCATTTTATAAGAACAACATATACGACCACCCATCCTTGTGACATGAAAATGTATACCACCATTAGTTTAATTTGCATCAAATTGGCCAGGAAAACATATTTTATAGGCTTAAAGTGCGTTTATTTTTGTTTTCTTCCATGATCAAATTGAATGTTAAAGAGAAATCCCTGACTTAATATCGAGCTCTGTAGAACATGTGAGATAATGAAGTTCTCCTGAATACGATTGTAAGATCTAAAATGAGTTCACATCAAAGAGCATCTTTCCACAAAATCTCTCCTTTCGCACGGCGCTCCCTTTATCACATTTCCCTTTCGTTCTTCCGTCAAGTAAGTTTTTAGCATACGGCGACGTACGAAATCGACGCATAAAGCCACGAATCAGAGCAAATAAACTTCAGGGGCATGCGAGAAAGTTGTTCCACTCCCTCCTGCTTTTTCATTCGTGAATCCATATCCCGCCCCTCGCACACGCCCCCTCACAAGTGGCCGGCGCTCGCGAGCGGGAATTCAACGTCGCAGCTGCTGTGAGAATTGAGGGCCGCCCCCACCCACACATCGACGCCCGCATTTCGCCAATCGCCGCCTCCGCCTCGGCTACCTCATCCGCTGCCGAACCGCCCTGTCACGTCACCCTCCTGTCCTGTCACAATACCATCTCCTGGCCTACTGCAGCAACACCTATTCGGCGACTCAACTTGCTCCCCCTCCTCCTTCGATAACCTCAATGCCTTCTAGCAACGTCACTTCCCATTCTTACTTGTTCCCGGCATATACTCCATATCTACGTTTTGTCAATGTCCAGGTTATCACAGTGCCTCCTCGCCATTCCACGACCCAAACATAACTCCTCGTCTCTTTTCTGCATCCCCAACAAGCAGCATTCCCTCCATATGGATAACTCACCCGCCCTCTTCCCAGCCATCTCACTGCCTTGAAGCTACGCCACTTTACATGCACACTTCCTTCTGTCATCCCCTCCACATCTACGTCTTGTCACCCCTTGGCCTCTTCATGTAATCCCACAACCTCCCCGATATTCCACGACACTGGCATACCGTCTCATCTCCTTTTAAGCATCCCCTTCAAGCAATGACGCCTCTTCGATCTCTCTGTCTTTCACCCACGCCACTTCACTCTTAAACCACATCATCTGCGTTACACATGTCCGTCATCCGCCCACCCAGTCTCTTCAAGCCACCTCACCGTCTTCCAACATTATCACATTATCACATTATCCCCCTGCCTGGCGAAGAACCATCCCTTGCTTATCTTATACTCTCCATCCCGCCTTTACTTCGAATCAACTCACATGTCCAGAAAAGTTCCCGCTCTGTTCTCCCTTATCCCCGTTCTCGCCTTACTGTCTCTCCGCTATCTGGAGTTCTCGCATCGCTTGTACCCACCACCACGCCACATCATCGCCCAACCGTGTCTTCGCCATATTAACTTCTACCCATGCATCATCGCCGTCAAACATCGCCCTGGTCTCCATGTGCCGATACATTTCTCTTAGGCATCGTCCCTTATAAACTGCACGCCATCCGTGGCGCCTCTCCGCGATACAGATTTCCACCACGACATATTCCGTACTAGGCAAGCTCCTCGCTGTGTAGATGTATCCTTGTAGTATTTCAACTTCCGCGTTCTCGTTACGTCACTTTCCCACCATCCCACAAGCTAAGAAAGCCCAGGGCATCAACTGATATCACTGCAGTGCCTTTTACTGGAAGATCCTATGGTTTGAGTCTCGGCGGTAGTGGGTTTATCGACACTGACTAGGAGTAGACAGCTTGGTCAAATTTAACGTCTGGACGAGAATTCTTGTTGCCGGCTTCTCTGATCCGTGGTTTCCCAGCTCAGAACTTGGTGAATGCAGGAGCAGTGTCCAAACAAACGGGCCACGGAGAGGGGGCGATATTTCCTTCCTCTTCCTTGTCCTATCATTACCCTTACTTACACACCTACGTTCACGCACTACACCACCACACATGGCGGGAGCTTAGAGCGTGCCCCGCTGGTGGGATAAACGTGGTTTGGTGAAAACCTCAACGCCCGCAGTTCGACATGTTGGTCGGCTCCGGATCTCATCTCTCAGAACGTTCACCTCCTCCTTCCGTGTTATCACATGCTCTACACGTCCGAGAAGAATGACAGTAGTAGTTTCCGCGCCTGAAAGGCGAAAAAATCAATCAATGGTAACCACGGTGCCTCCCCGCGATAACACCACTGCATTTTTCCTGACAGGCACAATCCCCGCTATGTAGTAGGGATGCGACATTGATATCAATGTTTTAAACATTGATGTATTGAAACCGATGTTTTTTATCATCAATGTTTTGGGATAGATGATTTTATGTTTTATTCGTGGATGAACGATGCTCATGATCACAATTTTGTAAACGTTAAAATAAGCAACTATGACTAATGGAACCAATATCTGTTTGTATTCAGTCAAAACTAACGCGGTGTGTTCTATCTTAAATTTCTTTATGTCACACATGGAGAGACGTATAATTTCGTTTACAATAAAATTTTAATTATAAATTAATACGCACGGCCACTGTCAAAGTCAATTTCGTTGCGTACGCATTTAATGCAAGAGGTGTATCCTTAGAGGAACTTTAAAACATCGATGGTTTTTGGTCGATGTATTATTAACATCGATGTTTTGATTTCTAATATCCATGTTTCCAAACATGGATGTTTTCTTGTCGATGTCGCATCACTTCTATATAGGTGTATCATCGAAGCATTCCACCTTCCGCGTCCTCGCCGTGCCACACTCCCACGCCACGCTTTGTCCCGCCGCGCGGCGCCCTCTCGCCGACACCGCCGAGCACTCAGGCGCGCGTCACGCCGCCAGCCGCGGCGCGGCGTTCCTCGCTCTATTCCGTCGTCGCCACCGCGAGTGAGACGTGGGGTGTCGTTGGGGGAGAGACCCGTCTTCGCATAACCAAAGCCCCTCGGCGGGCGCGGAAGGCGCTTGTTCCCTGCAGCCCCGCCGACGAGCCCACTACAGCACCACTCCACTCCGCCAGGATACGAGCACCCCCCTGGGGATGGAACCTCTTTCAGCCTGTCACTCAAGCGCCCGTGCAACTTGCGGGTAAGTTAATTTCTTTTACGTTGCATTGTCGGTTGAGCGTGGGTCAGGAATTAAAACGTTACTGTTTTAGGTCAACGTTCCCCCCTTTATAGACCCTTATTTGAGGTTTCTTAAAATACAGTTAATATTTTTCTCACTTCTATATCAAGGTGACGTGTTACTAACTCCTCAATATGCTGTATACGGACAGGAAAAAAATATTTTATTGAAATGTTTAATGTGTTTTAATTACTGATATACATTCAATAAGATATCCAAAAACTAATAATGAAGATAAATATTCTTTAATGCTCATTATGTTTGTATTTACGAATTATTTTCTGTTAGCAATCTCAGATAACAGCAACCCATTACAAGAATTTCAATAAAATTAAATGCAACACACGAATTATCTAAAGAAAGAGAATATCATGTATAAAATAAGATTATATCTACCTCCTGAAACTGAAAAATTCAGGGTTACCTCCAACTTCTTATTTTGACAATCTCAGGTAATCCAAAAGTCTTGCTTTTTGCATGTCAACGCCTTTTCTAATTATATTCGTCCATTGCACAGAATGAGAAGCGTGACCGAGCGTAATCTTTACCGTTAAACGTTTTTCCCTTGCTCATCAATCTTTTCTGGGATAGTAGGTTTCATGAAGTTTCTCGAACAAGCGTTCATAACCAAGACTACCTTGTAGCTCATTCAAAATGATTTGTTTTTACTGGGTATTCATTTTTAAACGATACACGTCTTTGTGCCAATCTATCTGGTTTCTAGACGGTTCCTAATACATGACGGAAGTAAAATGATTCATTTTTCAAGTCAATAATACCAAAGTATGAAATACCAGAACATTGAAAATGTGAAGATTTTTATTTCCCTAATTGATTCTTGCTCCATAAATTTTAAAAATTTAGAATCGGCTCGCTGTATTTTAGATTTACCATTTTATTTCATAATTTCCAATACTAATGAATCTCATACTACATAATATTTATCGGGGGGGGGTTAATATTTCTTTTATTTGCTTTTTAAGCATTTTTAATACTATAATTTGTTCTTCACACTATTCAATTCCGCTCCTCCCTATTACTCTTTGTAATGTATCAGGGCATCGTGAATTCCTAGAATATTTCAATAAAATCTTCTAATCGTGCCTTTATAACGTCAACTACTTTATAACAGCGTGTAAACTTTAATATAAAACCAAATACGTTTATACCGTATTTCACTATCATTCAAAGTCGTAACGTATTTGGAGATAACGCGTAACCGAACGCATTATCCCTGGCGTCGTTCCTCGTCGGGGCCTCCACCCGGGGCCGAGCACCTCATTACCTTACCCTCTGCCCCCCATCCCCACGCGCCACTTCGAAGCTTCTACTCCCGCGACCTCACACTCCACCTAGCCCCCCCCCCCCCCATGTCCCGGCGACCGCTCGCTCCAAGCACTCCGCACCGCCGCCCTCAAACCCCGTCCCTTCCCTTCCCTTCCGCCCCACGTTCCCGCGGCCTCGCTCTAGGACTCTACGCCACCTCCCCTCACCCTCGCCCACGCCCCGCCCGCTCGCTCTAGCACTCCGCCGCTTTCTGCGGCGCACCGGCAGCAGCCCCTCCCCCCACCCCCTCCCCTTCCAACCCCTCTCACCCCCGCCCCCCTGCGCTACGGAGAGGCCGCGCGTGAACCAATAACCCGCGCGCGCCGAATGTGATGAAGTGCGCGGGGGCGGGGCGGCGGCCGGGCGGTTGAGAGGCGCCGACCGAGGGGGGGAGGAAGGCGGAGCTCAGCGTTCGCTCCGGAGGTCCCGCAGCGCCGCGGCGGCGGTCGGCCGGACGTCGTGCACGAAGAGTCCCTTCTCTCCTCTCCTCTTTTCTTTTTCTTTTTTTTTTTATCGGGAGAAATGGTGCGAAGCGGAAGAGGTGGCGAAGAGAGTGGCAGTCGGAGAGAAACACGAGCGAGCGGGAAAAAGCGGGGAAGAAGAGGTGCAGGTCAGAAGTCGATTGGGGCGGCACCATTGAAAATGAGGGAATGCGAAGGTGATCGGAAGGAAGAGCGGTATGATGTGAGAATAACGCTGGCGAAAAAGTGAGAACGGCAAACAGAATAGGTGGTATAAAGTGCAGTAGAGAAACAGCTTTGCCGGAGAGAAAACACAGCTGCGAGAAGGAAAATAATATAGTAACAGCGCAATTTGGGAAAAGGGTGAAATGAAACGGAGCAAGGAAAGGAGGTTGAAGAAATTGAAATGGTTAAGGTGGAAGCGAAATGACTGGAACGATGTGGAATGGGAAACACCAAGTGAAGAAAAAGGCCACGGACAAGTTCTTTCGGAGCGAAAAAGTGAATAATGGAGGCAGGAGGAGAACTGGACAGATCGGAGTGGATCGGAACAGAAACGGGCCGATCGAGCGAGACGGAGCCATTCGAGTAGCCGAACTGAGGGGCTGGGAGTGGCGGAGCGCAGGGAATCGAGAGGGACTGAAGGGGGCTTGGCCCGCGCCCGAGACCGTTCCTCTCTCCACTCTCCCTCTCAGGCCTTCGCTGCCGCGCTGGCCGATAAAAGAGGAGCGCGGCCCCTTGAGCCGGACCGGCAGCGGCAGTCAGTCCGGCCACGGCGGCCTCCGGACAGAGCCCAGCGCGGGCAATGGGACGCAGAAGGAAGATGAGTCAAAGGAGGCGTACGAGAGAGAAGCGTCACGAAAGGCGGAGGAAAAAAGGGGGAGGGGAAGAAGGAAAAGAGAAGCAGAGGGAGAGAAGAAGAAGAGAGAGGAGAATCAGAAAAAGTAGCAGAAGGAGAAAAGGAAGAGAAAGGGAAGGGAGTAGAAGTCGTTAATTACCCACAACTCCTATTTTCGTCTTTAAACATTAAATAGATACAGAAATAATCCATTTATCCTGCAGATTAATGTACGAAACCTAGGAATTTCATTAACGGTCCGAAGAAAGATGAGAAACCATGACCAGTCAGCAAGCTTCCCCGATAAATAAATAATAATAATAATAATAATAATAATAATAATAATAATATAATAATGCGTACGATAAATTGGAATTTTGATGAAGTGTACGTTCAAAAGTTAAGTTAACTTACTGTGTAAACATCTGAAATTTTAAACTTCCACGAACAAATTTTAACGAACGGGTAGTCGTAATTTTCCATATGGAGATACTAGCCAGAAACAGCTGATAAAGCATGATGAGAATCTTACATTTCTGAAAGTAAATAAGTAGAAAATAAAACTATGTAAATACTTCTTCAGTTTTTAAATATTTTCCCATAAATGTGACGAATAAGATTTGAAGAACATTTTGTAATTCGTAAATCTTCCATTGCGAATTCTTAAACGAAATATGAAACTAAGAAAAGTCCTGCTCACCTGCACTCATGCATGTTCAAAATGCACTCCGTATTTCATGAGTCTCCCATCTTTTGAAGAATTTTCTCGAAAAAATCACTCCCTACATTTTAAGAGCATCTATTTCCAAAGTACTTATTCAAACAGGTTACACGAATTTCTGGTTTTGCACTGGTCTAAAAAAAACACAGTAGTTTGATTGTAAGCTCAGCATGAATAAATCATTGGAAACAAATGCTCTTAACTTGAAACGGTTTCTTTTTTCGTTTCATCGCTTACATTCACCATTCATGCATATGCTAAACAAAGGCATCGTACAGTCGCTTTAGCCTCTCCATTGTCTCAAGCTTCTTCGGTGTTGTAAGTCGGATGATGAACATGAATCCAGGCAGTCAAGTAACTCGCATTTCGTTAATTCTTATTAGCACTGCTTATCAGATTTCAAGCATTGAGACTGAGCAGAAAAAGTAAAAATAAAAAATGCGCCTGGGATTAAATTATTAGAAAATCTCAATCATCGACATATTTACCGTAAGTTATACAAGATGAATTTTACTGTTAACTGTGACTACAACATGAATTGCTGTTATAGCAGTGAGGTGCTATCATATCCCCCTTGTTTAAAAGGACAAGGATTTCAGTTAATGTTACAAGCAAGTAAAGAACAAGCTCGAAGTTGGTCACTAGAATTTGCAGAAGAATGCTTTCCCATACGCTTCATTACCAACAATGAGGATGGATGAACTTAAAGATAATTGGTCTCAGGAGCAGGACATGAGTGATACGGATTAATTATTATTTAATTTTTTTAATTTACAGAGAAAGTTTTTGAGGCGATCATGTATGTAAGAATTGTATAGTGTGACGGCATGGTACTCACAGCGACACAGACACAGAGCTTTCATATAACAATATTTTATTAACAAAGAAACAAAACAAATATATACACTTAATATCCTACTTACACCCTAGCTCTGATAGACCTATTATCCCCTGATCGCGGGAGCGAACAAACCCGATTGACGTCGGTTTCGATGTAGCATTCGCCACTTCCTACTTCTGAAGCGCGCACAAAGCCTAGCTTTCCGTGACCGGATGTCACGCTGGACACAAAGTCCGTTCTGGCGCACCAACGGCTGGTTTGCCTCGATCGCAGGAACGATCTTATCCGATTGAGAATCGGCTGAATCGTGGCACTCAACCACTCTTCACCTCGGAGCAACGCACACAGCATTGCTCCCCCGTGACCGCAGTCACCCAGGACCTAAAGTCCGCAGGCTTTCAACTATGACTCAGCCTCGCGAGCCTGGCTCGCATATGCAACGTCGTGGCGCCAGTTTTGTGCACACGCACGAGGTTCCTGTCTCCAGAACCCACCCCACTGGCTCTGTACACCTGTTTATATAGGCGAGGCCCACGTGAACTACTACGTCACGCCACCCCCTCGCTTGTTATAACAGGAAAAGGTTTTAAGCCGAAACTCCCAAAGCCTTGTTCTTCCTGTTTCCGCGTTCTTCCTTACGGAAAAACCCTTCTCTCTTCCTGTGGCGAGGCTTATCCTCTACCAAGCGTCCCCAAATAGATTGCCAGAGGCCACCTGGCTAATACGTTACAATAGGTGAGATCGGCATTATATTTGTATGTAATATATTGTGATGCACATTCATGGATTTCAATCACATGATACTGAAATGATTCAACTTACTTCATACGTAGCATAATGATTAGTAGTTCCATTCACTTAGCTGATAGACAGTTTATTAGACAATATTTCTGTTGCTGCTATTGACATATTCGTAATTTATTCGTTTTAAATTATCTGACTTCAAGAAAATAATTCTTCCACTGTTCAAATAATTGTTACTGTATTCTAATACGTACTCCCTCACATTTCAAAAACATGTTAATCAATGCATTGATAAAACCTAGACTAGTCAGTTTACTGGGGAGAGTATAACCAACATTGACTAGGGAGAATACTTAGTTCTTTTTGGCACCTGTAGAATACGATTAAACGTATGGTAAATGAGTGGTAGTCGTATAACATGGTAAACGAAAATAACACTCATACATATTTAAATATAAAATACGAGTACATAATATTCTCATATACGAAGATTCCTGCATATTTTTCTCGTAAGGAGAACGTGCTCTATTTTCAGTAGTTATGAGTTTTGACGTTCAAACCTATCAAAAGTATTTCTTCTACGGTGAATATATTCACAACCAACAGGAACTGGTGACCAAAATTGTTCCTTAATCGTAGGTATAAACTTCAAAATATATTGCTTTGGAAATAGTTCTATGAAAATGAGTGATAAACACTCATTTGAAAAGATGTTTTGCAGAAATCGATAAATGAAAAAGTTTTTTAAATTCGTACCATTCTGAGTTTATATTTTTCTTCCAATAATTTAAATGAGCAAATAAAAAATCTGAATTTCATATTTCAGCAGTTCTCTAAAATTAAAAAAAAAGTTTGAAAATAAGAAAAGTTAACTCAATTCCATGATTATCACTTATTTAATTTATAATATTTTCCCTCAATGTTTAAAAATTCGCAGAAATACGTCCCCAACATGAAGTTATAACTCATCAAAATGTCCTACTAGCTTTTATATTAAATGATTCTTCATTAAGCAAACCAAATGAATACAAATGCGTGTCCACGAACAGCTTCACTGCCATCTTTCAAAATTCTTCCTGGTTATTAAATATTATCTCTTTTATTATGCAAATATTCAATTAAAGAAATATTGTATAATACTTTTAATATCACACTAGATTACTTTCATTTGCCGTCCAAGCACTCGCTTCGGATCCACCTCTGGCTGGGCACCTGGAGCACATTCTTTAATGGAAGCTCATACTTCCACGCCCAAAGTTATTTACAGCGGCTCAATGTATTTGCCGCACGGAGGCGGCGAGACGAAAGCTTCGTGAGGATTACATATGACACACAGGCCGCATGCATCTAGCCCAGAAAGTAAGGCGATTGAATGCGATTTCGGATATTTTTCACGGACGTTTTCGTTTCAGGCAAACGCGGCAGCCGCGTCTGGAGTGTGGACGAGACCGCGAGATCGCACTGTGGTCCGGACGGGGAACAAAGCGGAAAAAATGTTTTCCTTCAATGAAATGAAATCCGCAACTACAGCTGGAAGGCACTTGTTTCGAACCCAACAGTGAGTGATTTTAGATCTACCCAAATCGCTAACTACTGCCTGGGCGAGAGTTCCACAGTTCGGCTGCTTGGATCGCATTGGTAGTGTCTTTATCCTGTTTCGTGACGTGTGGCAGGGTAGTACCTTCAGTGGACGTTATCTAGCTCATATATATCAGTCAATATTTGCAAATGTAATGTTGTTCCTAACAGGCCTGAGTTAAAAAATATTTACAAAAAATGTTTTGTTAGAAACATCCCAGAAAGTAACAAAACAAACACATAAATGCAAACTTATTAAAAATACCGATGTACAAATGTTTCCAAAATTTGATAAATGTAAGCCCGACTAAAAATTCACCGTGTTTGCGGGTCTTCTCGTGAATGAATCTGACAGATTTGAAAATATTGAATTTCGTCCTCTTTTTACGTCTCTCCAGCCACCGTCCCGCTGCAGCGTGGGCGGTGGGGGCGGCGTGGGCGGAAGGGGTGGAGAAGCGGCGCGCCTGGCATTACGACAATCCGCTTAGGGCTGGCTCTCGCGGCGGCCGCGGCGGCGCGCCGCCTGCCTTTTTAATGAGGCCGCGGCCGGGCGGAGCGGGGACGGTGGCGGCGCCAATGGCAGCGTTGGAGCCGGCGGTGGATTGATTAATTGATTATATTTTGTGTTTCGGAGCGCGACAACTGGTGTAGTCATTAGTCTTGTAGGTGTAGTGCATGTTATATCCCGGAAGAGATGCTCCACATCTACATGGTGAAATCGAACGCCGACATACATGTCGACATTAGAGGTTCTCCTCATTCAGGCATCTCCCACCAGAGGAGCACCGTCCCGTGTAGTTTACTGCGTGCAAGTGTGTGTGTGTAAGAGAGAGAGAGAGAGAGAGACAGAGACAGAGACACACAGACACAGAGCGAGAGAGCGAGAGAGAGAGAAGAGGGAAAGGATAAGACAAACACACCGTGGTGTGTTAGGGTACTCCTGTCCCGGAGGTCCGCAAGAATATTCCTCCAGACAGGCTGAATTCGGCCTGTTTTTTTAGCTCTCAAAAATCCGCCACCGTCGGGACTCGAACCCTCGAACCTCTCGACCAGAGCCTCTGAAGTGGTAACAGCTGATGCCTGCACCCACCTCAGTCGGTGTGTGAGTGTGTGAGTGGCGATGGAGACGGTGCTATTGGGTGGGGCAGGGTCGGGGAAGGGTGGCTGTAGAGTAGCAGGGGCGGTGGCTGTAAAGGTAGTGGCGGGGGTGCGAGTGGGGTTAAGATCGGCGGGGAAGAGGACTTGACGGCGCAGGCGACAAAGAAAGTAGAGCCATTTGAGGTGATGCAGGTGGCAGGGGCAACGACGGCGGTAGAGAAAAAGTAGGTAACGATGGTTAGGTAGTAGTTGGTAAGTGAATACTGGTGATGGTTATTGGGGTGTGTAGTAAATAGAGACCGTTTAAGTAATGGCTGTAGTTGGAAGCTTTAGATCAAAGATAATGTGGTAATCGTTTCTCGAAGCGCGGGAGAGAGGCATTATTGGTAACCAAATGATGGCAAAAATGATACTACTAGGTGTCAGTGTTGGTAGTTTTATTCGTTGGTTCACAGAAGAAGAGGTGAGAGTAAGGGTGGGTAAGGGACAAGTTGTGACTTTTTGCAGTGATGGACGTAGTTACATCCATTACCTTTCGCAAATAGGAAGTTCTGTAATGATGATAATGGTTCGCAAGCAACATTCACTAAAGAAACCATGTCAGTGATGCCATGTCAGTGTCAGTGGGCGCCCTTGATGTCAGTACCAGGAGCGACAATGGAAACTCAACGTATTGGCGGTTTCTTGTAAGAAGAGTATATGAAGGAGAAATAACGGGTATGTACGAAAAGACTTTAGGTAAATATACAAAGGACCAAAAAGAATTATGCAAATGTTAAACAGATGTGATAACAGGTGCAGTTTCAGTCTTATGCCACGTTCATGTTTAAGCGCAGTAAGAAGTACGAACACGAAAAAACAGAGTAGTAGGGTACAAAAGGAAGAACAATGTTGCAGTCTAATTAAGAATGGATTTTTTGAGAAAGTTGGTAAGAAGGAAAGGCAGAAGAAAAAGAAAGTAAGAAAGCAAAGATTGAAGTGAAATGGAAGGGGAATGAAAATGGCGAAAGAAAACAAATGATGAAGGTAGTCGACAGCAAGTAGTTGAAAAGGGAACACAACGACAATCATAATGCAGGCAAAGAAGAAAAATCGTCTTTCTATATGAACCACGAATGACGACAAAAAATAAACAGCAACTCCACACTTAACACGAGCGTTATGATAACTTTTATGAGCTTTCCTAGAGTGACGAGTAAGCATTCAAGGCTAATGCCGTCTAATGAGGTCTCTTTCATTTTAAAACATTGGATTTTCCCCAGACTACCAGTAAAACACGCCTCAACGAATTTTGTTTTTTAAAAGAGTTCGCTGATCCGGCGAAATTCGTGGAAAGAGTTAATGCTCGTAAAACGATAAAACAAGACTGCTATTAACAAGACGGTACGAAGTACAAATTTATTTGTAATTAAATGATTGATCATAAAAGAAACGAGAGTCATGATACGTAAACATTACAATATATATATATATATATATAATTATATATATATAAATATATATATATATTATATATATATATATATATATATATATATATATATATATAAGTAGTAGATACATCTGTAAACAATTTACCCTGAATTTGGGTTTTGGTAAAAGCATTAAAATATTTTGAGGTGATGTAAAATTTAAGAAAAAAAACATTAGAGATGAAAACTTTCGAGAATTCAATTTTATATCACAATGATATTAAAATGTGTGAACTTGTCCATCTTCACTCAATGACTGTCAACCGCAAAATAAATTGTGAATATCTGTTTCGCAGAAAAACAATGATTAACTTTCGCTTTTCACTGAACAATCATGAGAGTAGTTACACCTCGTGTACACAACTAATTTAATAGAACGCTGTTCCACAAATTATCAGTACTTTAACCGAACGTATTAAACAGACTGTGAGCTTTTAAAGACATTTTAGCGAAACAACTATGTAATTAACAACGTTTGTGAACAGAACGAGAGTCAATAACGTCAGAGTAATTATTAGTTATTTACAGTGAAACGGCAACAAAACATTCAAACCATCAAAGATAACTGATCAATTATTAAAATAGATACCTAAAAAGCTGGGAACTTTTGGGCACATACCCAGAACTCTTCAAGAACTTTTATTACATTTATATTGCGAAAACGTTGTTTTCTCAACTATGCTGTTTTGAATTTTCAGCCTTGTTTAAACTTGTTTTGAGATTTGACTTCGCACACACATCGAGATTAAGGTATTTTAGTGCTGTTTCAAAGTTGAAAAAGGTCAGTCTATGTGGCGAGATTATTCACGCAGTGGTATAATCCCAGCACCAACACGAAAAATAGTGTTTTCTGATGTAAGGATCTATGGAAGTAAGAGTTTCGCACAACTCCGTTATATTAGAAGCTTTCGAGTTCAAATTTGGAAATAACGCCAGGAGTAAGATCTAGTTGAGTCTTTCGGGCGTAATTAAGAGATTTTAATTTTGTAGGAAATGTTACAAGAAGCCTCAATGAGTTCCCAAAATTCAAAAGTTTCGTTTACATTTTACTAAATAAACAGTAGCAATTTTTCTTTAAATTTTGCTCGAATAGAGGAAACGGCATATTTTGTAGAAATATGATACCTTTCGATTACGATTAAAACTTCTAAAATAAAAAAAATGCAACAGTTCAAAGAGGTTTTAAATATATTCTACACATCCAAACTTGAAGGCAGAGATTTTTTACTCAATACAATTTATCGTCAATTTTAGATAATTAAATTATGACATTATTTTAATTGTTTAATAATGAGTAATTATTGAGTAATTTTGACGGAAATCTTGATATTTTTTCTAAAAAAAGTATACAATTATTTTAGTGAGTAGGAATCACTATCAGTTCACGCGGGAGAACACGAGAAGGCAATATATTTAAGATACTTTCCTATGGAGTGAAGAGTTCGTGTATCAGGCTGTTGAGAATTCATTACAATTTTGGAATTACGCATTTTATAACACTAAAGGGGGGAACGTTACGTTATGGATTGTATTCACATTACTTTACGTTTTTGAACACCAAATTCACAATACTCGTAATGCAATACTAAGGACCATGAAAAATATCAGCATTCGGTTTTGTAAGAAATGTTAAATGAAATTAATTATTGCTCATGCTCTGTAACGAAAGGTATCAAATTGGTAAAACGTATGTATGTATCAAAAAAGTATTTAAACTAAATACCTTTATAGCAGTGAGCTTTATGTTTCTTAAAGGAATGATGATCTTGTTATTCTCTTTAAGTTTCCGAACATTAGTCCAATGCCAGCAACACCGCTCAGATTTTCTTACGAGCGTGCGAAATATTATGCATGCAATACCTCTGAGACTTTAGCAGAACGCAGAACTGAGCGGCAGATGGGAAGCAAAAGTTGGAGAATCTTCCGGCTCGGTAGGCAAAGGGCCTAAATTTGAATTAATCTGCTCTTCGCAACTACGCTGCTTCGTACATAACGGGACTTTCCCAGAAGGCCACACTACATCGTTTCGGAAAGAAAATTATTGCTTTTAGGGAAACGTTCCTGGTCGAAGTCTAATTATCCTGAAATACCATCAGCAAGAACATTCACTGTTTAAGACCAAGTATTAATTCATGAACTGATAAAATTAACAAACAAGAATTCCTTAACGTATTCTCAGATTTCATGAAAATGAAGACAGATTGTAGACGGGATTGACCTGCATTTTTGGTCAATGTGAAATGTCATAATGATGCACATGATATAAGTGGATATGTCTAGAAATTCAGGGGGTAAACTTTCTGCGGGACTGAATGTTTTCAAATTTCATGTTACAAATCCCTCTTATCTCATTAAAACACGGCAAACATGTAAACACTGCTCAAAAATAGGTTCCGCTGAGACGAAAGTTGCAAGGGAAGATGATAACACATATATTATATGATTTGAAAATATACTAGAGAGTTAAGTATTGTCATCTCTCATTATTTCTGGATTGTGACTTTGTAAAACCATATATTTTATGTATGACTATCAATATAATGCTTGTAATGTTTCAACAGAGACGATGTTTTCTCATAGATAATTCTCATTGACAATCATGGAAAATTTTTCAAAAAACCTACTGAAAGATGTAAATAATATTTGAACCTTCACTATTTTTCAAGTATTCTATCAAGGGAAGCGCGTAACACCTGATATGCCTTTAAAATATTTTAGCAACAAAGAATACGATTAATGAGCCAAGTTTTTTCAGACTTGGAAAATTCCAGCTCCATGAAATTAGCTAACAAACAATTTAAGAAATAGTCTAATAATATCATGCAAAAAATTTAAAATATTTTGAATTTATGATTCCAATTTTTTTAAATGTCTCTTAAATTTATATTATTTAAATTAAAATATACTTAGTTTAAAAATCGTTTGTTTACGTTTGGGTTTACGTGTCCAATCAAAATCATCTACAAATTAAAATTCTAAAAACACAGATTTAACTTTTATAATAAAATGAAATATCAATAATAGTTCCTAAATTTGGTGGTATATTGTTTTGCTGATACTCAGATATATTTTCAAATTTTTGATGCGGCAATCATCCATAGAGATAAATGATTCTGAATGTATTAGTAGTACGTCGTATCTCTAAAAAACGTATTCGGCTGGCTTCCACCGTCCTCACCACCAAAATGTACACTTCCACAGAAAGATGAGGGAGAGCATCTGTCGCATTGGATCATAATGTGAAAACATATTTTTTACAACTTAACTTATGATAATAATTTAACGTATATAATTTGACTTCAATGAATTTTTGAAAATGTTGACTCATGAATTCATCATATTTGAAATATTTTACTTTATGATAATAGAATAATTAATAAATAAATGTTTGTGTCAATTATAAATAGATTCTAAAATTCTCGTATGTCCAAAAATTACTCATTACTAGAAGTATTAAAAATTCAAATAATCGCCTGAAATTGACTACAAATACTTTCCTCATACAAACGTTGACAAAAATTAATGTTTACCCAAATAACCAGGTGTGTTCATTATAAAACTTAACACACGTACATGTCTAACACGTCTTTTTCGATTTACGCAACAATTCTAGTTATCCACTTCCTCTTTCGACAAATCGCAAACGATTGGCTCGCCTCTCCCCACATGTGAGCGTCTCCTCCTTTCGGGCGTTCGCCTACCTCGTTAGTACCACGCGCGACGCAGTCTTCTTCTGGACACGGTCCGGGCGGGCCCAGAGCGGCTGAACCTCGCCCCGCGTCACAATGAAGAGGGAGCATTAGTATGTACATAACAAATCCCTTGTAGGTGTCAAACACGGCTTTAGATAGAACGCCTCACCGGAGTCGACGCTTTGACGGAGACAGGCGTCGTCCGCCGCCTCCGGGTTGCTTCACCGTCCGTCCCTGCCTGCCTTCTCTCTGCGAGGCACACTCAAAGGCTTTTGCCGTTCCCGGGGTACCCTTGCCTGGAGTTGTTATTTACAGTCGCTTCATTTTTAAGGTTCATTGATATGAATCTGGCTCCGTGATCCGATTGATTTACCCGTTTGTTGCTAAAATTATGCGTTGCAGCTAACGTTTCGAGAACAGAACGTACTCTCGAAAAGTTGGCTGCAACTTGGACCAGGGGAACCGTCGAAAAGTTATCGCGTAACCTCAAGCAATGGAGATGAGGCCGTGAAACCGGCAAGGCATATCGCGCAGCAATGCATTAATTAATACCCCCCCCCCCAATTAAATAGTTTCTAGTTTCGCCCGTGCACGATGCAGTGCTGAGTAAAGAATGTGTACAATCTTTCTTGGAATAAAACAGTGTTTTCTTGTCGATAATTAGACATTTTGGAGGGAGTCATCACAGATTTTTGTTAAATAATTTTTGTTAAATAAAGATTTGTTTTTATATTGTTTATTATTTTTGAAGTGTATGTATGATACTATACAATAATATTTTCAATAATTACATAGTCTAAATATATAAATATTTAAATCAATTTTCCATATAAAATATGGTAAAAAACAAAAATCCTAAGATTTTTGGAAGGGGCGGACCACATGGCCCCCGTGTGGATCTGCCACTGTTTTGCAGAAACATTTTACCCTTTTTTGTGTGGTCATCAGATGGTTGCATACGGTAATACCTTTTGTTGGCCGATAGTTCTGGACACTCTGTATTCT